>VZSC01002043.1:332761-404638 GCA_013398225.1 Steatornis caripensis | reverse complement strand
GGCCCACATTTTCCCTAGTCTTCCTTTTGCTGCCAATGTACCTATAGAAGCCCTTCCTGTTGTCCTTAACCTCCCTTGCCAGATTTAATTCCAGTCGGGCCTTAGCCTTCCGTGTTGCATCCCTGCATGTTCTGACAATAGTCCTATATTCCTCCCAAGTAGCTAGTCCTTTTTTCCACATCCTGTAAGCTTCCTTCTTCCCTTTGAGGTTTTTTGCAACCTCCTTGTTCATCCATGGAGGTCTCCTGCCTCCTTTGCTCGACTTCTTCCTCATCGGGATGTGTTGATCCTGAGCTTGGAGGAAGCAGTTCTTGAATATTAACCAGCTCTCTCGGGCCCCCCTGCCTTCTAGAGCCCTAACCCAAGGGATTCCTCCAAGTGCAGAAGCTTTCCAGTGAAAGCCATGTATAAAGCTTAGAGATAAAAAAGAAGTTTAGACCCATATTTGTTATTGAATAGATGAGCGATACCACCAACTCACTGGAACAGAAGACAACTGCATTGTGTCTAGTTATCTTATGAAAGATATATGCTCATACATTTATAGTCTTAATATATTACTCCACTAGCACCTTGTGTATCATACACCTAAATTAACGCACACTTTGTTTTCTGCTTTGCAAGATGAAGTTAGTTTTGAGCAATACGAAAGGATTCAGAATAAGGATAATTTCAATTTTGGTCACTGTTTCTGCAATTGTTACCGTAAGACTGAATTACAAATTGGGAAGTGCTTTGCCTAAATACTGAAATTAAAAAATTGTTCAGCTTGCCAGTAGTTTTTCCATGCTGGGAGTACATGGAAAATCTTGGTTTGTTGGTTTCTTTTTCTCTTGCAAAATCCAGGTATCCTCAGGTTTGCTCTGAAGAAATCCAAGTAGCAGTTCAACTGGGCTAAAAGAAACAACTTCAAGCATTTCAACGGGACTGCCAAGGACAGCAGAGAGAGGAGACAGATGTGCAGCATGAGCAAGCCATGTAAGGTTTCTCATACTCTCTCACTTTATTTTTTCCCCCTAAGAAAATGTTTCTTTCACTCTGTTGTTCCCCCATTCTTCTTGTTCAGACCTGCATGACTGAAACACTGCTGCAGACCACGTTTGGTACTTAGCAGGGTTATGAATGTCATGATCAGACAGTGGTTTTGAGGATTGTGAAAAAGCTTTTAGTGGCTTTTCTCTTCAAGGTTATAAAGCTATAGTACATGACAGTTCATTGGAGACTGAGGTTTTTCCTGAAGTCCCAGACTATATTGCAGTTCAGGCCATGGAGGCTTTGAGATTGGTCACCACATCTTTGCTACTTTCTTTCTGTCAACACCGAGTCGCTAAACAGCAGTTAACTTCTTAGTATTCCCATTGCTGCAGTTGTTGGGCACCAAATTCAATGGACAATTATAAGGGGGCAGCTTAATAAGTAGTAGTGGTCACTGCAAGCTCCTCTCCATTGCATTTCAGTTTGCTCGCTTGTTTGCTTAAGGATAAAGGCATTAGAGTATGGCAAAGAAATGTGGATTCTGATTCCATCTTTGTTACCAATCTGTTGCATGGTGTTGGGGAAGTCACTCCGCTCTGTGCTGCCCTCTTACTGCTTACAAAGTGGGAATGATGGGCGTCACTTTCCTTTGGTGAGTGCATTGAAAACCACAGATGCTGGTTTCTGTATGAGAGCCCTGGATGAACAGATTTTCTGTTTTGCATCGTGTAATGTGATGACCTTAATGATTTTGCTTATAAAGAGAAAGATGAAAAGAAGAAAGGAAGGTAAAGGTAGGTCACACTTCACAGCAGCCTTCTCTACTGAAGTGTCTGCATTCCAAGGTCTACCTCCAGGACCTATAAAAGGTCTACCTCCAACTACGTATAAAAAAGATCCAGCCAGTATAATTTGAAATTCTTCTTGGTTTTGAAACAACTGTAACATATGATGTTAATATGTGGGTTGTTCTAACCAGTCTCAGAGTATTTACATACTGCCAAAGTGGATGCGCTTTTGACTATTTATAGCATACTCATGGGAAGGATTTGTCATCCAAGGAGATTTATTTGTAAAAGTGATGCTTGAAATGGGTGTCTTCCATGATTGAAATTACGGCCCTTCTGCCCCAAAGAATTTGTGTTGTACCTCTCCTTCCTGAGCCATCCGCTGCTGAAACTGTTGAGTTTGACCTGTTCAACATTGAGATGATCTCCAAGACCCTGTCAAGAATAGGATATACAAGTGTGTTATGTACTGTGTAAAGCAGCCCAGTTTAACTAACAACTTCTAATAGAGTAGCTGAGGCAAAAGCAGTGTGTAGAATAATTTTACGAGACATGAAGGATAGTAAAGCTCAAAGTTAGGCTTCCAAAAGGCATTTAGTGGTGGGAAGGGTGGGATCAGGCTGTGGCTCTTTTGAAGAATTCTTCTTTTTACTGAAGTCCTAGAAGAAATGGAGATGGATTTGGGGAAACTCTTTTTCTATTTGAAGATCTATTTGTGTTTTGCTGCAGCTTGAACAGTGAGAAAATAACTGTGCCACCAATACTTTGAATACCTTGGTCATACTGCTGAATAGTAATGTATTTTTCATATTTCACCTGATCTCTTCTGTTGCATATATGGCCTTTTTTATTCTTTAAGCAACCACAAACAGGGAGCTTTTATTTCGCCCTATATTCTTTGATTCCCAGATTCCCACACAAGTTTGCCAAGCGTTCAAGAAACGATTCGCTGCTTAGGCATTCAGTGTATTTTATTCCTGCTACAGTTTCTCTTGGTTGCCTTCTCTCCTTCCTCAGGATGAAGTCATCTCTCTCTCTTTTCTTTTCTTTTTTTTTTTCCTTTTTTCAACCTTAATGTGCATTTTATGACTTCGTCCTTTTTTTGGCAAGTTAGTGGTAGATGGATTTTGGAACACTTTTGCTTGAGTGTTATTTGTCCTTCACAAATTAGCCAAGGTCATTGGCTTTTGAATCAGTGCAATCTGCAGAAACAAGCACAGGGCCAGGAATAAAAATGAAAGCAAAATTTTACCTTGGCATGGTAATCGTCTAATATACAAGCAGATGTAATGTTTGCAGCTTGTCAGGGGTATAGCCTATTAAATATTCATTCAAGAGAAGGCTTCAAAATGTATAAAGAATTGAATCTTTTAATGAAAAAACCCACATTTTTCTTTGGTGTTGAATTACCTGCACCTCAGTTCTCAAGTGTATCTTGGTCTATCCTATAGCTTATTTGTAACATAATTACAAAATAAAGGCCTAGTCTTTGAGCAGGATTGTAGTGCAGTTGGTACCGGTCGAATACAGAACAAAAAATCTTGCTTCAAAAACTTTGAAATCTATTCCCTTCGAAAGTAGTATAATGAATCACTGGGGAGTTTTTCTTCCAATAGAGTACAGTGCAAGTGGTGAAGAAACAAGAGAAATAATACATCTGTAGTGGATGCAGAGAGGCAAGAAGATTGTATACGATGGGATGTCCCAGCCTGCATGTGTATAAGCCTAACACTCCAAGCAGTTCCTTTAAAATCAATGCAGTTCCGGAGTGTAGATCTACGTATCTGGCTGTTAAATGGCACAGTTTTCTCAGCAGATCTCTTCCTACCAAAAAATGACCTGATTTTAAAAGTAGTTTTTTTTGAATAACATTTTTTTGGAGTAATTTTTTATAAGTGCTTGGTTAATATTAGAAAATAGCTGAAAGTGCCTAATTTTTCCTATCTATAAGTGTTATTGTAATTTTGAGGTGTGAGCAAACAGGAGACTTTATCCTAAGGAGAAAGTTACAAGGCGTTGAAGACAAGGAAACTGCAAATCAATGTCTTAGCTCAGTCCTAGCCATAAATAGAGTAAGCAGGTAGTATACAAAAGCCACCTTAAAATTAAATTAAATACATGTGAACATGTGTGTCAGTTAAATGGATGTTTATACACATTTATAATGTTACTTTTGTACATGCTTTAATGATTCAAGCACATAATTAAAAGCTGTGTGTAAGTGCACAAGATCTAAGTAACTTAGATCATCTTTTCAAAAATAATATTGGCACTCATTAGCCCTTATTTCCTTGCAAGTTAATGGAGCATATAGTCCTAGATGTTTGGAGCACTCACATTTGCAAAGGGAATTTTTTATTCGCGCTTGTTTAAATGCTATTTAAAAATGAATAATGTATCAAAATGCACATGCATGAAGAAGCAACATTAAGAACATCTTTTACCTGAGCATTTTTTTCTGCATCGCTGCCTGCTTATTATATTACTGGCAGAAAGCAACCTGAACACAGCAGATTTTGAGGAGCTTTGTGCCTTGGATCTGTCCTTTAGCCTGAAGGCAGATTAGATGTTGGGAGCTGTGGGTTTCCTGGAATCTGGTGGAAATGCTGCAGCTGCGTGATGGTGACACCTTTGCTGACATACTTTGTCCTTCGTTAGATCAAAGTGATTCAGGAAATATTATGGAGGCACTGTGAGCCAGAGTTTGTTTGGCTGTTTCTGCTCCGGTGGTTGTCTGAGAGCTCCTCAAAGGATGAGCCCACGGAGGGGAGCTGCTTGGTGCTTTCTGTTCCCTTCCCAAACTGTACGATGTCCTGCTTATACTTTCCATTTACTTCCTCTGAATAAATATGAAGGGCATATCACATCCTCAATTTCTATGAGAAACATTAACAATAAGGTTTAGAAAATATGGGAGCTAAGACCCTTAGCAGATCATCTGCTAATCACCAAGCTCACTTGGGAAATGAGAGCATGGAAAACCTGCTCAGGAATACCTACTGCTACATGGCTTGCTCTGCAAAGTGTACCCAGTAAGTGGCAATACACGTTCTGTGGGAGGGGAGCCAGCCCTGGAAGGTCATGCAGAAGGTCAGTCCTCTGAAGGAGCTAGTCACAAATGTTCCCACTGTGCAAAAGGCGTGCGATCCCACTGTGCATCAGGGAAGACCATGGCAGGACTGGTATCAGTGCAATTTAGAATACCTGCATGCTACGCCAACAGCAACAGTTGATAAAACTATTGTGATGTGCATCCTCCCAAATTTTACAGACAAGGTTGTGGCAATAACACAGATGAGATGGTTCAGAAGTGTCTGCCTAGTGACTTGGGAATGCAGAGCTGCTCCGCCACTGCAGCAGTGACCCCGGCATCAGCCTAAAAGAGATTTTGGCACAGTATGTGCTGCGTTGTCTCTCTCCCATACGTTAGAAACCCATAGAGTCCCTTCTGAACAGCACCAAGCTCAGCAGTGCCTGGGATGTGTGTGGCAGGAGCTCGAGCTTTCACACTCTGCTTGAGCGACAGAGTACCTGAGAACTGAACAAACTCAACCATCCGTGCAGGAGGGGCAGGCATTTGTACATTGTTCATCAAGTTCACATCAACTGACTCAAAAAGAACCATCGACAAGATGGTGTGACACACCTTTCTAACTTCACTGTTGTCTTCACTGTCTGCCGAATTTCAGCTTCTTACTCTGAACCTTCTCAGTGTTCTTCACAAATAGGTGGGGAAATCTGCCTCTGTTGCTAGTTTTTGTGCTGGGAAGCATCTAATCTTTGGGGGATATTTCCTAATCGACCTCAGGCAGAGAAAGAGCATGGAAGATTTCAGCCCTTAAAGGTCTGACAAAGTTACAAGCAACTGGAAACAGTGGGTATTATGGAAAGTGTATTAGCCTAGTGTAACAATGGATGGAGCCATAGCAACATCTGTAATTGTAAGTGACAAAAAAAGAAAGGAAAACCACATTACAAGGGATTTAAAAGATTTATTTTAAAACCTGGGCCAGGTTGTCCCCTCCCGTGTCAAAACCCACATGAGGGGATTTCTGCTTGGCAACTGCTGCATGGTCATCTGCAGACCTCTCCCAGACTGACTCATCCCAGAGGCAGAATATCTCTTCCTGCTCTCCAATGGAAGCAGATTTTCCTTTCCAAGTGGGCACACAGATGCCTTAGCTAACTTGCTTCAGGTCCTGCCCTAAGGGTCTTTCTCACCCCTCTCCTCACCCCTACTCCCAGTTAGCCTGTTTTCTTTGGAAACCCCCTCGTAGCTGTCTTGGTTTGTTGGGAACAGTCTCCAAAATGGAAAATGGAGAGACAGGGAAACTATGCAGCCTCTGGCCCCCGGGCTGCTCCCCGCTCCCAGCACAGGTTATAGAGAGAAGAAGGGACAGCAGAGATGGGTAAAAAGCAGAACTGGCTTGGATGCAAGGAAACATCTGCACAGTGTGGAGAATGCTAATATCTGGCTGCTGGCTTGCTGTTTTCTTAAAATATTACAGCTGCCTTTCTGAGGTTGCAAAAAAACTAAATAAAAGCAGGACTATGCTATATTAACATTTTTTCTTTTTTATGGTATGATATTTTTAATATAACTTCTGGCAGCATGTGCCGAGAAGCAGAGATTTTCACTGAAATGTGGGACCTCAGAAGAAAGTCTGTTTGTCCCAAAGTGGCATGTTGTTTCATGACCTTTCACAGATGTTTCATGAATTTGTCATCCTGAGCTACAGAATTACTTTTGTTAGGATGTAGAAATAGCTCTGTACTTGCAGAGCTGTTGGTGACATAACTCACGGTCCCACTGCATAGGCTTGGACTAGTACAATAACTGGATAGATGGAGGGATTTTTTTTTTTTCAGTCTGTTGTGGTTACAAAGCAGAGAAATTGCACTAGCTTGTGCTTTCTCGCCCTCCAACCAGTGCTAAAAGTCTTAAATATATTCATAAGAAAAATGAGTGATGATCTGTAGTAAGGATTTATTACTTTACCAGTTACTCGAATTTCTCCCTTAAGATTACATAAAGGGCAATTACATAGGTTTTTTTCTCATTGGTAGAGAAGGGTCTCAGGCAAAACCAGGTAACAAAGAGCAAAGCTCAAAACAAATGACCGCACCGTGAAAGAATCTGTCTTCAGTCACTGAAGAGTCCTCACAAAATCATCTTGTTTATGAAGAAAACATAGTCTGGGATTTTTTAACTAACAAATGTTTATTATTTTTAATATCCAGTGAGTGTTTTTCAGCTACATATCCTAGAAAATGAGGGAAACATTCCTTCAAGCACTTGCTGAAACTCTCTTTGGACATTATGGAGCCACCTCTGTCCTCTCCTTAATGACAGCAGCCACCCCTTAAGCCAGCCAGCTGAGGTATTCAGCAGTATCTCTCTTGGCTGTCCAGGTCGCAGGACAGAAATAAAGAACAGGTCAAGCCACTCTTCCGGAGTGCAGAAACCTAGCCAAGAACTGAGAGCTGGGTACAAGGCTCCAGGGTTGGAGGGACATCTTTGGACCCTCCAGCCAAACACCATACTGAACAGCCTGAAGGCCACTGCAGGTGCAGTGACAGTATAGTGCAGGAGATACAAGCTTCTCTCCAGGGGAAAAGTTACCCTGTCCTTGCTGTGACAGACACAGCTTTTTAGTCCTTCCCAAGGGCAAGGCTGCACTGATGCTAACAGCTACACCACCTTCCCAGCTGTGTCCTTTTATATCACCCATGGGTCCCTATTGGCTCCCCCTTTTCTCTTGGCATGCATTTTGGGGAGGGCTGGGGATCTGGCAGTCATTGACAACCCCAGGATGAGCAAACACCTGCTGCAGCAGGCCTAAGGAGTCTTCCTGTAGCTACCCTCCATGCTTTTGTCATTTTGAGCAAGGAAAGTGTATTAACTAGTTGATGATCCCAATAAGAAAAATATGTCCTCTTCTCCCCCTACGTGTTTCTAAGAGAAGGGAATGAATGTGGAGTTGGAAGTGGGGGCAAACCTTTCCCTCAGGACCCCTGCAGCAGCAGTGCACGTGGCAGGAGGTGCTCAGCTCAGCCCTTGCAGTCCTGGCTGAGTTTGCAGGGGTGCCATCACACGTTGTGCCTGATGTCAGCAAAGGTAACCTCAGACGCAGCCTGTACAAGTCCTCAAGGAGACTCAGCTTCCTGCCTCATGGCATCCACTTCAGAGAACTATTTCCCAGGGCTGCCCTTTTTTCTCCTCGGGCTGCCCTGTTCTTGGTTCCTGGGAGGACAGAAAGATAAGCAGTGAGACAGGGATGTGAAATCAAGCGGGATGAGATGTGATGTCTGTAATTACGGGGGAAACCTCTAAAAGGCTGGATTACAGCACATGAATTCTGGTGCTTCCATCCCTCTTCTCTATTGATGTAATTTTTAAGAATTAAATTTGATACTCAATAAACAACTAACTAATGCATCAGAGCAGGAACTGAGACATGAACAAACAAGCATGTCATAAACATTCAGCTATTCTCAGGAGCCTGAGAGAGGGGAAGGGGTTTCTCCACAAGGAGAGGGGCAGAGACCACAGCATAGCCATGAACACAGAAGGTCTGCCCTGGAGCATCCCAGAGTTCACCCCCTCCATGGCACCTTGGAGATGTACCAGATGCTCCCAGAAGGAAATGCTGGCCTTCAAGACCATGTTTTCCTTGCTCGCCCCATTGTCGGCAGTGTCAGCACTAGGCCAGGACACCTCTGTGTGTCCCGGAGAGGAGGTGGTGGGGTGGCACAGCTCTGTGAGATGAGGGGTGTCACCAGGGGAACTTCCTGGAGGCGTCCCTGACCTCTCCCAGGAAACCTGTGCCTAGTACCTACGCAAACATGCCCAATAGACCACTTCACATGGACATTATGGAGATTCATTGGTGCTACTGCTGTTTGCTGCCCCAGCCAGCAGCTCAGCTCTTGATTGCTAGAATTAAGGCTGACCTACTAAGCTCTCTGCCTCCACAGCCACTACTAACAACCCCTCTATGTTCAATTGCCCAAAATTTATGTGGCATGGATGGTTGCACGTTGGTGCTCTTACTTTGGTAGCCAAGCACATCGTGTATTTTACAGTCCATTTACAGTCTCCAAGGTAACTAATGCTGATTTATGTCCTTCCACTGTGAAATCCTAGTCCTGTGGCGTCAAAATGGCAAGCCTCCTCCCAGGATGTTATTAGGACCAGAAGTAAGCACAGTCAGCTGGCCACAATGCACATCTCTCACTAGCCTTTACAATATCCCTGCAGGGCAAAGAATAAAGCCTATTCGTAGCCTCTCCCTCAAACCTTTCAAATGCTTCCTAACGGTGGCAGCAGAGCAAGGGAAGCGATGGGTGTAGGAGCCCCATCAACGGCTGCCGGGCTCTCAGCTGCAGAGTCCAGCCTCTCTGATATTGCTAGTCAGTGGAAATCAGAGCGCAATCAAGCCTGGTGGCCTTTCTGGGAGAGAGATCTCTTGACAGCAGGATGGACCCTATTCACCCCTGCCGCCCATAAGGACTACGTTTTCAATCATTGGAACTGCTTGTGCAGCAGCCACACCAGCTGACCAAGGCTTCTAGTCCGGGGGACTTGGGTGAGGGATGCCTGGGGCCATTTTTAGCTGCTTTGCTATGCTGCATTCCCCTCGCAGCACAGCCATGAGCACTGGGGCAGCATCGTGCTAGAAGCAGTTTTTAACCCAGTCCAGCTAAGGTAGATCTCTGGGGCTTTCCCCCTTGGCAGTTAGTATTGCTGTGTGAATAGGCGGTTGAGAAAACAAAAACATAAAACAAGCCATAGGAACTGCCATGGTAGGTCAGACAAAAGTCCTTCTGTTGCAAGCAAGGCAAAGGCAGCCGAGAGGCATATGGCAGCATTTCTTGTGGTATGTTCTCTCAGCCTTCTGGCCACCGGCCTCTTAGGGATGTCCTGTTCCAGTCACGGTGCAGCCTGCACCGCTTGACGCTGCTTTGGTTGCACATAACTTTGTCATTACAGCAACTCTTGGGCTTGCAAGTACAGATGAGCTCTTTGCTGTGTTTATCAACAGAAAGACCGTCAAAGGCAGTGAGGTTAGCCTGCAGGTGTCATTCTCTGCAGCAGGGAAAAGATGGGAAAAGTCAGTTTAGCAGAAAAAATAGAAAAGTCGTAGGCAAAGAAACAGAAAAAAATGCATCATCAAATTAATTTTGCATCTGTTTTTACTTATAGACTATACTCTTGCGTTGACTGGTTACTTCAGATTCAACATTCAAATGTAACACATAAATTATTTTTAACTCCAGCCTGGTAAATATCAACTATCTGCTGCTCAAACTGCATTAGCAGATAAGTTGCCAGACTAAAGAGAATTCATTAACCAGCAACGGTAAAACCGTTTACAGGACGGGAATCATCAGAGGAGGAGGGAATTGAGACATCCCGAAGTGCAACTAAACACACCCTGGCATTTCCCCAGTAGAAAAATTGGTCAACGGGACTATGAACTCCTGAACCAAACTGCGTCCCCTCAGCTTGGCCTCCCTGATTGTGAGCTGGAAGAAGCCTCCATCCGAGCAGGCTGAAAACATCTGCTGCACAACAGAAGCTCTTCCTTGCACAGCGACCTGCCTCCATTTTCCCGACTGCTGGGTTTATATGAACGAGCTGTCAGTACAGCTCCCTCTCAGGTGGTCTCTGCCTACCAATAGGGGTTTATTGACAAAGCATCTGCATGTTCTACATGCCCAGACATTTTGGTGACTATCACACTGCAACTGTGAATCTAAGTCACGAAGTCTTTCGCTCATAGCACGTCCTTCACGCTCAAGAGCATCCTGCAAGTCAAAATAGGCAGTCCCAGAGAGACGGCTCTTTTCATAGTCTAAATGTTCTGTAACATGCTTTTTTAATTAGGCAGTAAAGAAAACTAAGTAATTCCTTCCTTGTCACTCATATGGTTGTCCTTAGAGCCACCTTCTTCCCACCATCCCTCCTCCTCCTCCTCCAAAACAGAAACATTCCTCGTTTTGCTCACGACGTCATTTCCAGGAGCGCTGCCTGCTGCCAGGAAGCAGCACTGCCCCTCTCTCTATTCCTGTATTTCAGACTTGAGAGATGGACTAGCTGGGAGAGACCTTTCAAACAGGATTTTTTTCCAGTACAAAGAGCAGCATTTACATTGTTCCTCATACTTGCTGCTGCCAGCAGGCTTTGCAGGGCCCCCAAGAGGCATGATGGCAGGCCAGGGCACCTCAAAGAGCCGGTGTTTTCATTTACATCTTGCTACAAGTGTGACGGTACCAATTCTGAGTCGCTTCCTTCGCCCTCCCTGCCATCTCAGCTGTGTGTCATAGGGACATTATCAAGGATTTTTCTGCAAACTCCACAAAGGATTGCCATAATTTGTTTTTCTTAGGGCAAAAGTACTGCTGAAGATCCTAGCCCAAAAATACATTTCTCATTACCTTATGTGGGCCCAGTGGTTCAGAGTTAGTTTCCCAGCTGATGTTTTTTCTCAATCAGATTTGTTTACAAATTAATGGTTTACATTCAGTTACCATCTGGCAACTGATGCCCTTGGGGGAGTCCACTCCTGTAATCAATGAGAATGCTGGGCCAGAATTTAAAAATGGGAGTGGGACTGTGCATGTAAATGTAAGAAAAGGGACAGGTGGGCAAACAGAAAATAAACACCTCTCACTAAAAGACAGAATTTCACCTCTGAGAAGGCCTTGAGAGGTGGGATAGATGTTCTTCGGCTCAGCCTCACACAGATGGATACGTGGCCTTTGGGAATGGGGCAGGATGGCAGCACCGTCTTTGCACCTCTGCAAGGATGCTGCTCTGCACAGCTGGCTAGGAGGAACGTCTCACCAGACGATGAGTTATAGGCCTCTGTCTGGCCAGAGTGTCACTTCTACCTTGGAGCACTTCTGGAGGTCCAAAAGCAGGCTGAAAGATGTTTAGATCTGTGAGTAGGGTGGTTCAAGGCCTCCTATGTGTAAGAAATAAGACCTTGAATATGTTTTTACATAGTAGGAATTATGATGATGTCTCAGTCCACCTCCAGTTCTCCTTTTGGCTGGAATAAACAAGATCCTGAATTCAGCTGGCCAGATCAAAAGGGATAACTCCAGTCACAGCTTTGCAGCTGAGGGTTGATACGTGTGAAGACAGGAGGAAGCAGCAGAGCCAGAGCTGTGCTGTGCCACCTTTTTTCCTCCATCTTGAAACACATTATTAGAGACTTGGGTGATGATGTAGTCTCCATCTGTAACTTTGGAAACTGCTGTAATCTGCTATATACTGTTATAACCTCTTCTCTCCCAAAACCTGCATATCTTTCCAGGTGCTGGCATTCCTCTTTAAACAGAAATGTTTCTCTACTGCAAGATCTTTTGACACATTTTTGCTGCTAATAGGTCAGAAGTTAAGGAAACTTGGTTAAGTGCTTGTATTTCACATACAAGACCTGTTCCTGCTAAAAAAATACCTGATTTGTACATAATAAAATGTAGGGAAATAAATGAGGATGGTAGTGGTGCAGGGAAATTCTTTGAGTCAGTTTTCAAGGAATCTATACGAAGATATGGTCTTTTCTGGAGACAGAATTGTACTATGGAGTGTTCATTCAAAATGAAAATGGCTAACTTGCAAAAGATTTTGATTAGCCAAAATTTTACGCTTGGAAATTTACATCATTTCGTAATTCTGTTCCATAAAAATATACTGCCATACGTAAGTGTTTAACATCACATTTGTAGGAATTTGATCCAGTTTAACACATAGTAAATTAGTTACATGAAGGTGGCTTGCTTTATGCTACTCTGTCTGTTCCTAATACTCCGCCTGTCTGACATTCCACTCTGCCCATATGTTCCATCCTCGACATATAAAAATATAAATTCAAGATGAGAAGATTAGGACCACCCTGGAATATTCTGCCTTTACTCCTTTTTTTGTTTGTTTTAAACAAGAATCTCTATTTGGCTTCCAAATAAACCAAGAAAAAAGAAAGATTATAAGAATTTATTTGCAGATGATATGGAATATGTACCTGCACAGATTTACAACATGAATCTTTTTATTTGTGTGGAGTTACAAGGCTCTTGTCTTGTTTTCAGGGTCAGGTCAAAGAGAAGAGCAATGACTTTGTTTTTAACACAGCAATCCTATCAGTCAGAAGTAGAGACAAGTTTCCCAGGTGATCAAAGTACATTTCAAACCAGCTGACTTAGGGGGCTAATATTAATTTGGGGGGGATTTGGGTCACATATGAAAGGATTTAATCCCCACATAGTTAATCCTCCCAAAAGCTAATTTAAATGAAGACTGATCTGTCAATTACAGCATTGCTTCACTACACAGTGGAACTTCTGAATTACTTAGGTTTAATTTAGCTTGAAAATTTGTTAAAGAAGTACTCTGTCACTGTTTCAAACAAAATGGGTGCAAGTGACTGAGCTGAGAAAGCAGAAGCTGAGGTTTTTTCTCCCATGACTGAGGGTGAATCCCTTTGACTTAAATTCTGTTTGGGGAGCTTGCTCAAGAGTTGATCTTGGTGATGTTTTTGTATTTTTTGGTCAAATGTGACCAAAAATGCAGATTCAAGGCAAAGAAAATAATCTTTGAATTTGTCAATTTATATAAAGGTTATTATTTACAACCTGCCCAGGGAGGTTGTGGAGTCTCCTTCCCTGGAGATATTCAAAACCCACCTGGACGCATTCCTGTGCACCCTGCTCTAGGGGCACCTGCTTTAGCAGGGGGGTTGGACTGGATGATCTCCAGAGGGCCCTTCCAACCCCTACCATTCTGTGATTCTGTGATAACCAGATTTTTAAGCTGGCTGAAAAAGTAATCTAGAAGTGCCCGTGTTTTTCTCCTAAAATCCATTTGTTATTTTGAAACAGATTTAGCTTTTATATCTGAAGAACATTTTGAAGAGCCTACCACCTCCTGCGCTCCTAGAATGAAACGTTTCATGTAAAGCTGAACAGAACAGTCTGTCTGACCAAAGACAAAATATTACGGCTGTTAATTTCCATGTCAAAATTTAACATGTTTCATTACAGGTTACTCTAGAACAACGTCTTTGGTTTGAGGGTTCGCTCATCAGCCCCAAGTGTCTGATATTTGCACAGCTCTTCTCCAGGAGTCTGACAAGTCAAACAGTGAGAAGAGACCTCAGAAAGAGCTGAGCTGTGGAACCAGCCCAAGAGATCACAGAAAGCATTCTAATTCAATCATGAAAAGTGTTCTCCTTACATCCAAATTTGTTTAAAATTCATTACTTTTGAGTCCTGTTCCACACCACAAATGTTTTGTCAGACTCCACAGTGATAATGTAGCAGTGTTTTAATAGCATTAGAGAAGACAATCACATAAGCAGCCTCCTTGAATTGCCAGAAGTTTTGCATTCACTGATAGATACATCTCGGTCTTGACTGATTAAATGTGGAAGTAATTTATTCAATTGAAATGCCTAGTCTTTTGCCAAGATTTTTTTTTTTTTTTGTCTGTGTGCTGAATTGATCAAGAGTATAAGGCATGCTAAGATGGGAATCTCTCCTAGGTTTGGGATAATGTTTCTTGTTTCTGACCCTTACTTGCTCCCCTAGTTTGCTGCCACTCAGAGTAAGGATATTTTCAAAAGAGAAGAGTAGGGTACAGCGATTTCTTGGGGTTTTTTTCTCAGCCTGCTGATGTATTCAGCCTTCCGAATCCTTATTGCCTTCTGCTTCTGCATCACACTTTGTAGCATTCACTCTCTCCAAAAAAAAAAACCTGGCCACCACGCTTCGTTTCTCCTTGGTCAGCTCCAAGTTGGCCATTTATCAAATTCCCCTTCAAAGCAGTGTTAAGGTTCCTAACGATTTCAGTAAGCACTGGAGCAGGTCTTTATGCTATACTACCTCCTTTGTTTTATGTCGGCAGGTTAGTCTGGGTCTTCGCACTTTTCTGTCTCTGAAAGCTTTTGAAGGATACCTGCCTGCCTCTCAGTGTCTCTTCTCCCCTTTCCTACCCACCATGATGGGCTGTGACTGCCCTGTTGGCACCAAAAGGTCTCAAAAACTTACCCGAATCATTGCTCAATGACAGGGGACATTTGCTTCCCTGCCTCTCTGGCTGTGTAGCAGAGAGGGGATCAGGGTGCGCAAGGGCCGCTGAGCTCTTTGGGGAGGAATTGCTGGAAGGACCAGGAGGTTTTTGCTGTTAACAGGAAGCAGCAACTCAGCAATTGCCACAAGCAAGCCAGAAGAATGATCAGCTGCCTTTGGATCCCAGTGAATAAGATTACCAGGAAAAGCTAATGAAGTTTTCTTCCCATCTCGGGATAGCTGAACATCCTGTCTTCACTAAGCAGATCAGAGCTTGCCTGCGGCATGAGGGCACATCACCTCTTCTTTGCCAAATCCCGGACACTGCGCATTGCCTTGCTCGGCAGCACCCACCTTGGGGCACGATGTGCCTCTCCTCGCGGACGTCATGAGTTTGATGGGAACCGCGTGCATTATGCAAATTCGCTCCATGCTCAGCCAAATACACCCTTCTGGCCAAGTACTTGCTATTCGTGTTGAGGAATGTAAAATTTGCTGTGTCAGTTCTTTTTTCCCTCTTCCTCCTCCATATTTATTCCTCTTTTCTGAAGTTTAATGCACTGTAACTGGTTTAATAAAATATGACGGTAAAGGTCCAGGCTTGCCTATGTTATAACTGATTGCTTTTACTTAGCACTAGAAACTTCCTGTGGCTGCTAGACAGATAAAGGACGGAGTGACTCTGGAGCCAAAGGCATCGTTCTGTGTTATCCGGTTATTTTTCAAGTTTTTTTGCTAGACATAATTGCTGAAAATAGCACTGCTGATAAAAGCAGCCTTAAAGTTTATACCAACATAAACTACCACTAATAAGGGACTTTGTTATACAGGTCGGTCGTCTTTATTTTGTACTGCTTCCTCTAAGATCCTTCAGATAATTTGGGGACAGAGGTTAAGAAAAGCCCAGAACATTACTTTCTCTTTAATCCTTAGACCCCTCAGCTGACTCTACACTTTGTTTTCATGCTGAAGGGGAAAAAATATTTTCCTGGCAGGCTGAGAATGATTTTTCCATTAATCTTTTCTTTTGGAGCCAAGATACATTTTTTCACAGAAATCTGATGTGACATAATACTGTACCTGGAATTTCACACTAAAGAGAGTGGAAAAACATTCTCACCACAGCAAGCACTCACAACTGGGCTACAAACCCTCCAGCAAAACAAAGAAGCCAAAAGAGCAGTTTAAAAAGGGGACAGGAAGGGAATATGGGGCACAGTCATTTCCCATAGGGAGGAAAGCTCTGAAATGTCATGCTATTTATTAAAGCCTTTCAAAGATAAATTGATAGAATATGGTATGTAGTGACACAGGCCAACAATTATCTTGCTTGGAAGTTATCTCAGCAGTTTGAAATCCTATTAATAATAATAAAAAAAAGCACATCAGGGCAGAATCTGGAAGTGTAAATGTGAGGAGCAATAAAAATGTTTCAGATTAATGCAATTCAAAGCAGAACAGAAACTACTTTTGCAATTAAATACATATGTACATGATCTTGGATTTATGAAAGTTGATAGAATCCACTCATCTCCCTATTTTTGGCTTATCAGTGTTTTCTTTCAACATTTAAAGTGTTTTCTTCAAAGCCCAGAGCTGGAGCATCTCCAGGCAGTTTAATTGTCCAGATGTGGATTTCCTAAACACTTGCAGCATGGGGAAGACACGATGGCTTTTGCTTGGAAGCCAATGAAAAGAAGAGAAATATTTTCAAATTCTGACTTGGTTTTCAAAAGGACTTGCTGGAATGTGTCTTGAAAAATTCCCAGGCCTCAACAGACAAATACATCTGTCTCAATATATGTCTAATCATGGTTCTGCGCTGAATTTGTCTGTGGTTGCTTATGCATTCACAAGACACAGCCATTCCTGAGTTGGTTTTGTACACATGGTAAAGCATGGAAGACTAACTGTTCGAAGGACTTCTGTTACAGTACTAGGTCACATTTCTCCTTAAGCCTGATAGAGGTCTACATTGTGTTTCTTGGTACTAAAAATCCCCAAATGATAATGGAATGAGAGATAGATTCAAAAAAAAAAAGGTCATTCTGTCAAATATTCTTCTACCACGAGGAAATTTCTTTCTTGCAATATGCCACAGATAGCGCTTACCTGAAGTGCAGTTACCCAAACTCTGCTTTGTCCTCCATGGCAGCCAAATTCGTTGTCTCCCAAGAGCAAGTTATAAGTAGTGCACCGTACTGCTGCTGCAGTATCACTCCCCCGTAGGAAGGGACAAGGAAAGGGAGGCATTTCTTATTTTTTTAACATTGCTCTGGTGGTATCCGCCCTACTAGCAAGACTTATTTTGAGGAGAGTAATATTGACTGAAATGACATTCCAGAAATCCTCAAATCACAGGATCTGATTTTTTTAGATTGGTTTGAATTTTCAGCTTTATGTTAGTTCAGCTCCCAAAGAAATTCTAGACAGCCCTAGAAGCCAGTCCCTTCCATTTAGCCCTGACAGATGCATAGTATCTGTTGAACCTGCCATCGTGCGTTGCTTCATTTAACGCTTCATTTAGTATGTTTTCTCAGGCCACGGTGAAAAAACAGCCTTGGTGTAGGCGAATACCACCCTCTATTTCTATCTGCCTGTAGCATACCTAAGCTTAGCCTGACGTTTCTAGTGACTGTAGCTCATTTCCAGAGGTTTAGTCCACTGAGGCAGCCAGGAGGGTGCTGGTGACTTCCCAGTGGGAAGACACTTAATGTAATGGAGGTGCTTACACAGGGCTGATATGTGATTGCTTGGTCATGTCACTGACAGCTACCAAAGAAGGAACATGGAAGAGTGGTTACATGGGAGAGTCTTTCTACCATGACTAATTTTTTTGAGCTAGTCAGCCTTGACTATACTGTGGAAATACAGAAATTATTGTTTGTGCTCCGTTGTCACCTGTACAGGCAGCATTTTATAACGATGGCATGAAGGTAAAGCTACCAGCCATAACAGCTGCTCCTGTTTCAAAATACCCACTGCTAGGTGAGACATTTCAGGTGTTGAAGGGCTGCGAGCTGTGTAACTGCAAGCAACCATTGCTGTTGTATGCACTGCCTTTGCATGAAGCTAGCCTGTAGAGAATATGCATTGAGCCATACTCTTCATCCTTCTTACACTAAAGTCCTACATGTTGCTTCCCTCTCCTAAGACAGTCATGCTCACAGCAGGGATGCTGTTGGAAATGCTCCATCCATCTCACCCGATTCAGGGCTCAAATAAGCTCCCCCGTCCACCCCAGCTGAGGGGAGCAGCCACTTCCTACATATGACTAATGAAAATGGTTTTCTCACATTAAAATTTCTGATAAATCTCACTCTCTTTGCTGTACACCCTGGGCTCCATGCGGGCTTACTACGCTTTCTTTGTATGACTCTCTGCTGAACTATTTCTGAGAATTTTAAGTGTGAAAAAAATAGAAAAGTTACATGTGAGGGAAAACCTACTGCCTGTGTTTGAAATCAATTCCCAGATCTGTAGCTGGCTAAATTTCACCCTGATGTTATTGTGTGGTTATGGATTTTGGATGTTCTTTTTGCTGGTAGCAGTGAAGCCAACATGCACCCGTTCCGCAGAAGATCTGCTAAGGGAAAAAACAACTGTGTACTGTCGCTGAATGCAAAAGTCAAAACAGAGGTGGGAGCCTCTTTTGGCAAAATCCATCAGGCTCTCACTGTTATAGCGGGTAGGAAAAGGCTGGGGAACTTGCGTAACACTGCAGCCCCAAATAGGGCCATAACAGACAAAAGTATTAGGAAGTGAGACAAATATTCATTCAGTAGTCATTTTCCTCTCTCTCCTTCCATCTGTCCTCTCTCCCTAAATCTTTGAATTTTCCTTTGCCTTTCAGCTTGCTCTCTCTTTCAGGCTAATTTTATTTTCCATTCAGGGAGAAAGCAAGTTATTTTTCTTTGTTCACTGAAAGAGCTGGCGCTCTGCTGGGAGTGACCGGGGAGCAGCCTGAGCAACACGCTTGCATCGCTAGGTGTTGTTATCAAGTTAATTATAGGCTCTTTGGCTTCATAAGGATCTTTTAGCTAAGCTATAAAACAGAGGTTATGTCTACTTGTGATCCTTAAAAACCCTTCACTGCGACCCAGTGTCCCGATCAAATATCAATACTTATTTTCCAGGATTCTGTTGTACGTCATTGCATACAGCTAATATGAGAATGTTACAAGCCACATTTGACCTCAGGAATGCAAACACTGCAGTGGCAGGTGACAAAATACCTAGTACATAAAATATTTCTGTTAAAAAAATAGTGCTGTGCCATCCTTGCCTGCATGAGCAACCCTCTAGCAAACGTACTCCTGTGCTGGGAAGAGGTAGCGGCCAGCAACAGCCACTCATGAAGTGAAGGACTTCTGCCATTTGCATTTTCCGTTCAACCCAGCTTCATAAAGGAGCTTCAGTGCCATTCACTGCATTCTCTATCTACCTTGCTTTCAGTATTATGTCTACTTCCAGATCCTCTTTTTATTCACCCAGGTTAACTGGCACTGTAGTACCTGTGCCCCTGCCCTGCAAACCTGTAACTTCCCTGTGACCACAAGCTGAATTTATCCAGCTATGACAAACTGATTTTGTTCTTAGGAGCTGGGTGACATCTCCTAGTGCCATTGCAAGATCTCCACGCAGGCGTTGGGTGCTGCTGACCTTGCCTATCTTCCTTCTCCCTCTGCAGGTCCAAGAGGCTGAAGCACTTCTTGCAGGTCTATGCCTGACCTTCCCGGGGCTGAGGGGAACCCGTCGGGGTCCTGAACAGGGCACAGGGATTCACTATTTTCTTACTTTCTCTGGCAGCAGACACAGATGTCTTATGATCATTTTCACAGGGAATTCCTCCTTGTGTCGTAGCTGTCGTAAGTGCTTTTGAAACAACATCTTTCTGCCCCACGTGCATGCCCACCACGCTTCAGCCATGAATGTATCCTTGTCTTTTTTCCCTCTTGGTAGTTCTGACTGCATCCCTTGGCAGCCCCTATGCATTCATCCTTCTGAGGTAAATTAATATAGATAATTACCATGGGGAAAATAGACAGCGAACTATTAATTTAGTGGATCATTTCTGTTCAATTTGTCTAGTTGCTACAATCTGCTTTGACACTCGCTTTGCACAACCAAAGCAAGAGCCTTAATGCTCCTGCAGTTTGTAGTGCTCTTATTTCATAGCTACCGTCACTAGCAGGTCTGGTGCTTTTAATACTTGCTGACATGACACTTCACTGTGGCAAGAAGCGTTTGTTTCTTCCAAAGTTCACAAGTGTATCCTGAAATCGTGTACGCAAAGATTTTACTTGATGTTAATGTTATCGTTGTGCAGGAAGCCAGGCCAGCAAGACTGCAGGGGGAGTATGGGAAGTCTGAATGAATTAAATCAGACTGAGATTTTAGTGTAGAGACCCCTGTTATACAAATTATCTCACAATTTGGTAAGAAAACATTGCCCACAATAGGACAGCCAATATAATTTCTCTGTTTGCTTTTTTTAAAACTGCTTTATTTTTTTAATTAAAATGTGCCATTGTTTCCAGAATGGTATGTTTGAAGGAGTTGAAATACTAAAGGGTAATTTTGGGTAGGATGACCTTACAGGTAACATCTGCATTTTAATTCACGGAATCGCGGCAGAAATAACTTTTACAGCTTCTTACCCCAAAGACTTGTCAAACTTTGGGGCTGCGTTCCTCAGCTTCTTAAATTTAACACATGCTGTTGGATGGAGTCTCCAATCTGCCCTCTAATTCTATGTTTTCCCCAAATATTAATTGCATGTTTATTGTAGCTAGGGCTGTTTCTCTGTTGTTACTGAAATACTGTTACTTGCTTTCTGTGTTTACAGGTTTGCAGTAATTTTAGCCACTTCTAATGGATGGGAATTTTTTTGCTTTGTTGCTTAGGCTCAGTGTTTCCTTCCTTTACTAAAATGTGAATTTGGTTGTTCTAGTAGATATGGTCATAATCTCAGGTACTAGTTGAGCTAGATACACAAGCATGCACACAGGTGTGCAGATGCACACAAATATGCATATGTGCACACGTGGGCTAAAATAAGTGATCCAATGTCTGACTTTTGCCCCTCACATCTCATTGCGTATCCCTGGATGCAGTTTGTGGAGTTCTGCCAGTGGATTGTGCTCTGCTGGAAGACTCAGAACAGCATTTTCAGCTACTGTTCTCCCACAAGTTCCCTAGTAGGACTTCCAAATTTGCTATACCTTCATTAATATGGCTTAGCTCCAGCAGGACAGCGCTGAAACTCTGAGTTCCTTTGCTGTTCCAGGCAATGCCATTCACCATGGCCCCATTTCTTTCTGTACCCAGCTCTCTGTGTTTAAAATGAGACTTGGTTCAGAGTCTTCTACAAAATGCGTATCTGCTCCACAGAGCACTTATATCTGCAAAGTATTTGCCTGGTTTTCTGAACAAACTTCAGCACGAGGATGGCTTTCATGAGGCACACACCACCTTTACTCTTGCGCAGTACTTGTGTCTGAAGGAGCCCACCCCAAAGAAGTGCCACTCCGGGATGGTGCTGGCACCGTGTCCCAGAGTGGCCATGACTCCCCAAACTTATTGCCATGTGCTGTATTGCAAATCTGGGTGTACCGCGATGCACAGTGGATGTGATCATGCGGCAAACCCTGCATTGGCTATAGTGAATTCCACTTCTGGACAGCTTGCAAGGTTATTACACTTTCTAGGTTATCTGCTTACAAATCATGCGTAGCTCAGCATCATGCCAAGGCCATTCATCAGGCAACTAAGAGATCTATGTGCTTGTCGATATGAAGACCTGGTGATTTTCAAGACAACCTCTTTTCCAGGCTTTGCTTATCACCTGGGAGGCAGCTGATATTTGCAGCCTCCAACCTTCTTAAAAGGCCTCCCTACCCTATGTTTCATAAATTTAAGCCCTTTCCGTGAGCTTTTTCCAGGCTGAGTGCTTCCTAACACCTCGCATGCATGGCTTGTAACTCTAATAAGAGGCATTTCCAGTGGCCTCTGCTCTCTTTCAGTGGGTCAGTGCCCACATCTCTCCTGGTGTCAGCTCAATGAGACATACAGATACTACAGACACAGCAAAGTGTGAATGCTTAAGTCATGATGCTATATACTTTCCTCAATCTGAACTTATTTCCAGGGTCTCATACGCTATCTCAGATTTGATGGAATATAGTTGCCTGTGTCACTTGCTCAAACAGATTTATCCAAGGGAGATACCAGCTGACACACCTTCAAAGGGCTGTGGAGCCCACTCCAAACCAGTGGGAGTTAGGCATTCGACATCTCTGCGGATCTGGACCATTAAGGGTGTAATACAGAGCAATAACGGCAGGGAATCCAAATAGCACCATCTTGAAGACATGTGGGCTGTTGCCAAAGAGGTTCATTCACCTCAGAGCCACTGATGAAATATATTTAAAAGCTAAATTTCAATGCATGAGAGAATTTAGGGTCTCCCAAGTGTTGGGGAGCCAGTACTGGGGGGATCTCCGGCGGCTGGGCTGTGCAGACGGACAGACTCCGTTCTGCTGCCCCCCTCTGCTGTTCAGCGCAGAAAACAGCACACTCCGAGCCGGGCATCCTCTCCCAATTTCCAGAATATTTTCTGTTTTGTTGTTTTTCTTCTTTCTTTGACCAGGTCTGGGAGTGGAGTGGGAGGGGAAGGGGAAGGGCACCTAGCTGCAACTGGGTATGTTTGTTGTGCTTGGCAGCTGGCCGCAAACGCAAAAAGAAATAATGCTGATTTCCTATGCACGGTAATTCTCCTTTTTGACCTTGTTTGATAGATAGGAAAGAAAAAAGATAACTTGCAGGAAAAGCAAAAGAGATGGGACATAAACCCAGAATTGCGGCAGGAGAGATACTGGCTAAATGTGCAGCGCATGGAGATGGGCTGAGGCAAAGAAGTTTAACAGGTTTAGAATCAAGGTCAAATGAAGACTGTGGTTCAAGTTCAGATTTTAAAATATTAACACATCAACATGTCTTGCTTTTTCAGGATGTCAGTTCCTTTTAAATGGGAATCTCAGAGTAGAGCCTTTGTGGATTTGGATTGGACTGCAAATAAAACCAATTCAGGTGCAGCTCTTTCTCCCTCTCCTCCTAAAAATCCCTTTCAAATGTCTTCGCTTCAAAATTTCAGATTCCAGCTCAATTCAAATAGCAAGCAGAGTAAAGGAAAAGGCATTACAACATGAGATAATTATAAATGAATTTTAAAGCCTGCCAGTTTAAGCAACCATTGCTCATGTAGAATTAATTCAATTCAAACCAAACCCTGCTGCCAAGTCATTCTTTACGTGTAAAGAACAAACTAAATCTCCACCCATTATGCTCTGTGGTCCTGATATGAGTAAACAAAACACACAGCTTGGAGAGAAGAGAAACTTTGCTTGCTACCTTCATCTTTTTCTCTCTTTTTGCTGGATCAGCCATAACTTACTGCATTTTTTCTAAAGCCCAACTAGCATTTGCAAGTTCTGCGCAATGGGCCAGTATTTCTGCAATTCAGCTTCCTTCACTCCTCCTTTCTTTCTGTCCTGTTTTGTCAGGAATTATGCCAATAAACTCAGAGGGGACTCAAACATGAGAAGCTGGTACATCCTCGGGATTAAACCCCTCTGGGAAGGCTGTAAACAGTGTGATGGCATTTGGACTCTGCCCACCTGTAAATGTCCAGAACTGTGAGGATTGCAAAAGGCCTGCGCAGTCTGACATTCCTACATGAAAAGCAGAGTGTCCCTGTTTTGAGCAAATAAATACAGTGAAATGAAATATCTCCTTCTCCGGCTGCTGAGTCAGCTGGTGAGGTGCGGGCAGGCGAGATGCTCATTTTCTGTGTTCAAATGCTGTATCTCTTGTGGCTACCTGGTCTGCTCACTATTTTTTCCAGGATGGAGGGCAAAAAGGGGCCCTGAGATTGCAGGAGGAGCTGTGGAAAACCGTGGATTTCCACGAAGATCGGCACACTGATGGCCGTTTTTTACAGAGGGAAAGAAGCTGATTTGAGCTTGCTCTAATCCCTGCATTAGACGTCCATTCTCAACAAAAGTGGCTGCACAATGACTTTATTTAACTAACTCCATCAGAAACAAAGTGAACTTGGTCAAATTGAACTAGTTTAACTCCAGACAGGAGCATCCATATGGGAGTTTAATGTGGTTAAACAAATCTCCTGCATTTCACATCTCTGATAAATTTGGATGGGTTTTCCCATATATCCTGACGTACATAAACCCCGACTACAGCAGATCTATGGGTTTTGCTTCCTGAGGGCCCAGAAGGCCTTTCCATCATATTTAGTAGCCCAGAAGTTCAATGTGAACAATCAGTAAAGCAAAGAGTTAGTAACAATACGGGCACCAGCTGTAAGAAATAGTCATGTATTTTATACTCTACCTGCAACCCAGGTTGCAGGTATTCCCTGATTCACTACTTAGAGCAAAGATCAGACTCAGATTTGGTTTTTTGAAAATACAGATAGCTGGAAGCCATGTGAGTAGAGATTGCCAGGCCTCTATTAATTAATGTAGGCTGCATCTTGTCTTTGTGACAAGTTGCAGTCAACATAATTTCAAAAACCGTGCTTGCTGACTGCACGTATTGAAAACAGAGGGTGCAGCCTCCCCTTCCTTCTCAAATCATAACACTGCCTTAAAGTCAATATAGCAGGGGTTGCTTTCATTTGTTTTTGAACTTCTGAGTTTTCTACGTTCAAGCTCTCTCAAATTGAAGATCAAATGAAAGGTATTTCCAGTAAAAACTTTGTAATTCCATGATTTTAAGAGCAGAAGCTTTAGGTAAATCCCTGAAATTTCATGAGAAAGTTGCAATTATGTAGCTGCCTGCATTCCCGACAAGCCTGCCCAAAGTATTTAATTCAGATGGGTTATCGTTCCTTAATATCTACCTAGTGCTAACGATGGCTGTAAACCCCCTAGAAATAGTGGCATTTCCATTTATTTCACTGTACAGTTTGTAGAACATAACTCATGACATGAAAATACTTTTGAAAGGCAAGGTGATTGTTATCATTATGTAACTCTCTAGCATCCAGGAGCACAATTACCAATTTGAGTGGTGCCTATAAGAAAACCAGAATACATTTCAGTAAGCCTGTCATTTTTGATCTCTTAAGTAATCTTACACAGAATTGCACTGGCTTAGTCAGTGTGAAAAAAACCTGCTACTTCTTCTAATCTTCACAATGATGATAATACATGTATTCCTTCATTTAAATAAAACCTCTGAACGGCACCTGGAATTTTACAGAGAAATCCTGCACTGGGGATTTGTATGCAGCAGGCTTGCATACGAAATGTCAGAATTGCATGGACAAGGACAGCAGTGAAATTTAAAAGGTGACGGATAAGACAGATGGCTGAGCAGAAGTGGTCTGCATTGCCATGGAGAAAAGCCTGATGCCATCCTAAGCAATCAGTGCTCGAGCTTGCAAGAGCCTGGCTGCTATGGAAGCAGCCGAGCCAACTCTGGGTGTTGCAATATGCCAGTTTTCCAAGAAACAGATTGATGTACAGTGTGTACTTTTTTTTTTCTTGAGGGAGGAGGGGAGGACTATCTACGGATTTGGGGCTGTCATTTGACTTTGGATTTTGTCTTATGAATCCATTTGTTGACACCTAGGAAGATTTCTTTGAAGTAGAGATGCTATTGTGAACACTGGCGTATCCTCCTTGGAAATTACTTCTTTTTTTCCTCCCCAGGGAGAGCAGGAAACTAATATTTGTACAAAATCTACTAATTTCTGTTCAGTATTCTGTATTCAATCTGCAAGAAAGGTCCCATGTTCCTCCCCCCATCTTGAGACTGATAACTGTGGGTGTCTCTGCTTTTCAGGGAGTTTCACTGCCCTTTGCAGGCTTGTCTTTGTGAGAGCACTGCACTCTCAAGTGGCCCATGCAAGAGTCAGTTAGACGTAATGCCCAGGTGGTGAAGAGGTTACCGCTGGATCAGGCTCGAGGCTGTATCTGATTATAACCAGGTCGGGGAAGGAAGCAGCCCTGGTGCCCAGACTTAAGGGTTTGTAGTAAATGCTGAGAAATACAGGGAAGCAGGATTGAAAGAAAGTGTGACTATTCCCTGAAAGCATGAAAGCTTTCTGCCTTCCAGGGCTGAAATTCTCTAGAAACACAAAGATCTACCAGAGAGAGTTTAAACAGTGACTCAGTCTGTAACCGCAAGCAAAGGATGCCAAAATAAAGATAGTTAAGCCAAACTAGTCTAATTTCTGACTATTGCATTTTCTAAAGCATTTGATGATTATGAAAGTTTCCGTTTAATTTGCGAGAATGCAGCTAGATGTGAAACTGTATTACAGGAGTTTGAGTGGTACAGGCAGCCCATGAAATGCACGCAATTAGGTTTTTAAGTGGCAAACCAAAAGGATTGCGAAAGCACAGAGAAGTACGTGATTGGCCCGATGAGCCAAGGTTGCAATTTGGGGAAAATGTTGAACTCTTGGTAGGTGACTAGGCTGAGTCTAGAGCAGAGCAAAACACTGAGTAAAGGCTAAACCCTTGACAAGATAGTTGAAACATATCCTGAGAATAAAGTCCCCAGCTGGGGTGAAGCTCGCAGAGAGCGGGCAGTTCTCTGAGACCTAGTGCCTCGTAGCAGACTCGAGGCGGAAAGTGGTCTGAATCTCCAACAGACAGTATATAAAAAACGTGAGCTGCACAGAGTGTGCAAACTCCCACCCCTGGCCAAGGCCATGCATTTGGGGAGCGGTACTGCCATGGGTTGTGCTCCCCTGGGAGAGACAGCAACCCCAAGGGGGAGACAGCAGTGACACAGATGCCAAAGGGGACCCAGCGTAGCAGTGTGCGGCATCACTGCAGCCAGTGAATGCCAGCAGATGAAGTGTGGATTCATTTTCAGTTGGGTGGGAGCATGCAAGCTAGCGTGGTGTCGGAAGCAGGGATCTTACAGTACTGGATAAGCAGCCATAGGAGGGAAAAGTCAAATTTTACAGTAATAAGAATAGCCCTTCTAAGAGTCTGATAGAACCTGTGTCAGTTCTCATGACAGATAGGAGAGGGAAAGGCCATATGCTAGAGAGATGGGGGTGGAAATGACATAAACAGCAGCTCAGCGGTATTCCCTTATGTTGCTTGGGTCTAGACTGTTATAGCTGAGGTCACTTCAGTCCAATTGCTCGACTGCAGGACACTGAACCTCTCCGTAGCCCTGAATCTTAACCCTTCTGCAGGGAGTAAATCCTGCAAAGGGAAGAAGCTGGGTTGGGGGATATTCCTGTTCCCTTGTTTTGACAGAGAGAAGGCTTTACCTAAGCGCACTCCCCAGTCTTTGTTATGAACCCTGTTTATAGGAGATCCTTATTGCAAAGAGAGATCAGGCGAAGGGTGTCCTCCTCTCCTTTTCATCCTCCTCTCTCCTGTAGTAAGACCCTAGACAAAACCTGTGCAAGGTCCAGGAGAAAGACAGAAGATGCTGGAAGAGGAGAGATGTCCTTTGCAGGAGAGGGGCATGCTGGCTCCCTTTGGGGCCCAGATCTGGCCAGCACCTGTGATTCTCCCGTTGAGACTTCTAGAAAACATGCAGCTTCAACAGGAAAATTAATGCTCCAGATGGGGTTGCGGAAGCGAGAGCAGAGAGAAAAATTAGTTACAAACGGGACGTAATCACGCAATCGTACAACTTCAGTGTGTGTTTAAATCTGTGTAAACAGAGCATGGCTTTGTGCTCTTGGCTAGCAGAGGACGGACTCAGGAAGCTGTGTCAAATTCTTGGCGCTGTTTCTGATTCACTCCACGGCCTTCAGGAAATTACTTAATTGTGGGGTCCTGCGAGGTGCTGAGCACATGCTGAGGAGCTTTTCATTCCTCTGAAGCAAAGGGGGGTTTCTGGAGCAGGACAAGAGCTCAGCACCTCAGAGGGTCAGAATGTGCTCGCTGAAAAAATACATCGCCTTCTCTTTGCAGCTTGCATAAAAGTTGAGTTCAAGAATCCAGGGTGCTGGTATCCTTATCATCCACAAAGCAAAGAGAATGGTTTGCTGGGGACCTGTGAGGAAGCCAGCTAAAAAGGTCTGTAATTGAATTAAAGGATGGACTGGCTTTATCGAAAGAAAGGGGAACAGAACCACTCAGGCATACGGGCTCACATCGTGAAACAAATTGCAGGCTGACACATCGGCTAATAGTCTGTGCTTTGGTGCAATAAGCAGGAATAACTCAAAACTTCTGTGGCTGGCTAAAGGGAGCTGGGAGTAATGGGGGAAGCTCATTCCCGCTTAAGCCCGTCCCAGAGCCTCTGACCAGGTCATCGGAACGTCAGCTCAGGTCGAGCGCCGAGGGACCGGCCAGCAGCAGCACTGCGCAAGCGAGGCAGGTCCCCCAGGGGAACCACCTTTTTCCCTAGACTTGAGTACAGGGACTAAGGGTTTTCTGGCTGGAGGGGAGGCAAATGCTGATAGCGCTGACAGGACTGAATACAGATACCTGCGTGGGGCTGGTAAATTGTGCACCCAATCCAGCGCACACTGAATATTGCCTGGGCAGGAGGGTATTCTCCCTAGAAACAAACAGTTTCTCCTGATAGTTTGACTCAGCTGAAAATGTAGACGGCTTCTTCTGTGCGTGATGGTTACTTCTTCCCACCGTGCTGCAGGGACACGCAGTTCCCACCAGCACTGCCCTAACATGGTCCTGTGAACCTCCATGCTGGTGCTCCCAGTATGAGGGGCCCAGGGCAGCGCTCATGAGCGGAGGGGAGGAGATGGTGTCGGCCATCCTGCAAAACGTGATAGCTGTCCACAGTGTAAGGTTAAAGTGTGCTCCTAGGGAGACCATGGGACTTCTCCTGCATTTTCACTGCAACTGGCTGCTTTTTTTTAATGGCGGTGTTTTGCACTCCAGGAAGCCACCTACCACATGCGCCCAGATAAATCCCCGCTGGGCAGAACAGCTCCGTGTTACACACGCTGGGCGTCCCGTCATGCAGAGCTGCGCTGCACCGCAGCCTCGCAACGTACGTGCGGGCTTGGTAATGTGTGTTTTTTCAGGCCAGAACAGTAGATATCCTCAATCCAGCAGACTTTTCCTGTGCCAAGCCTATAAAATCCTCCAACCCCGTGCCTTCGCTTTCCCCGGGTACCCTGTCCTTAGATACAGACAAGCATGAAACATCCAACAGCAAATACGAACATCAAGATAATAGGTATATTCAGCTGTGTGCAGGTCGTGTTGAGAAGATTAGCCACATAAACATAATGTATGCTATTATAAATGGATTTGTTTAACGACATTATTCATCAAGCAATATATACGTTAAAACCCCAGTTATATTTTTAAGATGTAGTGCTAATTTCACATATATATTTACACACACACACACACACACACACACACACACGTACGTTGGTAGAAATTCTGTGTTCATATTAAAAAGGCATAAGAAACTGCTTGGTATTTAAAACAAGAAAGTATATTCCAGCTGCACAAGAAGTCTTCCTTGCCTGCATAAGCTCTGTCGCTCTGTGACATTTCTGCTTCTGTTCGGTGGGTCTCTGTGGCTTCTTCCCTTGTTCCCAGTGCTCTTCTTTGTGCTACCATTACCCTCTGAATTATTTACTGTATTTCCCTGTTTTTTGACATTATCTATCCCATCTTCATAGCGTGCTGGTGATAACATGTTTTGTGGAAGTGACACTGCCATATGCTTCCTAAATTGTTTCTTTTTACTGGATGTTTAATCAAAGAGGTTTGAAAGCATTCATTTGCCTTTTTTTGCTATTGAGCTGTGATGTTCCAGGAGCTCCAGAAAGACATGTTTCTTATAACTGTGCTAGGAACTGCTATCATTGATTTAAATTGAGTTAGGCTGATGCAAATGGGAGTGAAATTTGGCCCCATCTGTTCTACAGAATCTAGTTCCTAAATCAGGAAAAACAGTCACTAAGAAATGACACTCAGTGTCTTGTTTTTGTGGGAATTTGATTTTTTCACTTCTGAAAAATACTCAAGCTAGTAGTGCAGACTAACATGCTAAACAACTTGGCTTCATCTAGGTTGATGTTTGAGAAATTTTTTGTTACTATTTAAGATAAGAAAGTATCTAACTATTAAAACAGTCATTAGTTTTATTTATTGGAAAAAAGAGACTGAAGATAAATAGTACGTAGCACTGTGGTATTTAGAGAGGATAATTAAAGGTGAGCAAAAAAGAGACAAGAGATGTAGTGCTTAAGCATTAAAGAGCATTGCACTGTCTTAAAGAAACAAAGAGAGACGTATTTTACCTGAGTAAGCTACCCGAATATCTCCAAATCTACCGACCTTGAGGTGGCCATGTCCTACCCATGAGTGTCTGTCCCTTCCCAGAGCCTGAACGGGCTCCTTGCTGGGGTCTGCTCTGTCCTGCTGCGCCAGACCTCTCTGCTTTGCAGTGAACAGGCTTCGTGTGGCCGTAACATGCAGCTCACGTTACTTATTTCACTTTCGGAGGTGGTGCTACGATTGCCGTGGATATGACTCAAGTCTCATAGAAGACATGTCCATACATGTGAAATGCTCTAGGAAGCAAGGGACATGTTAGTGGATTGATCAATAATCTGCTTTCCAGCAGCAGACAAGCAAGTGCTGTTACAGGCAGTGTTTCAAACACTGTTGTCTGGAAAGAAGGAATTCTTTTAAAAATCACAGGCAATCTGTAGTTTAAAAATCGCACAGATGCTATTAAAGTGGCTCACTGAGAGTGGTGGTATCCAGATGTTTCCTCCTGTGGTTGTTCTTGCACAAATATGTGCTGGCTTGTGCAATTGCACTCTTCCCTTATGGCACAGTCTTGCTGGTTGCATGAGATCAGGTGCAGGTGAATAAAACAAAGTAAAGCACTCTAGCCAAAATTTTCAAGCCTACACGTATGCATTGGATATAAGCAGCCTGATTTTTCAGAAGATGCTCAGAATTTCCGACTCCCCTTGAAGTAAATGGAGCTGCTGCAGTTTCCTTTGGCTGCTGCAGGATGAGCCCAGCCCTTGTGCGGACAAGGACGTTCATTCAGGCACCTCATACTGACTGAAGCGCTTGGTTACAGAACACCAAGCACGGACCTCGCTGGTCTTACTGCTTACCAAACGCCATGAACAAGATGACAACCATCACATCAAAATTAGGAGGGTTTTTTTGGGAATGAAGATTTGAAGTAGTTAGATTATCACCCGTCACCAAATGTCCTCAGGCAGGGGAAGAGCGCTATTAACTTTAAAAAGGGGCTTATAAATTGGACTTTAAGTTATTTGCTATACAAGGGATATACTCCTTGTACTTTTGAAGCACAGGGCAAATTTAGGACCACTGCATTTGGATTCCAGATGGCTCTACTACAATGAAAGGCTCAGCTTTGTAATATCAACATATGACTATTTACACGCCTCTTCAAAGAGAATATCCTCTCAAAATGCTTATCTTACTGGAAATTAGACTTTATGAAGTGTCAACCTGTAAATTAACTTATTTATGAATAATTTATGTTTATAATACAATAATGTGTTAAACTTCACAGATTCTGGAGGATATTTTCATATAAAAAGTACATGGCGTATCTTAATAAATCCATCACATCCCAGCACTTCTGCAGTTTACCTTCACTAATAATTATTGGAATACATTTATTTCAATGCATAATTAAAATGGAAGAACTGGCTCATTTCCTGATGTTATGTGATGATATGCACTGGTGCATTTAAATTACAATAATCTGATTTTGGATTTATTTGCTAAGTTCCTGTGCACTTAGGAACTCGGTTGTTGAAAATATGTAAAATTTAGCAGCTTGTAAAATGTAAAAAGGGCCACAGATACGTTCTGGGTTATATGCCATTGAGGGATAAAGGTTGGCTTGTATTAAAATAGTCTTTAACAAATTGTTGTTGTTGGGTCACAACATCCCCACACAATGCTACAGGCTTGGGGAAGAGCGGCTGGAAAGCTGCCTGGCAGAGAAGTACCTGGGCACGTTGGTCGACAGCCAGCTGAACACAAGCCGGCAGTGTGCCCCTGGCCAAGAGTGCCAACAGCATCCCTGCTTGTATCAGAAATAGTGTGGCCAGCAGGACTAGGGAAGTGATGGTCCCCCTGTACTCGGCACTGGTGGGGCTGCACCTTGAATACTGTGTTCAGTTTTGGGCCCCTCATGACAAGAAAAACATTGATGTGCTGCAGTGTGTCCAAAGAAGGGCAATGAAGCTGCTGAAGCATCTGGAGCACAAGTCCTGTGAGAAGCGGCTCAGGGAACTGGAGTTGTTCAGCCTGGAGAAAAGGAGCCTGAGGGGAGACTTTACCGCTCTCTACAACTGCCTGAAAGAAGGTTGTAGCGAGGTGGGTATTGGTCTCTTCTCCCAAGCAACAAGTGATAGGGTGAGAGGAAACGGCCTCAAGTTGTGCCAGGGGAGGTTTAGATTGGATATTAGGAAAAATTTCTTCACCAAAAGAGTTGTCAAGCATTGGAAGAGGCTGCCCAGGGAAGTGGTTGAGTCACCATCCCTGGAGGTGTTGTAGATGTGGTGCTCAGGGACATGGTTTAGCGGTGGACTTGGCTGGGTTAGGTTTACAGTTGGACACGATGATCATAAAGGTCTTTTCCAATCTAAATGATTCTATGATTCTAAACAATGCCATCTGGACTAGGAAGATCATTTTGCCCTTGATCTTGAAAACACTTCCACGCTCCTGCTTTATTTACCAGCACAACCAAGGGTGTGCTATACAAAAGTACTGAATCAGGGACCTGTGTATACCACAGAAAGAGAACAGAGGAGATGATAAAAAAATAAAAAGTTTTTTTATTAGAGGGTTGATAGCATAGCCAGTGTTGTTTAAAAAAAGATTGATGCTCTGTTGGTGTTGGGAGGTGAAGAGAAAGAAACTGAAGCTCTGAAAGCTGAGACCTCCAGAATCTGGGTAGTGCCATAACTAGAGTGCAGTCGCTTGTTGACCCTGACTAAGCCAAATCTCCTGTGAGGGCTGAGATATTTCTTATTAGAGCATCCATGAGGCCCCTCATGCAAGCAAAATTTATTTGCAAACACTCAGGATATATGCAGACTATATGCCTTATTTTGTTCCTCCATCTTTGAACAGAAAGTAATCATTAAGAACCTTTCTGTTATAATTAGTACTCTATCAAATCTTCCAGGAGCTCTCTTTGCTCTTAAGCACCCCAAGTAATTACTGTGCTGGGGACTTGCCATGCCCATGAGCTCACCTTGAAATCAAATTATTAATAGTGAGACTGATGCTCATTTGAGGCAGTCTTTAGAAAACTGTGACTGATCGCTTCAAAAGCTACCGATAAAAGAAAACCCGCATGCATCGGCCTGCCTTCTTGCAGTAACCAGATTATCGGTTACAAAAAAGATGTGTTGCTGCTGATCATGTGTGAGGAGGAAACGTGTAGAAACTGCAGTACCTGTGCGGAAGCCAGGAGAGCCTCCAGACAAAAAGACTACAGAGATAACAGGAAAATAGTTAACATTACAGCTGGATGCCTTCCTCTGACTAAGCCCTCTCAATTGTGCTGTGTAATAAGTGCAGTCTTAATTTGCCACCACCTCTTACCACCCGAATTACCTTAGAGGGCAGTTTCAGCTTCTCAGCCAGGCTGTATGGAAATGCAGCCCTTTTTCTGGGAAAACCATTGCAGGTAGGGAAGTGTCCGAGTAGCAGTGTGTAAGATTTCCAGCCAGACATCAAGACTTGGTCATGCTGGGCAGTGCCGCAAGTGGAGCAGAGGATGGTCACTAACCCCAGACGCTGAAGGTCCAAATATTTGGCTATTTAATAAGAGTGAGGGGAAAATGTCTGGCTAAATGCAATGGGACAAGCCTCTACATCTGTTAGCAATCCTGCAGGGTCTTTAGTGAGCTCAGATGGAAGATGGAAGGCAGAAACACTCTTGTGGAAAACCTCAAATACCTCTAGGATCAAACGCATCGGGAGGCAGAAGGCTGATACAAACCTGTGGTACAGATGCCTCCAGCTGATTTGCCAAAAGCACGAACCTGGTTTAGTGCTCAACTTAACAGTTTCTTAACCAAATCGGTAGAGACTTAAGACACCTTGCTTTCAATGCATGATGCCTACTTTATCAAGCAAAAAAAAAAAAAAAAAAAGACTGATGGGCCAGTTTTGCCTCATTTGGGAATCAAACACACTTGGGGACGTATGATAGGTTACATGCACATCCCTTGAGTCCGATTAAAATCAATTTCACAGTTAAAAAAAATGAATAGATCCAGGCAAATGATCAGGGCATATTTTCCACAAAATTAACAAAACAAACAGCCTTTGGCAGCTGGATCACTGAATGAGAAGCATTAATGGGAAACCTACTATTAAACATGATTCTTAGCACGCTGTCTGCCCAGCGTCAGAGAAGCAAAAATAACTTCTGGGAAACACTCTAAATTCTGGAGGTACAATGAGTGTCGAAAAGAGCAGGGCAAAACTGTGGGCAAAACCATACAGGCCACCTGCCGACAAAGTTTGCAGATCACCCAGCGAACCAAAGCTGGGCATGTCCTGGCAGTCAGGGAGAAAAGTGGAGCTGATGCCAATTTTCCTCAGTATTTATCAACACTATTATAGGACTGTAACAAGAAAAAAACTAGTCAGATGGGTGACAGGGTTTTTTTACGTCTTTCTTCTCCTGAGATACATGCCAGGCAAGTGTCAGCTGAGACATCTGGGAACTTCTGAAGGAAAAACTGTGCAAGTAGTTTAGCCACAATCCATGAAATCTAGAAAGATCCTGGTTTGAGAGATATCAAAACCCCAGCAAATGAAGCTGTACCTGAAGCAACAGGCTCCAGCTAACTGGACCTTTTATTTCAGGTTTGAGTGACCACAAAACCCATCCTGAGAGGGAGAGAGAGAAAAGTGTTTTCATAAAATGCTGTTTCCTTGGCATCAAAAATGCCTTTGGAGGGGCTGGGAGGTCCTGCACAGCCAGACAACAGCCGGCACTGCTGGCAAGAGCGAAAACAGCCTTCTGTGACCTGACATGTGTTTCATTTCTGGTGAGGGAATGAAAGCACTTGCGACGTGCTACGACATTTCTGTCAGTTCTCAAAATGCATCTGATGTTCCCACAGAGAACATCACGTTTGTGGCTTGCAGGGGGGTGAGAGGGTCCGTCCCCTCCTCTCTGTGCTACCCCTGCAGCAGAGTTGCAGCAGCGTCGCATCCTTCGGGGTCCCCGGTGGGTGCCAGCAGGCTGGGGTGGCACAGGGCAGCAAATTCTGCTGCTGCTGTTCTTCAGCGTCAGGTCAGCCCCCTTCACCTGAAGAGAGAAGGGATGGGATACAGCCTTCCCTGTAAAAGAAATTCAGTATGCTTGAGAACCTTCTGCAGCTTCTTAACGAGAAAGCCTCGTTACAGCGGTCATTTTGCAATCCAACAGGAGCCAAAAATGCGTTCAAAGAGGCCTGACCTGCCCGACATCGGCACTCCGGCACAGAGTATGGGAAACAGCACAAGTGGTGAAAAGTGAGCAAAAAGCTTACACTCCTTTTGATTCCAGTAATCCCTTCTCCAGCATTGTTCAAACCCCAGACACACGCTGTTTTTGCTAGATAGACAGGGTCAGATCCTCGGCTCCTATCAGCTGGCGCCGCTCCACCAACCGCGGTGCAGCTGACGCAGCTGGGCTAATTTGCTCTCACCAAGGATTTGACCCGCCGTTTTCTTCTTGACATCATCCCTTAAAAGATACATGATATTCTGCAGGGCCAGGCTAATCTGCTTGTGGAGGAGCATCCATTGTTCAGCCTGCCGCCCTTATCGCCCGCTCTTGCCAGAAAAGAAGCCTGGGCTGGATGCTGGTGACAGCCCTCTTCAGGCATGGGTCTTGCTGAGACTGTGAGAAGCCTCATCCTGCAGAAAGACCCCAGGAAGACGGGAAGCAGCCGTGGCTATGAATCACCCTAGAAACAAAAGATTCGCTATGGGTAAATTCGTGGAAACAGCATGGTACTGTAAAGTGTGACTAAGGCTATTATCCCAGAGCAATGGAAAGTCTCCCAGCCCCCTGTGCTTTCTTGAGAGTATGTTAATTATTGCTCTGGGTGTAAGTACTCCACGTCTGGAATAAGTCACCTTAAGCAAGGAAGTCCACTGCCCTTTCTGTGTGAAGCAACGCTGCATTGTCTAGAAAAGACTGTTGAAGACTTCCGACAAAACATCATTTTAGCATTGAAACACATGTGATTCGGCAATAACTGATGGACTTGAGGGTGGGTGCTTACTTAATATGTTTATTAAGATGTTATTTAAGATGTTTCCCTGTTCTCTTTGCTGCATCAGGGATCAATGCAATGAAGACACGCAGTCCTGCAGAGCTCTTAGGCTCTCCTAGCAATGTGTTAGGACAGGAGACGTAAACTCTGCTGCTCTAAAAATGCCCACTGTGAAACATGATTTCTTGGCTCCTTGTAAAAAAAAAGTGACAAGACTGGCACACGCTCTGTCCCTACCGTCATCCACCAGGGACCACCATGCTGTGTGGGTGCTCAGGCCTCAGGAGTTAGCATAGTAACTACACAAACCATTTAGGACCGACCGATAGCAATGTTGCTGATGGAAGTCCCACCTTGTGATGATCCAGTGGTGCTTGGTAGCATTCCCAGATCCTTCTGTGTCCCCTCATATTTCACACAGAAAAAAAATTGTCTCCCCAAAGTTGAAGGGGATAGTCAGGAACATGACGGGAGTTCCACTCTCCTCCTAACTTTAGTTAATATTGGATCATACTGCAGTTTGGTGTCTAAAGGATGAAGAAGTTTGACATAAGCAAATGAGGCCAGACTGGACTGTTTCTGATCATGCTGGTTTTTCTGTTCCCATTTTATGGCCCTGCTCTGTCAAGGGCACCTTTGAATGAATCTTTTAATTTGTTTTAAGGCCTGAGTTGTCCTAATAGGCTGAAAATTTATATAGAGAAGCCAAGATGATAACTTCAGAGGGAAAGATAATCCGTCATGTTATTTTGCGGGAAGCACAGAGGCATGCACAGTTTTTCTTTGAAAAGACTAGACACCTTTTTATATAAATAACCTTGAAGCAAGAGCATTATCATAGCAAGACCTTCACCAATAACTCCTTAAATGCCTATTAGCAGACTGTATATACGATATGATCTACAACAACATCGCTACACTTCTGCTTAGCTATTCCAAAAGAGAATTCAGGCCAGAACTAACAATTATACTAATGCACTGTGTTGGTTAATTGAAGGAATTTATGATGTAAGATAAATGTCAGAGTTCAAAGCCAAGCGTGTGCATGTGTGAGAGAGAGAGAATATATACAGGTAGGGTTGTCGTCAGCTGGAGCACTAAGTAAAAGCCTGTGTAATTTTACATCTGGGAAAATATCCAGAAATCCTTTCTAAGCAATGAATTATATGCTTGTGGGACAGCAATGATATACAAGCAAAGCAGCACCTGTAATGAGCCTGCAACCATCACTGAGGCCTGGGAACATTAATGCCAATTAATCTGGGAGGGAAGAGTAAGAATGTGCCAATGACGCTAGAAAGTCTCATAACATACCCACCTTGTCTTCCACCTGGATAAGAGCAAAAACTGCCTATGAGAACATCGTTTTTTTCCCCTACCAGCTTTCTGGAAATTATTTGCTTGTCAAAAACAGTTCACAGGGTCATGGCACAATAATTTTCACTAGTCATTACTGCTTCTGTCAGCTCGGTGACAACAACTACACTGTGAACTTGGAAGTGCATTTAAAAAAAATGATGAAAGCATGTCTTGATCAATGTTGACTCATCAGTTGCTTAGTATATGCAAAAAATATGATCATCCTTAATTGCCTCTGTGGTACTGCACTCTGAGAGGAATATCCCTCTAAGGAAACCCTTGGGAGAAAATGCTACTCTCAGCTTTTATGAGACTAATGTGGCTTGGGCTGAATTGATCAAACTCACATTACACAGAGTAGTTTAAAATGCCCATTTAGCCTTATTCCCAGTTGGCAATTTGCTCTGTCTAGTCTATAGATTAGTAAAATATTTTCCTTGTTTTCAGTTTATGCTCCATTGTATCCTATATTCATATTTAAATTGACTCAGAACAAACAACTTTCCTTTGATGACAAGGACATTTTGATGAAACTAAAGTGAGGTGAGGTAAAGGCAAACTTTGGGATTTATTCTTCCATCTGCTACCTGATACATACTGACTTTCTCATTGTAGCTCCTAGAGAGAAACTGTCTGGACAGGCGTGGTAGTGCCACAAGAGACGATGGCATTGTATTATTTGGTGAAGAAGTCTGCAGTCCAAGGGCTTTGACCCAGCAAAGCACTTCAGTAAGTGCCTGACTTTCAGCAACACAAGAGTAGTCTCCAGGTCCTTTAACGCTCTGTGCCTGTGCTGCACTTAAAGCTCCTCGGGTGGCTGGGTGAATGAAAAGAGCACGCAACCTTGCTCGCGGTCAACAAGGTATATCTGCATGGCAGAAATTGCCTGGCAAATCCCTCTCTTCTAGATCACCTAGAAGATACTCTCTGCCCAGCCCCTTCACAAGAGGGCTCTGTCTCTCAGTGTATGCAGAGCTCAGTTTACAAGCCTCTGGCTCGTGAACTTCATGCCTTGGATTGCTTGGACAAGCAGGGCAAGTGATGCAGGCTCTTCAGCTCACGTGGTGGATGTGTGTCCGTGGGGTCAATCTGCTGGTGGTTCCTGTATGACTCCTTGCATGCTAAAGCAGTAGCACAAGGAATACATCTGGTAGTAAAGCCCTGTTGGTACGGAGCAGAGGGCCAGCCTTGGCAACAGTTCCTCAGTGAAAAGCTTCTCCAACAGCAAGACAACTCAGGCCAGCCCAGAGAGCAGCAGGAGCCCCAGGCCTGCACTCCAAAAATTTGAGGTCCTGGCACCTCCTTGGAGCCTGGGGTACAGACAGATGGGAGCTCTGCTTGAGAGATTTCACAGGTAAGGACAGCAGGGACTGTGATCCCAAAGGATGAAAAGAAGCTATACTAGCCTATACCAGGGTCTGTGCAAAAAACCTTTTCATAGCATGTATTGTTTTCACTCCTACGCTGGATGAGTCCATTAGACGCTGCATCAGCTACCAGAAGGTATGCAATTTAAAGGGTTCCAATGCATATCCTTTGCCTAGGATGCTATTTTATGCAGACTACAGCCAGGGAAATAGCTTTTAGCATTAAAGGGGTTTGCTAGAACCTGAGGCGTATGCAGTTAGCTTTCAGTCACAAATTTCTTCTTATGGAGGGCAGGAGAGTTTACTCTAGAGTACTCAACAGCTCAGGCCAGAAGGGACTAGTCTGCTCTCGCACATAACGCAGACCAAAGAATGCCCCTCTCTTAATTCCTGCGCAGCGTTTGGTGCTAGAAGAACAACCAATTATAGTGTTAAGCTTTCCAATTGTGGAAAATCCACTCAGCCCTTGTTAATGTTTACTTACCTTCATTGATAGGCAAAAGTGCCTTAGGTAATTTGCAGTCTGAAGTTGTCTGGTTTCAACCTGCATCTACTGAGTCTTATTATATCTTCCTGGTCCAGAAGTGCCCTTATTCATGAAACTGCAACATTAGCTAGAAAGAAAAAAGCGTAGAGGTGCTATTCCATGGGAAATTAAGGTTCAGGCAGATAATGATGATGCTCCTTCAGTGAATACATATAGCAATGCATGTCACCTAGCCAAGAGCTGCATTTTTTGGGGTAATATATGTCAATCTCCTGGGATAGGAATTACATTCTCTACCCAGAGTCTAACGTCAATTACAGTCACTGTCTTTTAAGATGTTGAAACTGCAAAACGGGTCAACGTATGAAATATTCATGCTGACATTTCCTTACAGCACATCCTTTCCTGGCTCAGCCATTTCCTTAGCAATACACTCTGTGTCGTACTGTGCTCCCCCACTGCCCCTCTTCCCCAAAGCTCTGTCAATTCACCTGGCCTTGAGGCTCCTTTGGTCTCTTTTCAGAAGAAACTCCATGACATTTCTTACATTACTGCTCTGCCTGGCTTGCTCTCAGCCTGTGTGGTCTGTAACCCGTCTGTGTTTCTAAACCTGTGTGATTCTTTCAGCCAGCCTCCACCACCCAGCACCGTCCTGACCCCCGTTCTTGATACAGTTTCATACCTCACTGCATCACATCATCAAAAAAATTCTAGCAATAAGCAGTTTATAGAACGTGTTGTACACCAAAGCAGGGTGAAAAACAAAGATTCTTACAGTTTATGGTAAGAGAAATCATCAGAATGCTTACTTGTGATCGCTCCGCAAACTTTCATGGACTCTCTGTTAAAACCAGTAGTGTATTTTTAACATACATCAGCTTACATGTAAGAGCAAAAGGTTAATGTGACAAGCAAATGTTTTCATTCAGAAGGTTTCTAAGTCATTTCCTTCTATGAACGTTTTCTTTCAATGAAGCTGAATGGGAAATTCATTTATGTAAATCTTTTCCTGTAAAATCTTCCCCCCTTTAATAAATTGTCATTTTCCAACAAATATAACACAGCACAATACAACAAAAATAATTGACAAACTATCTTCCAATCTGATTATGCCTAATTATGATTAACAAACTCATGCTGCAGGGTTTTTATTTTTTCCTTTGTCTGCTAAACACCATGTGTGCTTCTGGTGATAGATAAATAACAGCATGCTGAATGAGATGTGATTGCCAGTTCACATGGCGGTTCCTCATTTTAAAGGAGTTCATTTCCTAATGCAACCTTGGGTATCTTATAATGCCATCCATCACCGCAGTATTTTGAGCACTTCCTTTAAAATCACAATATAAGGAGTATTTTATTGGTGTCTGGCACTTCTCCCTTTTTGAGGCGGAAAATTTGAGGAAGAGGGTGGCAGAGACATCACTAGTGATAGTTGTTGCCTGCACCACACATTCCCTCTTCTGTCCTGCTGTATTTTTTTGAAGGAAATTTCCACTGCAGAGTTATCTCAAATTCTTCTAAAGATATAGCTGTCATCTTTTCAGTTGTATTCACTCAAGCCCAGGATTTGGAAGGGTTGTAAATCAGCACTTGTTTATCTGGTGAGGGTTATGGGTTTAGACCTGGCTGTAAGTTGCTCCTGCTCCTTGACGGTTGTTCTGGACTAGCTTTCATATGAGTATTTGCGAGGTGATATCCTGACAGCAAGTAGGGCTGATTTGATGAGTTTAAAAAAGCAATACTCAGGCAGCCTTCCCTGCCACAAAGGTCTGCCCTTCCTACACGCTGTGGGCAAGGGGACAAATTCCATGTTAATCACCAAAAGGGCAGACATGATGATTGAGCCGACTGGAAAAGTGGGTTCATGCCACAGCGCCAAAAAACCCAGCTTCCAGTTCCCACTCAGCCATTAAACTGATGGATGCCTGTGAGCAAGAGCCTTGCTGCATCGTACCTTTGCTCCCTCGCACCCTCCATTAGCCGCCAAGACATGCTGAGATCATTGCCTCCTTGGGGAAGGCGCTGCTTTACATACTGTATCGCTAGGAAGATGGTGGCCTGGTTGTGGCAGGGTCTTTGAGGTGCTGCTGAAATAAAAATAATTAAAACCGAAGCATCAGCCTTGAGCACAGAGAAGAAATAAAGCAAATTTATTCAGAACAAGTTGCCTCACAGAGGGATATAGGGATTGTTTGTATTACCCCCTGGTAAAGCACTGAGTGCTTGCATCCTCCGTGCAGAAAAACAAACTGATTCAAATTCTTTAAAATTCTTTTAATTCAATCAACCTCAACTGACGGCAGAGCCACGTGCCAGCTCCGAAGGAAGCAGCACCAGCAGTCCCTTCTTCTCTGGCTGGCGAGGCAGTGCCAGACCTGTCACTCGCTCCCTTCCCAGCACCATGGGGCTCTTGGTAGGAGAGCTGATGAGCAGCTGTGGGGCAGGGGGGGCTGGCCAGGCTCTCTGCTGCTGTGCCCTCTGCTAGGAGCTCTACCCCATGACACAACTCTGATCTCAGCTCTGGGAATGCTGACTTCCAGTCTTCCTCCTCAACCGCTATGCCTCAGACAAACTTCGACACGAACTTGGGACCTGAACACATCCTCATCACGCTTACTCTTTTAGTTAGCTTTAGCAACACCTGATGAGTCAGCTGAACTAGCTGTGTTTGCTCTTGCACACATCCGTGCAAAAGCAAAGCCAAATCACATATGTATATCAGGTATTTTGTATATAAAAGGTACACGGAAGACACAGCCAAATGCCCTATCACCGACATAGCGAGGGGAAGCCAAACAGCCTGCGTGAGTCATTCTTTATCAGGATTTGCTTTCCTCTCCTAGGTACTCACTGCAGTAAAAAGGGAAAGCTGCAGCTTGTGATGCTAGCTAGCTCTCCGGTAAAGCATCTGAGCTGGTGGCACTTTGGCGGCTTTGGAAACAGTTGTGGGGCTCTCTCCATCGCTGCGGAGGCTCCCTCCTCCCCGGGAGCGGAAGTGTGTTAATTAAGCCGGCAAAGCTGTGCAAAGCTGTCAGGCTCTTACAAACTGCTTCAGCTGATCCTCTCAACAAAGGGATTGTCTCAGCACCGTTGGCTTTCAGTCGGTTGATGCTGAACAAAGTGCTCGTTTGCGCTCAGAACACGCTCAGCTCCACAGCTTCGCTTGTTCAATAAACAAGTTTCCAGGATTTCTGTCTGAATTTGGCTCAGGAGTATAACAAGAGCAGGGCAGTTGAAGAGTTTGTAAATTCCCTTGTGATTTCTGGGGTTTATTTCTGTATTAGTTCAGTTTTTTAATTAGCAGCAAGTCTCAGTATTTTCAGATCTCAGTATCAGAAACCAGAAACTGAAAAACAGAGAAACTGCTTTGAAAGAATGACTCAAAATGACTTTCCAGGTTATGATTACCAAAAATGAACAGGTTTTTCTTTCAAAATCTTCTCCGTTCTGTTTTGTCACTATTGATGTGTAATCAACAGCTCCGTCATTCAAGCTTTTAGCTTACAAACACCTTTAAATCTTCATGTTTGCTTTCTCAGGACATCCAAGAAATTCCTGGAAGTGTTTAACACTTGTAAGTACAGTCTTATAACATAAAAGATGAAAATACTATAAGATGATGAGGCAGAGATCCAGCTGGCTCAGTGTCTCGTTTCTGACTGTGGGCAATAATGCAAGCCTAGGGAAGAATTTAATAGGGTAACCATATAGCAGTCCTTCCCTGAAATACTCACATAGGCTCTAGCAATGAGCTGTGCAAGGACCCCCTGACCCACGGACAAAGTCTCAGCTCTTTATGGCTGTTTTTCTGTATTAATTCAATTTCTTGTGAACCTAGTGAACAAATGTTAGGGTGACATTGTCCTGTGACAGAGAACTTCACCTTGCTTGTGGCGCACATCTGTGAAAGTCACTTTTCAATCAGTTTTACCTTTAAAGAGGACTTTCCCTTTAACAGTTTATTAACATTGGTAGCAGGACCAGAAGGCACTGCACCAGAGACCTGAATCCTTGAAAATTGGCCGCCTGACTCCAGTGCCACCCCCAGGCAGTGTGTGACCAGGGGTTGGGTAAAAAGTACATTAATACAGGACTTTGGGTTCAGGAAGGCAGTAGCACGTGAACAGCTGCCAGTGACACGATATGCAAAGTTGTAAGTCGAGAAGGAGACTTGGGACACATTTGGGTTGAATTTTAGTGCAGACTGGGTCTTTGGTACACAAGGGTGGGAAAAGCAGATGGGCACAAGATGAAATCTTGGGATCCACTAGGCCTGGCAGAGTGAGAGATTTGGCAATCTGCAGAAAAGGGATCCTGCATAAAGTGAACTTGTGATGCTAGAACGAGCTTTGCTTTATTGAAACTGTTGAACTGTTGACTCACTGAAACATTGAACTATGAGAGGCCACTATACTTGAATAATACACTACTGCTTCCAAGGAGGAACTCCGGGCAGTGGCGTTTCAGTTGGCCTTCCCCAAAGACAAATGCACAGAGAGGTGAATGGTATTACAGAAACGTCAGGAGGAAATACAGCAGAGAAGCTGTTGTGATAAATGTCTGTCTGAAGGTGCTTGAACCCCACGAATCAGAAGTGACTGAGACAGAAGGAAGGGAACAGGGCAGCCAAACCCTGGACCCAGAGACCTCTGTTACACAGAAGTGTTCACACTTGGAAATCAAAGAAGCTGTGTCAAAATAAAGGGCACCTTGGGAAAGAGGTTTAATCTGAGGGGACACAGTTCATTATGATGTGCCTCCTTGCAGGCTCAGCAGAAGATCCTCAAATGAGGATAAGGGCAGATGCAAAGGAGCAGGTGTAAACAGTCCTCTGGGTAGAGTAAGTGCCCTGCTGTGCTTGCTGTCACCCTGCTCCCTTGGCAAGAGGAAGGAACGACCCTTGAAGGACATGCCTTTTCCCAGAAATAACCATTTCTCTGAAATTAGAGAATGGGGAAACTGGAAGGAACACAGCCTGGGCAGGAGGAGAAGCGTGAGGGATCTCAGTGCAGGGAGAGCTGGGGGAGGCAGCCCACCTCCCCACCCCAACCCGAGCAGGAGATAGGCTCCAGCTTCTGGCAACAGACCTGTACAGATGAATCGAAGCAAAGAATAAGCTGAGATCAGAGGTGGTTGGCAGGGGAGCACTTTCGTATGGTAAGCAGTCATATTATCAAGCACTTTTGAGTCTAGCAAATTCCTGATAGAAAAACTCACCGTATAACTTACAAAAATCAGTTTAGACAGAGGACAAAGTAATCAGGCTGAAACTGGCCTGCTTTAGGATACAGATAAAATCAACACTTCTTGCTTCTTTGAGAAGCAGTTTTGCTAGTGGCTCTCGCAAAACGAGTTTATTATCTCATACCGTCATTGCTGTCATAATCAGGTTGTGAAGCTATGCGCTTTACCTTCACTTCAGTTTCTTATTTAGTGCCTGAAATGTTTGCTATACAAGTTCAAAGACTCAACGATGCTAGCATGACACAGTTCACATCAAGTATAGTCTTGCTTGTTTTATTGCAAACTGATAATAATCTCATTCCAAAGAGTGGAAACACTATTTCTGACTAATCAGGTCATGCAAGATAACTTGCATGCTTCGTTCAATATACAATGATTACTGTTAAGCATTACCCCATACCGAGAATATATCCAGCAAACTCATTCAATCCTTTTAATTGTGCCTGTAAAAGTGTGTAATGTCCTCATATAGTTGATGCACTGTCATGACCACGGTGCTCCGAAGGAGAGAGATTCTAGTCTTGCAAACTGCTAATTGCCACAATATACCATAGCTGTTGCCATAAGTGATAAATTCCTGAAACTACCTCACTGGGATTTCATCTTCTATACCTTGCACTGTAAAAATAAACTGAATGGCACCGTATATGTTTGAGGGAGAGGGCACACTGAATGAATCACATTTTACTTTTTTAATAAAAAAAAATTGCAGACAATACTGCATAACACTGCAATACTGTGTCAATACTGTCACTGCCACTTGAGTAATATATTTTTGCAGATAAATAGGGATCTGTTTAGCAGGATTTCAACATTTCTGGACATGCACTGCGAGGATGAAACAAAAGGGCTGAGTCCTTCCAAAGTTCCTAGGTCATTTCCACTACGCTCTGATTCTGTGATTGCTTTAGCTCTTTGATTCCAAAAATTTCACAATTCTTTTAAAACTTTCTGCCACTCCTGTTGTTTGTTCTTGTAACTGCAAGTTGACATCATAAATATTTTTCTTCATTTCTGCACAGAAAGAAAAAAATGTTTAAGACCTTGTTTATACTCAAAAAGGCAATTAGTTGCACTCTGCAAGACATGGAAACCAATTGGGTGGAAACAGAAAAGTGCAGTCAGAAATAACTGACATCCAAAGCAACAGCTTTATCTTTGTGGAGGTGCATACAACAATCCCTCACAATTTTAAAAGTTACCATTACAAAGCAGCTGTTCAAAGCAGCTTGCACTGAATATCTTGGTTTTTCTTGTCCACCGAGTGGACTTGAGAAAACTAGTCCTGATTCTGGCATGTTGAAAGCGCTTTATTGGCCCACTAGGAATGCAATTTACTGCTGATAAGACACCATGAAGGTGGGCATGTAAAAGAGTTCGTTGACTGGGATGGTCTTGGCAGGAATGTCATTTCTTACCTGGCTGTGATAGTAATGAACTGCATGTCAACACTGAATTCTTTTTTTGTTGTTGTTGTTAAAGGGAAAATTTGTTAGAGGGAATACAGTCAGTTTTGATAGATTTTTTTTTTTTACATGCTCCCTTTTCCTCACCTGATCTTCCCTTTTTGCAGGTAGACACACACACAAAAACAAATTAGGAAAAGATATGACAAATTGATTGCATAATGACAGATTTATCTTTGGTTGGTTGCTTGTAATCATGTGAAAGTCATCTTAAAGAGAAAACACATACATCCAGCTACACATTGCATTTTGCATAATCACATGTTGGAGTTTTCATAAATTTGTGTGCTCATGCCTTCTTTCCCTCTTCATATTATTTTCCTCAGCATTTGCACCCTGATGAGGAAATACATGACACTGGCTGCAGGACTCCAGAGGCCCTTTCATTCTGGGGGTCCAAACCTATGTGCAGTAGCCCCACACATCGACAGTGCTGCCCCCAGCCTATCTTGTAGCTGTTTCCTCCATGGCATCTGTCAGGTCTACACATGTGTTTGTATACCACCAAAATCCTTTCAAGTATGGATCACCCCCATTCCTTAATCATGGTTACAGTTTGCTGTTCAGGAGTTATCAATGGACAGTGCGTTAGCACTGAAGATTGCTGAATACACACCCAGGGTGAAAGTCCACTATGATGCCAAGCAGTAAACTGCACAAAGAGAAGGATTTTGTGAGGATATTGTAAGAGTATAACTGTACTCTGACTTGTCTCCCAGTAGAAGCTCTCTGGTTCTCTTATATTGCAGAGAAGTGGCATAAAGTAGAACAGATGGTCTTGGTAAAAAGCCTGGGACAATGCTTAAAAATGCCAGTGGAGATGCAGGAGAAAAGGGCTTACCACATTAGGGCTATGCCTCTTAATTTTCTTCGGGGATTTCTACACGACTGATCTGGTGAGGAAAAGGCAGAGATGCCTTCTCCAAGCAGGAACTGCCTGAGAGCCTTTTGTGATTATTCCTGTTCAAGGAGACAGGATCAGCGAGAATTTTTCAGGAATACCCAAGTGCGCCTCCCCAGTTTCTCAATTTTATTGCTTCTGCTGTGCTAAGCACCCAATTCTCGACCAAAAAAGGGGCACCTTTTTCCACGGGGGTCATTCATATAACCCTTAAACTACAGCTGAGCATGGAAGCAAAGAGTAGAGTGGTACAATGCAGGCACTGAAGATTTTTCCCAGTGCCTGAAACTAAGGAGCTAATAGAGTAAAATTGGGAATAGAATACAAGTGCTTTTTCTTTAGAATATCATGAAGCTCTACATTGCACTAGCACCTGCTTCGTTTGACTCTGCGTGTCAGTGTTAAGCATTAACAAGTTATCCTAATGCTGACTATGGACCAATATGAATGAGGCATTTTTGTTCAAAGAAAAAGTTGTAGGCAGTCTCTGTACTATACAGCTTGAAATTGAGGTAGATCAGACATAAATGGAGTAGGGAAAGGGGTAAAATGCATAAGCAATGAGATGCACTGGAATGATGGCAAAAAATAGGATGTTTGCTCCACAGGTGCTTTTCCTCTCTCTTTTGTGACGTGTTGAATTAGGAGGAAATCGGATAAGCAGAAATAAAACTGTGAAATGAGGATGACTCTGAATAGAAAAGGTGGAAGAAGGGAAAAGAACAGATTGATGAATGAGTGACACAGAGAGGTGACGCAATCACGAGAGACACAACACCGGAGCCAGGCAGCATGCAGCAGAGAAAGAGTGATACAAAAGCAAAATGTTTCCTGAGCATCCAGAAAGCCTTGTTTTGGCTGCGCTCACCAGCTGGAGACTCAGGCTGGCTTCTCCTGGCAGTTTTCCTCTGAGACTCAGTGGCGAAGGGAGAAGAGGCACCACCCAGGTCTCTCTGCCCTAGAAATTGTGTCTAGGCATGCTGAGGAAAGGCAGGTGGTCGACTGAAGTCCCTCAGTTTTGGGTGAGGGTATGTAGACCTATAACGCAAACGAAACTTTGAAACCATTTGCTCTATGAAGTTGTGCATGAAAGACAGCAAAGTTCAAAATAAACAAAACCCTACCTCACACTACACAAAGGACAGGCCTTTAAATTAAAAAAAAAAAAAAAGTCATTGGATAGTAATCAACTCGCTAAAATTTGTGTTGGAAAGTAGGTAATAGACCTGTGGGGAGATTAACAGTCTGACACAGAGACTGGGAGAACAGGCAGCCTGGAAAGCTTTCTAGCTCTATTAGCTCCTCAGCCCCGGGCTATGCATGACTTTGAGCCCAGGGCATCCAGTTAAGCCAAAGAAATAACTTGACCAGTGAGCTAGAGAAAGGAACCAAGAAGCAACTGAGCTGGCAAAATCACATTTCTGCCTCTTCCTCCATTTTAATTTTTGTTTCCTGCTCCTTTTTTGTTCTCCTCATTTTGTAGATGACTCTTGCTTAAAGAGTTGAGCCTTGCTGCCCAAGATTAATCTTTTTTTCCAACAGAGCTGTGAACCCATGAGAAGAATTACCTAAAAAAACCCCAAACTTTTCTTCAGCTGGATTAGTATATATTGTGCAGTGGCTGATCTGACTGTGTTACGTCCTTGCCTTTCTTCAGCCCTGACACTGCAGGTAGATGCTAAATCTTTGAAAACCTGAAATGCTGAATATTTGGAAATTTTTAAAATCTCAGCTACCAGATCAGTAAGGTTGTACAATCATGGTGATCTCCAAAGCTGCTTGGCCTTCTCAAGAATGGTTACGCTGTGCAATGTTGACATGGTTCAGAAGTCCTCAGCCCAAAGAAAAGTTCCTTTTGCTACCTGTGCTTTCCTTTTCTTTGCCTCTCTTCCAAGTGTTTTATCTCCTTTCCTTGTCACCACTGAACACCAAAAATCTGAGTATTAAGAGCCACTCTCCACCTCCAAAATAATGATTTTACCATCTCCATTACTATCTAAAAACTATTGAACATCCATTATTCAACAGAAAAAATCCCATAACATGATAAGGAAAAGAGAGGCATTGTTTAAGTGAAAGCTCAGTTCATAATTCTTCCTTCAGTGACTTTTAAGTCCTTTTTTTCCTATGTCTTCAAGAAATGTTTCAAAGGTGGTTGTTGATGATATGACTAAGCAGCTCTCTCCAGGCTGACTGGAGAGGAACACGTCCAAAACATACAAAAGCCACGCTGTCAAGCAGCCGTCTGGTCTGCACTACCACTCTGACACCTGAGAAACACCCCAAAATACAGACTACTTGCATCATATCCTGATGTCTGGCAAGTCTGCCCACAAGACAGGGGAGCCCGCAAGTGTTTCAGGCATTCACAACCATCTTTTTGTCAGATTGGGGCCTGGTGCCAAGATTTGTGCTATCTTCTTCTGGCATGGACCAATATTTTAATCCAACCCTTGATATTTAATTAAGAACAGTATTTGGAGCATCTGTTTGCAAAAGCAGTCAGAGTGTATTAGGGTACCAAATAATGAGGACTTTGCAGCATGTCGTGAGGTCATGCATTTTATTATTTAGAGCTTTCTTGGAACTAAATTCCTTGTAGGATGAATTAGCAAAACAGTCTAAACGTTCTTTCTTCTTCTGACCCCCAACACAGTAATGACTGCATGGAAACCACACTGCAGAATCACACAAAGAAATGTCTTGTAGGCCATATGATAAACCTAAAATCAGAGCACTAGTTTAGCTAGAGAATTAGCTTAGGAACTCAAATCACTTAAGCTGAACAGAAAAGAGTAGAAGGAAGGATGCCAGGGTAGCAAGAAACAAAAAGTGTAGCTTGAGTTATGCTTCCTTATTCATTGTCATAGCTTTGATTTGGTGGGTTTTTTTCTGAAAAGTGGATGATTCTGCTTTAAGCTACAAGAACAAAATTATTAATGTATCCAGTGAATATAATATGTTTTACATCTAGGCAAAGATACTAAAGTTCTATAGAAATGAAATGAGTGTTATTTTGAAGTACAAGACATTAACCTTACACACTACAGTATAACAGAAATGGCCTCATCTAAATTTTGTTTCTGATTACAGCTTCTCGTGAGCAATAGGATCTGATGGACTTGTCATTAACCCAAGAATCAGAAAATGCTGGTTAATAACAGAATAAGCCCTGACTGCTCCCTTAAATGGCTATAAGTGAATGCACTTTGACATCTAGCTTCAATTCTTATGCTCATTCTTTGGGAAATTGTGATGGAGACCTTTTTCTTGTGCTACAATGCATAACAGAATTGAATAGCTGGTGAATAAGGTAAAAAAAATCTGAAAGATGAGCTGTAAGAACCTTAAATGCTTCCAGACAGGTCTTTCAAGAGGAGGGTGTGATGATAAACATGAGATGCAGTAACAACCTTATTAATGACAGAGGACAAACCACAATGGAAGCTTAATGGGCTTTATAGTGCATTTTATCAGATGTTCTTATGTTCTGAGCTGATGTCTTCCACAAGGCTAGCAGCTCTTTCAACATGCTCAGGGAAAAACAATTTGCAAATACCAACCATTTGCATAAAAGAGTGTTGATGAGGCACAGAAACAAAAAATGCAGAATGACATGATATAATTACTCCAGCCCCCTGTAGGGGGGCAGGGAGGGGTAGACAGTATCCAAACACCATTCACACCGACAGACAGAATGGAAGCGGTGGGCCAGACAGCCAAGAAAGGTACCCTCAGGCATGGGTGGCTATGGGGCTGGGAAGCTTTGGGGAACACTGAGAAGGGCTCTTTCCGCATTGGTGTTTGAGCACCATCAGTGCCTGTTCTCTACCAGGATTGCATGCAGCAACAGAAGGGACTGCCCAGGTGGCTGTGTTGCATCCTCAGCCTCTCCTGGGAGCTGGGGAGAGGCTGATAAACTATGTCAGCAGCTTTTGTCTCCGTCAATAAATGCCAGGCTGCGATGTGGCATATAAAGTGGAAGGAAGGAAGGTAGGAAGGAAGATTAGAGATCTTTATTTTTGATTATGTGGAAATGCACATAGCAGTTCTCTTATTTAAACTGGCATATATTCAGGAGGGTGGACGCATAGGAAGTGGAACTCCTTTAAGAGTGGCGGAGGACTTCTCTTCAAGGACAATACGCAAAGGTGAGAGTTCAGGTAAAGTAGCGTAGTCTTGAAGCCCAGGAGAATATAAACAACATGTAGAGCTGCTCTTCCTAGGCCTAGATTTCATGCCAGGTTCTTGTCCTCCTATAGATGAAAGACAAAAGAAAGCCCCAGATCACTATGTGTACCTGTAGGCATTCCCTTTCAGATGTCACTGGTTTATATTCACACTTTGATGCTGGGGAAACATTCCTTTGCACGTAAGGCACTGTTTACCAAAATAACATACATATCTGGGAATACAGCTTCGTGCTCCTGTCTCCGCTGACTGGCTTGAAAGTTCTATTCACTGTCAAGGTTAAATAGGTTTTCTTAAAGCAAATCATCATCTGTGTTCTGAAAATTAGCTTAATCATTATGCAATGACAGTATTAGACCTATTTATTACTTTGCTTACTGTTCATATTTTACTTACATGGACTATTAAACTGTATCAGTTATTTAACTCGTTTCTAATTGGTTTAATTTTACGATGTGACTAGCATAATGGCATGTTATTTAAGGGCACACATTGTGAAATAATGGAGGAGAGTTCATTCCTTATTTAAAGATTTATAAAAACTTGTTCTCTTAATGTTATCTTAAGAAAAAAAAAATAAACTCTAATTTTTTCGGTATAGGCTAGCCTCTCAGTGACCCTTTAGGCCACAGAAATGAAGCTACTGCTGAGCATCTAACATCTAACCTTCAAAACATTGAAATAAAACAGATGCTTTCTGCTAACAGGGCTCCTGATAACGCACAAATTTCTCGAGTTAGACCACGGCACTGTGTTATAACTCAGAAACAAATGATAATAAAATGACGGATGCTATGCTTGACTCCTCAGAGAACTTCATCCACATGTGCTCATGTATCCCATTAATAAAATGGCTTTGATACTGGAACTAATGTTGCTCGTCAAATTAATTACAGAAAGGCTTTCCAGCATGATGAATCTCAGAGTCACAGCAAAGAGAGCTGGAAGGTAGTTCAAGAGCTCATCTAGTCCATCGTTTTACTTCATGGTAGAATCAACCAGACCTTTCCTGCATCTGGCAGACGTTACTAAGGCCACTCTCTGGTGGTAAGTGCACAGCCACTCCAGGCCACCTCGTTCTGTGCTCAAGTAGTCCTCAGGGTTAAACATTTTGTCCCCTAATATCTAACCTAAGCCTTCCTTGCTGCATTTGAAGCCCTTTAGGTCACATCCTCTCCACACAGGATATTGCAATAAATAGTAGGTCATTCCACTGCTCTAACCATTTACATATTTCAAGAGGTATCACATACCCCTCTAACTCTTCTGCTTGCCTGACAAGATACCTCCAATTCTTTCAATCTGTGCTTGTGAAACACAGTGTCTGATAACGTAATAATATCAATATGTGCTTGTGAAACACAGTGTCTGATAACGTAATAATCGAAATCTTTGCACTTCTGCTTAAACATTTTAAAGAATCTGGATCCTAGTAGGATTTTCCAGGTGCTAAGCTGCCTAATTTAATGAGAATTAAGGGAAGTTTGGTAACTAAATACTTAGGCATATCGGAAAGCCTTTTTAGTACCTGTTGGTGGTCAGGGCTGGTGTCCAATGCTATTGAGCAGTCAGACTGGTTTGGTTCTGCTCAGTGAGGTAAAGGGGCAAAGCACCAAAAGTCTTTTCTGTCCTGAAGCAGCATTTCGCCTAGTGCTGCCTTTTTTCCAGAACTCAGCAATACACTATACCTTACTTGGCAGATTCCAGAGAATTACTGAAAAATTCGTAATCCAGAAACATAAAAGTATAAACAGTAGTGCTGGATGCTGCAGTATGTATGAAAATAATTAATGCAAATTCTAGATGTATAATGCTAATTACCATAACTAGATTTGTAGACATTAAATTACATTTGTGTCTTACTTTCAACATGGGAATACGAAACGAGAGGCAAAAACATCTCAGAGCAGAAAACAAACTCAGTGTTGAAATCGGTCAGTGGTGCTTTCAGCAGTCGCTTGCTTAATTATTTCTTGCTTTCCTTGTGCTGCTGCCAAGAACAAAGGTCATATTTAATGACTGCCTAAATCATTTGCAGTATTTTTTAGACTTGCCCTAGAGGTAGCTGATGTAGATCCTTTTGCACTTGGTAGGAAAGTTTCATATGGATTACCCTTTTAAAGAAATATTGCCTTTATTTAGCCTTCTAAATGGATTTGAATCCCTTCATATCCTCCAAAATACACTCTTCTTTTTTCTTTTCTGTTTTCCATCAAATGCTGTAGTGACAACTCCAACAACGCTTGGAGCTAGTTGTTTCAAGATTATAGAGCACTCAGGACACCCACATCAGCTTTGAAGTAAGTTAGTGGAGCCACAAGCACTTTCCTCTGCCAAACACAAAAGAACGGGTGTCATCATAGCATTATAGTAACGACATACATACAACCTTAACCAAGAGTCAGAGACAATAGCATAAAACTGAGGACCTGATTCTCCTCTGCCTTGTCCCTCAAGTAGAAAATATCATGACTCCATCAGTTGAAACTACTAGTTTACCATCACTGTTCTAGAAAGTGAAATCAAATACAGTCTCATTTCTTTAATGATAGTACACTCCTGCTGTTTGCATTCACTTCTCTTCTTGCTTCCCTAAGGGCCAGTAGCTGGGCAGTAAGCAATAGGAAAGTATGTTATAATGAAGCACTTCACAATGAGGTAGAAATGGAAGAAAGAATGGAGGAAAATGCAATATTAACTACGTAGTATTGCAGACAGCCTGAGACAGACTATTAGGTGTCTGCCACCAGGCCCAAAACTGGCCACGTATGAAGAGTATGCCGTGTCAAGGAGAGTTGGCAGTGGAAAGCGTTGGAGCTCAAAATAATGAACTTGATTCCATCTAAGGGACTTAGGTCCTATTACAGAAGTGACCTTGTACTTTCTATATTTTTTATAACACCTCAGTAGTAAACAGGGTGGTCAGAGAGGTGACACGTACACTAGCATTACACTGACACCAAATCAAGTCAGAATTTCCTTCCATTCTCTCCTCCCATTAATAAAGGTGTTCCTGCCCACAGAATAAAATTAGTCCCACACGTTTTAGTGTTTCTTTGAAAATTGACCCTTGAAAACACAGACTGACTACTACAATCTGTCCTGTTTATTAAAATACAGGCTTTAATGTTAGTGCATGATAGTTGCTTTCCAACACTGCTGAAGTCTGCTCTTGCTGTCATTAAGCCCATAGCGTCTCAGCGTCATTGGGTAACCCAAGACCTCAGGAGGGCTCCTGTCCAACCTCCTCATACAGCAGGGTCAACTATGAGCTCAACTATGAGAGCAGACCAGAGTGCTCAGGGCTTTATCCAGCCAGATATTGAAAACCACCAAGGACATAGACTGCAGAACTTCTCTGGGCAGCGTCTTCCCATGCTTGATTGCCCTCATGATACTTCCTTATATCCAGTCAGAGCACCTTCTCTTTCAAGTTACATTTGTTTTCTCACGTGCCCTTGCCATGCACCACTGTGAAAACTCTGGTTCTGTTTTCTCAAAAACCTCCTTATAGCACTGCCCTGGAATTAAAAATGTGCAAAAGCAGGAGTAGTTCCTAAATATGCTACATTTTATGCAAAGCAAGATCAGACCTTCATATCTGTGTCTTTCCTATTTCCTCTCCTCTTCACCAAGTCCTGACAGAGCATTATCTCTCTCTTGTTTCCCAGTGTGCTGATCCAGCAAGGTATACAAGGACAGGTTCGGCTGCACACACGTGTGTGAGGAGGACAACTGACTTTAGACAAGCTTTCAGCAGTGTCATATGCACAAGCAGTCCCTCAGAATCCTGGGTGACTAAAACATCACACTATTTCATACACATCTTCAGCATTATTCTTGGTTTGGAGCTGGAATTACTCGTCTATTATCTCAGTCACAAAAGCTGGAAACTAAACTTGCTTTTGTGTTTGAAATGAAAGCTGATATTCTGAAATCATTCCTTGGCACAAGAGTATGTGCTGGTAACACATTAACCAACGTGAGAACAGGTAACACTGCATCTATACCTAGGCATGTGCTTTCAGACCTTGCAAGACAGAGGGAAGAGAGAACAGCTAAGCCGTGCATATGCTCCCTGTTTCCCTCAACAGGACCATAAACCAGCAAATTGTTACATGAACTTTAACTCTCATATTGAGATATTCCATTGAAAAGATATGGGGTAAGCTTGTGATTAGCCATCAACAGATTGTCACTTAAATGTCATCCTTAAAGAGTTATTTAAAAAGAAATTAATTTAGCAGAGAATCAAGCCACCATGTGGGAAGTTTAGCTTGTAGGAATTTGCTGTCCTATTAGGTCTGAGCCTCATTCATTTTTAATACAGTGTGTAATGACATGGGTAAAACTTACCCACGTTTTTTATCACGGAGACATAGCAAATGTTAAAAACCTTTTAATTAGTCGTTTGTAATGACGGTAAAAATATCCACAATTACTCTTAATAAACCCAAACTGGAAGACAGGCTTTAATTCCTTAGGGAACAGGCACATTACCAGATCATGGGAATTAGGGAGAAACTGTTTTCCCTAGCGCAGCCCGTATTTGTTCATTATTAATGCATTTGTCATTCCTGAAAAGCATGACAAGAGATCCAAGTGCATGGGAGAGAGAGAGAGACTGTCAGTAGATGTACTCACAGTAGCCTGGCACTTCCTAACACACATCCATAAACCCTACTGGTATCAAATAGCGTGAATCCTCGCTTCAGGATTCAATGCTTTTGCTTATATGGGGCTCTTCTGAGGTTTGTTATACTGTTTCCAGCAATGCCCAGTCTTCCAAGCAACAGCTTGCCCATTTCACGTCTTTTCTCTTGGGTAGTGTCTTACCAATTTTCAGGTCCTTCTCGCCCACAGCAGCATGCACGTTTCTATTTCAAGGGGCATTATTATTTCAGGGGAAAAAAAAAAGTGGTAACACGAGGTGGCAGCAGTGAGTAGGAAGCAAGGAATGATGAACTCGCTACTCAAGCTTCAAATAGGATAAAGTATGGGCGAATTCCGGGAAATTGTTGAGTTTTCCACACACCTTTATTCCCCCCCACCCCAATCTGTATATTTCTGCGTTCTTTGTACATATCTTTGCAGCTCTAGGTATGACGTATGAGGGTTTTCTGAGGGCATTTTTATCCAGTGTAAATACCTCAACGTTTCTAATAAGCAGTCCAGATCATACCTAGAAATAGCATAATCCTCAGAAACACATGAGGAACGTAACACTTCTTGGCTCTTTGCTGTTTAGTGAGCTCCTCAAGCCCAGTTGCACAAGCAACCTCTCATACAATATCCAGTGCCAGTTCAGAGCTGAGGATGAGAAGCTGAAGCCTACAGTGAAATGCAGAGCAAAGAGTCTACCTTGCTAAGATGGAATGTCATTCCTTGCTCCTCTTCTTCAAATGGAGACATTTCCTTCTGAGCGCTGCCTCGGGTACTGACAGCTGTTCGCCCCTTTGGTCTGAAGTCAAAGGCAATGCTATCTGTGGTAGACAAGGCAGCTTTTTTTCTAAGAAAAATTTTTTTAGGGTATTGAGCAGATGGCAAACATAATGAAGTTATAATAGAGTTGTATGTAAGAGATAAATAATAATATAGAACCAGTTAAGCAAATAATAAGTGTGTTTAATATTTTAATTTTTGTTTATTGAGAAAAATAAATATTAGTTTTCTGAACATTGTCAGTACTGTGTGGTAACGTCAGTGCCTGGGAACTTAGTTTTTTTTTACTTTGTTAGTTTTTACTTTGTGTTTGGGACATCTGAGCAGCCTAATGATCAAATATCATAGCACATCTTTGGGCTCTGACTCAAGAAAAGGCATAGTAAATGTCAGGACACCTGACAAGATTAGTATTTCTACCTCATTTTGAAATTTGTGAAGGTACGTTTTCAAATGATCAGCTGTAAATGGCACGTGTTTAGGATCTGCTTCATGAACAGCTCTGCAGTCTGTGGAGTAGGGACAGAGTGGGTGACTCAGAGACTGTGAGCTCAAGGACCTCCCCCACTGCAGGCTGCCTCCGCTCTTCAACCAACACCCTGTGAAGTAAGCGAGGAACATTAGCATGGATTTGCAGGCATGACACAGAATGAAGTCTACCCCTAAAAGGCTGCCAGCCTTTACCTGCAGTGGTAATTGCAAGCATCCCTTGCTCATCACGGAAACAGTGTGGTTAGCGAGACGTCCCTTCAAAGGCAGCTCAGAGGATGGGAAAACGTGATGACACATTATTGTTTTATAAACTAAACAAAAGGTTAACATGTGTATGTTTTCGTTGATTTTACAAAAGGATTGTGGACTGCAATTGTCATGGTCTACAAAGAGATGACAGAATTGAAGGCAGATGCATTTGCAGCAATGGTGATTTCAAAGTTGCTTCCATGAGACTGTAGTATCTGTAGTAAGTGTGCATAAACAACAGATGAAGGGCTGCAGAAACAGTGGAGTCCTGGAACTGTAGTGATGCAGATTGGATTTCATGTGGAAAAAAAAATATTGAGGAAGGACTTCCTACCCATGCAAGAAATAACAGCCCAATAACGTAAAGACTGGTCAGTCTTGCATTGCCATTTTCTCCTTTCCTGATCAATCATGTGTGAAAGCTTTTATTCCTGATCAATCCATATTCCTGTCGGTGTCTTCTCATGATCTATATTAATTACTCCCACCACAAACACCACACCCTAAAAGTGTCCTCGGCAGGATTTTATAGTAGCCTTAGTAGTGTTGCTCACATAAGCTGCTCTGTAGCCTATGGTGTATTGCAGAGATGATTACAGCATTTCCAAGCTGTAAAGACATTTCTATAGTGTTGATGGAAAAACTCTAAACTCTAAGTATGCACAAGTGTGCATGTCATTTATGCGAAAATATATACTGTCCATCTAATATGCAAATCTGAACTGAAATTACAGCCTGAGGTGATGTGCTGAGGCCATACGCTACTACGCTGTTGAAGTTTAAGTCTTTAGATGAAGTTCCTTGGCCTCCTGATTGAGGCATTTATTTTGGAGCTATGCCTGCAGAAAGTATGCCCAGCTTCTAGTCAAAGAGCATTTCAAGGGTAGGCAGGGGAATGGAGGTATTTTAATATGTAGTTTTTGAAACCTCCACTTTTCACTTGGGAAGAAGAGTTATCTTTGCCACAGGAACCGCTCTCTGAGAAGATGCAAGAGAGAAACCACACATGACTGGTCCTGCCTGGGCCTAAAGCAATACCGAACAAAGGCATGAATGCCATATTTCTGAAAGACATCTTATTGGACCAAAAGAGGAAATGGAGAAAAGATGTTAAAAATGTGCTTTTGTTTTTCTCAGGGGCATCTTGAACTTTTGCTAGCCCGCTGTGGTTTCCCAGTGCCTTCTCCTCAGGACAGAGCACTGCCTTGAAGGGCAACAAGGAGCGAGAAAGGCGAGTGGTATATTGGTTGCATTAGCCTTGCATCTTCTGGAGGTGTGAATATAGGGAAAGTGGAAAACAGGAATAGAGCAAAAAATTCTGAGATTTTCTACAGTTCCCTGTTGCTTTCTTGGACTTTTTAGCAGAGTCAGATTTTGAGAGCATTCGGCATCACCTCCACCATACAGTAAGTTTCAGTACTCTGTGTGGACGTATGCCACATAAATTTAGTTGCTGAGTGTGACAATAGTTTTACAGCACTGTTAGAAGATGGAGAGAAACACAGTCCCATTGCAGTTTCATTAGCATAATTGGCATCTGCACTTGTATGGATTCAGCATTACTGAAGCTGTTTCAAAGGGACTTATTACTCGCTGTATCCCTTAGAGCAGTATTTCAGGCAGAGATCCCACTGGGATGGAGCAGACATGAAAAGAAGCCCTAAATTTTATAGTGCTGTGTTAGTATTACTACAAGAGAAGAGTAGTATCTAAAATAAGGTTATCACGCACAGACAATTACCAGCTTAATGGATTTACACTGCTCTTTTAGATTTGTCCTGATCAGTTCTCTGTTATAGCTTCCCTTGATCATCTAATAGCTTTGTTCTTTCCCTAGAAACTGAACTACACGTTTTCTGTTACTCGCACACAAAATGTAGTCTCTTACTATGCGACCTTGAAAATAAGGCATAGTAACATTAGCGATATTGAACTACATGGAACAGCTAGCAGCAGCTTCCTTAGATTTTTTTTGTTTTCCTTTTCGAAGCAAATGCCCAAATGCAGCTGGGCAGCCAGCAAGGGCAGCAGGGCAAAACCAGCAAGCAGGGTTCAAAATTGTGCACTCGGTTGTCCCCAAGTCTGGAAGTAAAGACTGGAACAGCCAAATAGTTTCTGACATTGGCAACAGCTTCTGAGAGCCCGAACCTATATTTGAAGATTGCTGGGGTTTCAAGGACATCCTAACTACCCCCTTACTCTGTTCAGCCTCTGCCCTGCAACGTAAACCCCTCAGGACTCCACACTTCTTTTTCTTTTCTTCCCTGGATGCACCAAGAAGTCGGTGTACTGCTTTAGGATAATTTTGCACCGGAAGGCTAGGGTAAGGATGCTGAAGAGGGTGGCAGAACCTGACTTGTAATTTTTTTATTTTTAGAAGTAATTTCAGTTGTTAGATAAACACAACAAATTGTCATAACATATATACACATTAAATATTTATATAAGTGCTATGAAGATTTAACGTCATATAAATGTTTGTGTATTATGCAATAAGGAACAGTGAAATTATGAAAAACAGCATTTTTCCTAGCATTACAGTATGTGTACATGCAGCTCAACTGTGACACCCAATGTTTGCCAAGGTCCCCTGTCCAGGTGGGGACACCGACTACCTACTGACAATTTATGAGGACGAAACCTAACCCAGCACTGGCTTTTGCTTCCACCAGTAGAAGCTTTTGCTTCCACAGGTGTCCAGTTCTGGGCTCCCCAGTTCAAGAGAGACAGGGAACTACTGGAGAGTGTCTAGCGGAGGACTACGAAGATGATGAGGGGACTGGAGCATCTCTCTTATGAGGAAAGGCTGAGAGAGCTGGGTCTGTTCAGCCTGGAGAAAAGACTGAGAGGGGATCTCGTCAATGCTTATGAATATCTAAAGGACAGGTGTCAAGAGGATGGGGCCAGACTCTTTTCAGTGGTGCCCAGTGACAGGACAAGGGGCAATGGGCACAAACTGGAACACAGGAAGTTCCACCTGAACATGAGGAGGAACTTCTTTCCTGTGAGGGTGACAGAGCCCGGGCACAGGCTGCGCAGGGAGGCTGTGGAGTCTCCTTCTCTGGAGATATTCAATAGCCGCCTGGACACTTTCCTGTGCACCCTGCTCTGGGGGCACATGCTTTAGTAGGGGGTTTGGACCGGATGATCTCTAGAGGTCCCTTCCAACCCCTGCCATTCTGTGATTCTGTGATACCCAGGTACACTTCCTGCAGGGCAGAAGTGACTTGTTTCTGCAGAAAGGTATCCAACACTGTGTCTCCCTGCCACTCAGGTCATCTGGAATCCTAGGGATCTGTGCTGAAGTCACGGGGCTTAGCAGCTACAGTATTACACCCAGATTTGCCACATGCCTACTGCTACGAATTAAGAGAGACATGATAGTAATGGAGCGCTAGTAGCCGTTCAGCTAGTCCTTTGTCCCTTGCCATCCGCAAGTTAATTTATCCTTTGCCATACCTTGAGCGTGCAATTAAATGATTTGAATATATTCCATGTTGTCAAATTAAGGGCTTTTTTTTTTTAACCCAAACTAGAACACTGAATGTAAATATAAAATATAATCTCAGAAAAGATCACAAGTTCCCTTAACTGTCTTTGGGACATACATCCGAGGAGAAAATTGGTTTCCCTGGTTTCTTTATTAAACTGGTGTGGGAGACAGCAAAGAAAGCGTCCCATATTTCTTCTGCTATATCACAGACAGAAAGCTATGGGGTACCGTAAAATACTGTTAAATGCAGATATATCTTTGGGAGGATGATTAGACTTAATAAGGGTATTTAAAAACAGCACTAAATATGTCAGCGTGAATGCAAATAGAATACTTTTATTATTTCTAAATTAAACTCATACAAGAAAAGGGATTTACATTTCTTTTTTCTCTCCTTTATTTTTGGAAGGAAGGAAAGAAAATGTAAGTCTACATTACAAAAGGGATAGCAAGGATTTCCTTGTTTGCTCTCCAGAGTATTCTTAAGCCTGATGTTTTGAATCAATGAGTCAAACAGAAGCAGGATAGCTCCAGATAAAAAATGAGGAACCAGATACATATGGAATTGGTGAGGTAATTAATATAACCTTCCTGTATGCTTCAAAGGAAATGTATTGTGTCCTGCACAGAAGTGTTTGTTTTGACGCGAGCAATCACCAGCTATCTCACAGCTTCTTTACATTGATTCAGTAGCAAGAAAAATTGCCAAGTTTCTGTCTACCACACTCATTAAAAAGCATATTTAGCAAGGACCGAAGGGCTCTACTTCAAGCAGCGAGCACCTCGAGACATCCCAGCCTCGGTAACAGGATGTGCTTTCACGCACGCACATTTTGGCAGCAGCCAACGGAAGCAGTCCCACGGCTCCCACCCCTCTCTCCCAGCCCCGTGCTGTCCTTGACCATTGCCACGAGGATTATTTCTGTGGCTGTGCAACAAGCTGGCTCCGTGCACAGATCTGAGCTAAGGATCTCTCAGACCAAAAAACCCCAAGCATTAAGCAAAAAGAAAAAAGATATTTTTGAGCCTGGCTGACCACGTAGCAGAAGCGGGTCCTTGGCAGTGCATCTGGGGGTGCTTCCATCCCCAGCAGTGAGGGCTGGCAGCACTGGGGGTCTGCTTGTGCCGGCTCATGTGAAACCGCAGCCTCACCACGAGACTCTTCTGCTGGGGAATGGGAAAGAGTGAAGGGAGAGCTGGTATGTCACTTCTCCCACCCTGGCATTTCTCGACATGGAACAGCACCATGCTGGCTCAGGGGAGCTGGAAAAGGAGCTGTGTGATAATGGAAATGAGGGTAGTGCCAACCACAAGCATTCAGAAATCCTGAGCCAGGCCTGCAGAAGTCACGAGGTCTTTAAAAATAAGAAAGATGGTGTTCTTTTTATTTCCTTGCTGCAGTCTTAGACTTTGGCATACATGAGATACTGAATGTATGCATTCTTAGACTTTTCAAACACAGGGACCAGTTCCTTTCTTTGATACAACCATAAACCAAGATTTTCATGCTGTTCAGAAAATATAGCCAGTCTTATCTCGGTGATCGTTCGTCTACCTCGTACATCTACCTAGCACATCTCACACTTGTGTATCAGAAAAATGAAGCTGGAAGATAATTCGATCAACAGTTCCCAAGCTGCCATTGTGGGCACCTGCTGCCTGGGGCTGGCTGTGATTCCTCGCTGCCAGCCCTGGGCAAGCCATACGGTCCCCAAACTGCAGGTACCTGCACGCACCCGGCGCCGGTAGGTGAGCTCCTGGGCCACCTATCCACTGGTGTGCCACATGGACCGGTTTGGATCACATCCTACTCTGGAGCCTGCCATGTCGGTCATCCTCGGGAAACACTGCTTCCCCCCACTCTGCTGATTTAATTTCACAAACCCTCTGAAGATGGAAACATTCCATGAACTAGTAAAAGTCTCAGATTATGGATATCTCCTTTTGGGTTTATGGTTCATCAGAGTATGTCCATACATATTATTTATTATGCTGTTGAAGCGTTTTGACAGAGTTGGAAAATTGGCTATCGGGAGATGGTTCCAGCTCGGCATAGCTGACGATCCAAGAGAAATCACAAGAATGATGCATAGGGGAAAATCTGCAGCTCAGCACATGCAGACATGCCAATATACACACACAGATCCATATCCTGGATTGAGATATGCAGCTATTTACTACCCTGACCAAAGTGCCAACTTTCTTCTTCCCTCCCTTCCTCTCCTGTGTGTCCTCACACGGCTCAGCCTCCTGCAAGCCTGTCCAAAAGCCTACTAAAAGAAAACAAACACTGATTTCAGGTAGACGAATACTTGATTCTCAGCCAAAATCGCTTTGCCTTGCACAGTACTTCTGCTTTGCCTTGTGAGTAATTAGATGTACCTGTTAAAATCGGGCTAAGAAGCTACATCCCGTTTTATGCAGGATCTGGCTACGTCAGTGCAGAGGGCATTGCTGGATTTCCGTGCTGAGAAGGCGGTGGTACAGAGTCCTCAGCCCTGAAGATGTAAATGTCTGTACCAGATGTCAGGTGAAGGGGTTTGTGTCAAGTTTTCCAGTGCAGGAGGAACAAAGATACTAGCCAGTAAAAGGACTTTTGAGCTAGATTTTATTTTGATTTATTCAGCACAGAGAGAGGCGCAATTCTAGCTGGTCTCTGCAAGTGAAGTTATTAAGAATCTCTTAACACCAGATGCCATCACGCAGTAGATCTGGTCCATTTTATGACCAGCCATAGTGCAAGGTTAGAAGCTGGCAGTTCTGGGTGCCTGGGGAAGGTGCACGATGTGCTTAGGCATCATGCAGCAAACCGGCTTGCTTTCCACTGCCAAAAAGCTGCCAGAGAGCTGTGGATTTGGGGCTCTTTATGCCTTGTTATGCTCTGATACACATATTTATTTTCTGGAAGTGTCAAAAGCATGGCCAGATTCACTCAGCCCAACCTCACTGGTTTATCCATGTCCTGAACGTTGCAGACCTTTGAAATCACCCCGGGCGGGTCAGCAGCTCTGACCTTTGGCTGGGCAGTGCTGTAGCCATAACCTCCTCTGTACAAAAACCCAGAAGGAGGGACCGCCCCAAACCTCATCTGCCACTGTTCAGCCACTCCTACCCCTTTGCCGCAGGCGTCAGCAGTCGCGCAGCCCTGCCCGTGGCAGGGAGCCCACCGAAAGCTAATCCAACCGTGGCCCCAACCAGTCATCACACCTGTGAGCACCCAACGCTGGTCAGGTTACCTGTTAGCTGACACCAGCCGCCACTGCTGCCTCGTCCCCAAGTCCTGCATTGCTGCCGCTTGCCTTAGGCTTGCAGGGTATGAACTCTGGGAGAGAAACTGCCTTTTCATTCAGTGCTCGTACGGCGGCTAGTACTGAAAAGGATTCTCTTCAGCTAGAAGTGTGTTGCTCTGATATTTATAAAAAGGTGCGAAAGAAACTCATGCCGGGAAATCTTAGCTGTAACACTAATGCAAATAATAACAATTAAACGAAACCTTTCACATATAGCCAAATGCCTGCTCTAAATGACAGCAGTAAGGAAAAATATATATATTTATATGGGTATAATGTATAGTTATGTGTGGGTGGGTATGTTTGAGACATATTTCAAACGCAAGGAGCATGCTACTTAGCATTGTGTCTACGGCAGGCCTAATGGTGATTTTCTTCCAAGATTCATATTTTGGAATACGTTCAACTTTAAACCTACTGTGATAACACAAGGTGTTTTAAATCCCACAGTACAATTGCATGACATAATTCTTGGAAACCTAATAAATTAATTTTAGGATATTTTATATAACTGGAAAACCTGCAGTTTAGAAACAAAAATCCACGGTGTGTGCGGCATTTTCAATACGTGTTCACGTTCTGCTTCACTTACAAATGCGCATGTGTGCAAACACGAAGGCCTTCCCTAAATCAACACTGTATTGCACAGACCAGTAGCCTGTACAGAACCATTGCCAAATATGTTACGTGGAACCTTTCCAGTATTTCAATTTAATTATGCTATTTCTGTGTATATAAATTTAAATTTAGCAAATTCACCTCATGGCAATGTAGAACTCTACAGTCAGTACTCTAGGGAATATTTGGTGTTCGTGTCTTCAGTAAAAGAGCTTTAATTACATCCATCCCAGTGCTGGCTGATCTGGAGGTTATTCTCTCCACTTTTCTAAGGGAACTATCATACTCGACTATTTAAAAAAGAGAAAATACAGGCTATGCAACATGCCCTACGAGTTAAGAAACTCAGGCTCTGGCAGGGAAGGAAGGGGAGCGTGAGCACCGGTATGGGTCCTGAACAAACACACCGCCTGCAGCTTGCTCACATTCAGGGCTCAATCTTTGCACCTACCAAAAGAAAACAAACACTGATTTCAGCGCTGCAGTGGCAGATCCAGCTATCAAAGAGCTGAAACGCCTTTCTGATTTCATTTGTCATGGCATATGTTCTAGGGGAGTGGGGACAGGAGCAAATTATCAAATCATAATTAGTAATAAAGTTGTAGGTGTTTTAATGTATTCTCTCTGTGCATGTCAACTGTCAGGTCCAAAGCAGCTCTAGAATCAGTACTAATGAAAAATCTCAGGCTAAAATAACCATATATTGGGTTCTCTAACTGCTGCGGCTGGCAGGAGTACTAACCCTTACCTGTACAACTCCATTTCTTTTTAATATTTTATACAAATGGAAATCCTTTAGCACGAGAATGAAGACATCATGAAAACAAGAATAAGGCTGTCTATTAAGATGCAAAGATAAATGCAAACTGTTTGCTTCATTTTCTCTTCTTTGAGTTACAAATTTCTTGCTGTCATGAAAAACCTTTTCATCTTCCCTGAAATTCATCACTATGGCACTCGGACGACAAATATATTCATCACAGCAGTGTATTTCCCAGAGATTCCTGTCTTCTGCCTCAAGCACTTTATTCCTTTAGATGATAAAAGTATTTATCTGAGAAGAGTTTACATACATATCTGTGTGGCTGTAGACTCCTGTACACCATCAAAGTATTAAAAAAACCCGTACTTCAAGGAAAAAACAGCTTTAAAGATAGATATCCTCTATGGCAGAATCTTTATTCTACAATTGATGTAAAGTGATCATACTTCCACTATGTTTGAGCAACAAAATGCTCTCTCCTGTAGCAATTAAGGAGCTTGTAAGTGTATTTTATGAACTTAGAAGTTTTATCTGAGGTTCTCAATGTGTGACGATGCGGCTGCATTACTACATCCATATGTGTAACAGCCATTTACATAAAACGGCAGCAGGCAATAAATTATTACTAGATGAGAACACATGTGTCTGGTTGCTGCATTTTGGTTTATACTGCAGTCTTGAGGGGAACGAGAGCTGCAAAAGTTGACCATTACTGCAGCAACCATGGTATTGGTAAAACTTCATCTCCACCCTTCTTTGCAGGACACACTGTCCCCATTTTCATGGCGCTACTCCTGCAGTACTGGGTGTGAAAGGGGAACATGTGAAAGCCGAATCCAAAATTGTCCTCCTCTCTGAGCTCACCTTGTGCTTCATGTAGCTGATTTTAAGAGGTCTCATTTCAACTGGAATCTGCTGTTTTCAGAAACAACTTTTTTTTGTTCACTCCCCCACCTCTGCCCCGGTGATCACTTACGTGTTTTACAACCAAATATGTAAACTATACACTGGAATCTGGAATCACTTCGTCTGCAATTGAAACCAAACCACTCTGACAGCAAAACACAGGATACAGTCAATAAGGCATCTCTAGCTCATCAGGAGACGAAATTTATCTACGCAGAAATCCTCTTCTCTAAATGAGCAGCTGGCTGGGATTACATCATCTGTCGTCAGAAAGTAAGGCATGCAGACGCTCAGAAGCTTCTTGTTCAGAAGTCAGAACCTTTATTTTGCTTCTCACATGAAAATCAGCATTTCCACTTTAATACTTCCGCTACTCCCACTTTTTATTCCATTTAATGCTTTGCTAGAGCACCGGTGAAGTGCATCTCTAATATCCCTGTGTAGCAGGTCACGTAAAACCTCCCAGTAAGACTTGTATGGTGCATTAAGCTTTCGGCTAGCCAAGATGACTGACCAAAACTCATTCCATTTTGTGCTTCTCTTTGAGTGTTACTCTTTGAAGAACTGGCCAAGCCTGAAAAAATAATTTGCAAGATCACATCCCACTGGAGTTTCCAGTTAGTCAATACTGGCCATTCTGCCGCACAACGAGCACGGCAACAGGACATTTTGAGGCATTTGTTTATTTATAAAACAAACCAGACTATTTTGTTAAATAAATATTAATAAAATATTATCTTTTGTTTCTATAAAGAAAAATATAACAAAATATTCTATTCTAGCCTATAAACACTAATTCAAGTTGATATGAGAATGTACAGGGGTGCTGATATTCACAGTGTTTTAAGAAGGAGTCATCTCGGGATGTGCAAATACTAGAAAATATGTTAATTATGTCTTTTCTTTCCTAGTCTCAGTTACTTTTAAAGGCAGAATTTATTTCCTTAATTTTTATTAGATTTATTTTGGCTTTACAGCTACTCAGAATTAATAGTATTTTATGATCACATTCCTGAAGGTGTACAACTTCTTTGCATTAATGTCTGGACAGTTTTGAAACTTATTAAAAACAGAAATCATAAGAACATTTGGGATAAGATTCTTCTCTGTGTAGAAGTCAGCCGAGAGACCCGGGTCCTTTCTTACACCTCTTTTAGACTCTACTTGATCCTGCTGAAGAAGATAAACTTAATTTTATGGCAAAAAAACCCTTGCACGTCATTTAAACTAGAAGAAATGTGACAACACTTCTAATATGCAAGTTCAATCCAAAATTGTTACCTTTGTAAAAGCCACCTTTGTATCCCCTTGTTTAATACATTCTTTACCAATAACACCGGCAATTAGGCAGCATAAGGACACACCAAACAACTTGCAAACACTCCATGACATTTTCCCCATCAAAATGCAAGTCATGTAATTTCTTACCGTCGTTGCCTCACTCTATATATTCTTAGTTTTCTGTTTTCCCTCACTTCTACTTGAATTTTCCTTAGAATACACAACTGATAGGACCCCACAGCTGTTTGGCAGGCCCCTGTCGCTTGCTGATTGTACAAAGGACACTCAAATTTGCCCTACCCTCCTCCAGATACTAAATTTTTTCTTTGAATAAGGAGGGCAAACGAGTTCTCTCTCCTCCTGCCTGCACCAAACAGGGACGAAATTGGTCAAATGAGCATCCATAAGCATAATGGTGCTTTAGAAATGCCAATCGATGATACTTGATTGATGATACCATTATGATATTCAATATGTTTCCATCACAATCAGTAACTATGAACAGCCAATGATTCAAAATGTAATCTCTGGAACAGAATTACGAAACCTTGACTGTTTTAGATTTTGATGGATAAAATGTGTCACAGCACGTGAAAAAAACCTTCGTGATGATGCTCCCAGCATACCACTATAAAATGAGAGCGGTTTCCGTCAGAAGACTAGCTTCTGAGTAATGCTCATTCAGGGTCACAAAGATAAATGCATCCCTCCATAGGAAATTATAACATTACATTGATTGCAGACACCTCGGATCCTGTGCAACTATAAAATTAGCCCTGCTTTCATTTAGGAGTACGGGACAGTGGAGGAGAGCAGTGGCAATCAGGTCTCCTGCATTCTATTCCTAGCCACGGCAGTGACTCATGCCATGACCTTGTGTAAGTCTGTCGACCTCTGTGCCTGTTTACCCATGTAGAAGAATGAGAAAAGAATAAATACCTACTTTGACTGGGCTGAAACCCTTGGTTAAAAAGAGCTAAGTATGGAGGCATTCCTGTAAAAACTAAATAAATCATGAGCATATTTCAGATGAGTTCACAGAACATCTCCAGTATGAGTTTTCTACAGTCACTTCAATCTGATCCCATTATGTATTTCAGTGCAGCACATACAGTCCTATCTTTAAAACACTGGGTACTGTTACACACTGTGGGATAAGTTACAGTGTGAAGATTTAACATTAACATTAATGGGAGCTGTGCAGTTACAGCCTATCGCACTCTGCAGAAAGTGTGCCCTCAGGAGAGCTGTGTTGCTAATAATTTACAAACCATCTGATTTAAAAGGCAGTATGGACATTTCTAACTTCTGCAGATGTATATTCTGAATGTTATCAGAAATGTTGTGGCTTTCAGTATCTTTGTATATCAATACTCATAGACTTCTGTGAAACATTCTGTTAATGTTCCTGAAGGACACCTGGGCAGCTACCTACATTGTAAAGAAGCATTTAAGAATAACATAGCGAAGTTACCCTGAAATATATGGTAATAAGTGAACAAGAAGGGCTCATTTCCTTACAGCACTGTTACATTTAACTTTTGAGGTTTCATTTCTATTATTTCTATTGCTCTGCAGTCAAATACTGTATTTTGTGGGACACTAGCAGATCAGATAATACTGTTGGTGATATTACTGTATTTTTTGTTCCAGTTGTAATAACCATTTGGACTGTTTTACACAGAATAAGAACAGGATAATAATTTATATTGTGACTTGAGAAAAAGTATCCATACACAACCGAATGGTATCAGGGAAATAACACTCAGGAATTTCCCTGCTTCTGCATTATCCACCTTTGTGTACATAAGCCATCTCAACAACCGCTTGTGCTTAAACTGAAACACACGAGTATCTCCAAGATTGGTATCGTAACTTCCATGTTTTACCTCTTAAACTTCTTCATGATGTATTATCCATTACCCACAGAAAAAAAGCAAAGATCTGGGGCCAGAGTTCAGTTGGTTGATGACATATTTAAGTAGATATGGTAACACCGACAGGCCTGGTCCCTAGCTATAGCCTGAGCATTGGAGTAAGGAGCTGGGGAACCAATGAAATAAAGATGTACCTTCCTCCGCTGAAACAGTGCCTGGCTCCAAGCTGCAAGAGGTGCTACTGACTCCAGGTGCAGTATTTTTACGTATGACTTTTTTGTCTACATAGAGAAATGACTCTAAATAGCGGGTGAACTGAAAGTAGATGTTTTTCTGAGTAACTCCATAACCTGATAAGCTTCACAGGAGGAAGCAGAACTTTATCAGCTCCCAGACATTCTTTTCACTTTGAAAAGGAGCAGTCTAATTTGGGGACAGACAAAGGCAATGATTCCTGATGTCATTTTCTCCTTCACTGACTGCATTGATAAAATTATCTCTAATTTCCACAACCATCAGTCTCTTTACCACGTTGTTATCCCGGTCTTCAACCACTTTGCACACTGTCAAAATCTACCTGTTTCCTATTTGCATACGCTTTTATTCACAAACAAACAAAAAAACCCCAGAGGTACAATGGACGAGTACTAAAATACGGGGCTATTTGAAATTAAATAAAACATTTACTTATCATAATCAGTATTTCTGGACATATCTAGATGTTGACAAAATAGATTTAGAAAGCGTGACGTTTTTTCCTTTGCCTGGTAAAGTAGCATTGCAACCTTAACTGGTTAAAATAAAATAACATAAACAAGCACATGCCATCAGGTGCTAGTATTCAAAGATAATGAAAGACCTGCCTCAGCTAGCACCTATAGAACACCCTCTGTTCTTCTCATGTTGCCAGTCATCAAAAGAGTATGTTCAAGTGCCAGGCTCCTACTGGAATCAACAAGTGCATGAGTGGGCGCAAAACCACACAACCGAGTCTTCACACAGAATACACTTCGTTGCTTTACTAAACTTTCTGTCTTCTGAAGGTGATACTGAAGTCTAACTAGATTTAAGTACATGTGGAGTGTTAAGAAGTCACAGTTTATTTTGAGACTACAGGAAATTCAAGAAACTTGAAACATTCCTATCGGTGTTGTCTGTAGCAGCATGCAATCCCCAAAAACCCAGTCTCCTCAGTGTTTTTTTTTTTTTTTTGGCAGGGGGAGGGGGGGAAGCAGAATCAACTTTCAGGAGAAAATAACCCTTCCAAATCATAGTTATCATGCTGAGCTGGCTGGTTGCAGCGTTACTTTATGGAAGAGCAGCACTTCATCGAATTTCAGCACTCTGTAGGCTGCTTTTCGCTTCTTTCACAAAAGGTTTTCAGTCCTATCTATGAAAGTCCTGTCCATGAAGATGTTGCGCTTGTCAGACAGAGGCCTACCCCCAAGCCTGTAAATCACTTCTCAAAATACAACACAAGAATTACACAGGTGGCATCTAGACTGATCCTCTGCCAGGAAAAAAAAGAACATTTAATACATCTTTCTCTGTTCGGAAGCGATTATCTTCTGTATCCTATTTGTATATACAGCTGCTCCATCGAACTGTTTGGTAATGTGTCAAGGTGTCTCTTTTATTTGGCCTCTCCATGCTACCCAGAACAACGCTGTTCTACTGCGATGCTGTTCTACTGCTGCTCCTTCTTCGTCCTCTGCCAACGCACACCCGCAGCCAGGGCCTGCGCCGGGCACCTCTGCCAGGAGACAGGAGGGGAGCACGGTGCGACTCCAGGCCCCGGGCGAGCCCCGGGGTAACACGCCCCCCGCCAGCAGGGCTGCGGGCAGAGGGCACCGCAATCGTGCGGCACAGCAAAGTGGCAGCGGGGGGCCCACGCCAGCGCTGCGGTGGTGGGTGAGCTGCACCCCCGGAGGGCCGCAGGCCTTCCCCGGGGGGCTGAGGGGCGCCTTCGGCCCAGGGCGCCGGGGGACCCCCGCCTCAGGCCAGGCTCCGAGCCCGGCTGTGCCGATAGCGTCCGCCCCGGGGCTTCTCTCGCCAGGTCGCTGAGGCCAGGCGTGGGGAAACCGCGGCGACTCCGAAGGGAGCCGCCGCTCGCCCACCCCTCGCCAGACCCGGGCCTGGCCCCGGGCCCATCTCACGTTATCTCCCCCTACCAGCCCGCCTTGCCCGACCCGCCAATCAGCGCCTCCCTTACTCCGCCCCGCCTCTTGCGGGCCAATCAGCACCGCCCTTGGTGGTGCGGGCCGGGGCCACGGCCGGCGGCGCGGGCGGTCGCCTTTGATGCCGGCGGGCGGTTAATTC
>VZSC01002043.1:314700-331732 GCA_013398225.1 Steatornis caripensis | reverse complement strand
GGCCTGCCGCGGGTCCGTGCCGTGCCCCGCGCCTCGGGAGCGGCGGAGAGGCCTGGGAGGGGTGACCGGGGGGAAGGGGCTCCCCCGGGCCAGCCCTGCCCCGCGCCTGTGTTTTGGGAAGGGAAAGGTCTCTGGGCGCCGCTGGGGTAGCGTGGGCAGCCCCGGCCCTGAGGGACTGCCCGGTGCGAGGGGCCGGATCTGCGGCGGCTCGGGAGCCGCGGCGGAAGGCGGCGTGCGCGGGAGCTCGCTGCTCTCCTCTCCTCGCGGAGCCCGAGCCGGACCCAGGCAGTGCTGCCCGTTGCCGTTTCACGTGCCCGAGAACCGCCTGCTCGTCCCTTCACGCACCACCTTTCCCTTCCAGGCCTTTAAAACCCTTTTGTTCGGCTGCTGTATCTTTCTCCTCTGTGGTCTTTAACGTACCTTCCCCGGGTTGGTGCTCCCCTTCAGAGAACAAGGTGGTTTTTCGTGCCTTTAGCGGTTTGTTGCTTTCATCACATCACACCCTCCTTTGTTTGCTAGACTCTTCGGTTTCCGTCCCAGCTTATGAAAAATACTTGTCTTCGCTGCTCTGTCCTTTTCTGATGTCTCCCCTGTTCTACCTATTGTCTACCGTGCAGTATCGAGATACAAAGGTGGGAGGGTCTGTTCTGCCAGTTTGCTGCGTGTAAAGAGATGCTTGCTGGAAAATGTATTTTCTTGCGTTTCCACGTGTGTTAGACCAAATTATCTGTGCAAAGTCACACACTCTGCTGTTGGTCTCCTTGATACTCTTCCTTGAGATAACTGACTGTTGCTCTTGGAGACCTGCCCCCCCGCCCCAGGAAACCCCCACAGAAAAAAAACACCTGGAAACTTGGCAGTGGTTATGCAACTGGTATCCTATGTCTGTTTATTACGCTGATCAGTGTCAGCTCATGGTTACCTGCTCATCCTCTCATCAGTCTGCTTATACCTTTTTACACTTAGGTTGCAATGGTCCCTTGGGTTTTTATTCTAATAAAAGTGTGCAGTTGGTGAAGTCTCATATTTTTTTAGACCTTCATCAATGAAAGAGCAATGTTTGTGGACCCACAGTACACTTAGCATCTTTGAGTTACATTTCTTTTTAGGCTTCGTTACTGTTCTTCTGTGGGAGGCCCTCCACAGAAATGAACGCTAGTTCATCTCTTCTGTTAAATAAGCCCTTCTGTTAAAACCAAGAAATGACAACTCTTCTGCAAGTAACCATTGTGAAACAACTAGCAAAAAACCCATCATGAGTATGTTAACATGAAAGTACTGTATTCCAGAACTTTTCCTCTGGGAAGGATCCTACTATTGACTTTGCTGAGGTGTAATGCTGGACTGTGTGGGACCAGTGGTCTGACAGAGTAATGCGTGTGAGGCTTTCAGCTTCTGTTGTAATGCTCGTCTTAATCCACAAGTATGAGGTGGATTTTTTTTTTTTTATTTTATTTTAGGGGCTCCTTGGATTTGTAAAGGTCCGCTGTGACACTGGGAATTGAAGTATTCTTTCACTTAAAAGAGGGGTGGTAGCGGCAGGGAAAGGAGGCAGAGGCGGAAGGGAGGGCAGTGCTGGTTTTGAAGATGCTGTTGTAGGAGTGATTTTTAGCAGCAGCTGTATTTCTGCTGGATAAGTGTCAGTTGTTTGATAAATCGGTTGTTACAAACTAAATTCTGTTAAAACAGCTTTCTTTAAGAATGCCAAAAACCACAAGGAATCACGTTAACATGAAATATCTCTGGTTTGCTAATTACAGAGAATTCCTCCAGGTCAGTGTTCTTGTGGAGTGTGCTGCAGGATGTCCTGCCTTCAGGACTAGATGCTCTGCTAGGATTACACCACCACTTGCTCATTAGAAATAACAACCTCTGGTACTGTATGGAAGTAGAGGTGTTTATCTTCAGTATTTCAGGAAACACGCACCTTGTTTGCTTGAACCATATACTTCATTTAGAAGAAAGTAAATTGTCATGTGTGTTTGTAGTCTCTGTAGTGAGTCTGTCTGTCTTCAGCGTTGCCTATGTTTCATGGGGGAGAGCAAAGGCTGCTCTGCTGGTTTACTGCTCAGCTCTTATGAAGGAGAGAAGTGATTTGCTAGTTTTGTTCTACAGCAGTCAGATTAATAACTTTCTGGAACAAAAATTCTACTAAATCAGGTATTACTTTCATGTAATTCTCAAGATGATTTTTTTTCCAAAATCAACATAAGCCTGTTGATTTTGTTCTTTGATAATGCACAAGGGCTCTGTGTTACTTGTTTAAATGTCAGAACTATGCTGGGGAAAGGCAGACTTAGGGCATACAGGCAGCTTGATATTTTCTTACACTTGGTTTAGTTTTTTAAGTTGCTACAAGCTAGTGAAAAGCAGCGCTTGAGAGCTTACAGTGAGGTGAGAAATTCTGCTCTGAGGCTCTTGGTTGAGCTCAGAGGGTGAAATCCCAGTTCTGCTCACAGTTGATTTAATGTACTTAGTACACTTATAAACAAAACTTTGATCCTGCAGATGCTCAATGTGTTTGTGAAGCTCAAATATTTGGTTGTCTTTGGAGGCTGATTTGATACATTTAACTTCCAGAATAAAGGTTTTCCGTGCACTGAGAAGTGTAGGCCTTTTCCTGGGTACATTCTCTGCAAATTTGTTTTAACGCTGCTTGAGCTTTATTGCCTTGCAATCCTTCGTGGTAGGAATATCAAAGTTTTGAAATAATGCAGGGTGTCCGTTCCACTTTCAGAAGTGAGTCAGGTTTGCTTTCAAAGCATATTAGGTATCAAAAACCCCATAACCTGTATTTGCAAAAATTACATTTGAAACTAAATTGAACTATATTGAGCAAAGCTGGTAACTGTAATGCTCAATAGCAAACTTTAATTCTGGGATAGAGAGAGCAATCGTGCAAGTGTCACATTAGCAGCTGTAGGTTGTTCTCATTGCTCTTCGTTTGTTGTGCAACGTTGGAGGGAGATGTTTAAAAACAGAGGAAGCAAGTCTGCAAATTCTGTCACTGAAGGTTAAGCCATTCAAGGTAGAGATGAAAAATATAGTAAGCGTACCTTATGATTAAGGTATTTGCTTTTCTTTTTTTTTTTGCCTTCATACTATCTTCATACATTGGTGCTTGTATACCAGGTGCTTCTACATGAGAACCTGCTTTAACTACTAAAATGCCAAGTGAGGGGGAGACTATAAAAGTTTGTTTCTTCCTGAAACACCATGGTACTCTCCTGTAAGAAACTGCATTGAAAGCAGAGTTTAGGTAAAGGTTCACTGATGTTCTCATATCTGTTTTTTTGGAGAGTGGGGGAAGAAAAAGAAGTGACTTGCTTGTGAGTCTCCGCAGTGGTATGCGGTGGTCTGCTGGGTAAAAGCCCTCTCAGCTCTGCTCTTTCTTACTGTGAAAGGCTACAGGTCTTCTGTTTTTTTTGCTATTCAGTCATAGTTTCTAGGTATATTAACCATTCCCACAACAGGTAAATTCTTGCTTTGAAGAGTTGTGAGTTAGTCTCTCTTATTCGTAAGGGAGTAATTGACAACCCAGTTTTTCTTAGTGGGTAGGTGAAATTTGGATTGCCTAACAACCAAAGGATTCATTGCTTTTCTGTTACGAGCCTTACCTGCATATGGGCCTACAGGTTGTCTTTTAAGCTAGCATAAGCCTGCATTTCAGTAGAGTTTTGTTGAAATGCATGAAGCTCTGATTAAAACTGGCTGATTTTTTCCTTTAATTTTGCAGCTACGTAACTGTTTGTGGCAAAGCTCATTGTATAGAGCATCATTATAGTTGGTAAAGTTGGTTGTTTTTTTTTCAAATTATGCGTTCCCTGTTTTCTCTGAATCTTAAATACGTAATAGGAAGAAATCTTAGGGCTTGTAATAATGGGCATTTGAAGGCGATTTATATGGGATTTTTCTGTAGTGACTATAGACTGGGCTTGAGGCAATGCATTTATTCCCAGAAGTCAGATGTGAGTGGAAAGGATCCGAGTATGAACAACTGCATGAGGATATTAGAGTGACCACTTATCTTGAAAGTCCTTGAACAGTGAGAGCACTGATTTCTTTATTGCCCATTTATATCTTTGTCTTAACTAAGATGGATCTTGTTCAATTGGCAGTTAAACAAATGTTTGCAGTGTCATAGTGAACACTCTGAATGCCTCTATGGTTGCTATTTTCATTACTGCCAGCATTAGACTTCATTCTTTTAGAATTCATGCCAAGAATAAATGTCCCAACTAGTTCCTTGTTACACTAAGAGGAGGAATGGTCTCCTGTGGTGATGAAAAGGAGCTGCTGCTGTTTGATGAGGGAGGGATATGGTGGGAATGGAATTACATGGTACTGCTCTACAGTTTCTGTTAAGACATAGACTAATGAGATATGTGTTTAATTTTTTTATTGTAGAAGTTACTTTGAAGTTACTGTTCTTTAAAAGAAACACTACGTTTGGGAATCTTGTAGAGTTTGAGAACCACTTGTTGTGCTCTATTCTCCATCACACATTCTTCCTAAAATTTGCATCGGATCCGATTACAAGATAATTAAATTAGGAAGTTGTAATACTTATCAAGACACTTTAAGTCTTACCGTTAATTCTCATGTTTCCAGGCTAAGAACTCACATGTACTGAAAAGATAAGTTTCTTTAATTGATGGAAAACTTTGAGTAACTTGAACTCAGTTTATCTTGTTATACAAAGTAATTACCAGCCCTTCCATTGGAATGTGTTGAGAGAACCTGGTTCTACCGCGTGTTCGTTTTGGAGGATCAGATTCCCTGATGATAACTCGAGAACTTCTGACTTGTGAACAAGCAGTTCTTCTCAGTCAAGAAAATAAACTTTAAAAAGAGAAGGAGGGGGGAAAAAAAAGGTGGGAGAGAAACAAAGCAAGCCTTGATTCTGCAGTCAGATCCTTATGACAAATCCTGTTAACTCAGTGGCCTTCTGTGAGGGTATAAAGGTCTAATCATGTAGATAGCATTGAAGGTTTGTGACCATTACTTGGAGGCAAATATCGGGGAGGGGAATGAGACAGATGTGTGCTTGCCTATCAAGAAGTGACTTCCTTAGTACCCACAAAAATGTCGATGATTGCTATAGGAAACTAGTAGCTGTTGAGACTCTGCGCTAGCAGTCTGCTACCTGATGTCGATTGTTACATTCCTAAGTTTCTGTCATTGTTTTCATTCACTGAAATGGGTTGTGGAATAAGATGACTGAAAATAAATATCTTTGATACTACACACTTCGTGTCGTCCGCTTCATCTTCTATCAGCTAGTTTGTTTCTCAGTTGTTGTACCTTTTATTTTTATCTAGTCAGCTGGGCTTTCCTGAGGTCAAACTAATATCCGATCATTTGTTTTCTTGCCCCTGCCAACTTTTAATTTTGTTCTTACCTCTATTCCTCTATTCCTATTTCTGGAAATTGAGTGGGAGACTTGTTGCCGTAGTTACAGTGACTAACTGTTTCAACGTTATTTATAATGTTTGTGTTTAAATAACCTGTATCATAATACGAATCACAAAACATTTCACATCAATAAAAAATAAACAAAGCAGTCCATTGCTAAGTGCTGGGAGCATCCTTACAGTGCTGATTCTTGGAGGTTTTGTTTTCTTTTCCTGTTGGGGTGGAGGACAAGTTCTAATCTGGCATTCAAAGATGAATCTGAAATAAGATGTCTTGGTGTTATCCTTTGTGCAAATGAGGACAGAACCTTAATATTTAAGCTTCGAAATATCAGGGAATATTATTTTTCCTCTCCTTCATAATGACGCTAGCAGTCTCGCCAAGAGGGTAGGAATGTACCAGTTCTACCGTGTTAATTCAGTTGTGATTGCTCAGGTTTTAATGAGTTAATACAGCACTGACCCGTTTCAGCACAAAAACTAGAGCTAATGGAAGGTGGTGGGACTGAGTAGTTGGGAGAGAAAGGAGACTTGTAGCCAGCTGGAGGAGGGGGGGGGAAGTGCTGAGAGTTAAAGGGGAAGCACCGGCAGTGATATGCAAATGAAAGAGGGGCAAAAAGAGGAACTGCTTGTTAGCTAAAGCACCTAATCACTTATCTCCTGTAATGATGAGATGCTCTTTACTGTGAATTGAATATAATCTTAGATTTTCATTATTTCTGCAGTAATGTATATATGTGAATAGAGTGAACAACACCGCGTAAGTAGATTGTTATTTACAACACTAAAGCCTACCTATTTAGGGCAGCCTGAACACTTACATTTTTTTCTCACTAAATTACCAAAACTATATTTGAATTTGAGAAGTGTAAAGCAAAGGTCTGCCTATTCTAACACTGGGGTTTGGGGTAAAACAAGAAAAAAACACAGCACTTTGCTTAAGCTTATGTTGTACTTCGGACTACGTTTACAGGGATGGGGGGGAAAAAAGCTGTCCTGCACCAAAGGAGGAAAGAATGCCTCTTAATCGTAACTGACTCATATTGGGAGAACTTAGTGACCATTCAGGTTTTGTCCATAGCTTTGCCTGTTTGCATCGGTTAGTCTACTTCTGACGTGTCTTGAACTGTTGTGAAGCCATCCTAAATGTTTAATGTTTCCATACATTCAAACAATGAACTGTCACTTAATGGCCTTCTTAATTCCAGCTGATGAACATTTGTTTATTCTTGGTCGTTCTGCAATCATGCAATCATACTTGAGGTTCACTCTCACTTTGTGCTGAAATATTGGCTTCCATCCTGTGCAGGGAAGAAAGCATGGGTACATCTGGATTTTTTTTTACTTTGGCAAAGTGAAGACAGAACAGTACCTTAAGCAAGAGGAGAGGGCGCAAGCAAGGGTGACAAAATGAAAATGAAATTGCAGCAGTTAAAGCATTGAGGCCAAAATGAGCCTTTTTAGAGCTTACAGATTTTCCAGCAATTGTGAAGAATTCAGTGTTTTGTTTCAAGATTTTGCTGTTTGTCCTCTACATTTTGATAGCTCCATCTATACTGGTACCTCTAATAGGGAGGAAGTTGAACCTTCCATTCAGGAATCTGGTCATCCAGCAGCAAGCAGCACAAGAGACTGAGGATCTAGCTAGATCCTAGCTGAAGGACCTACTTGAGTTATAGGCAGCTGAACTGGCAGGGGCGGTGGGGTGGGGAACCACTTTCAGGAAGTTCTGTAGTTACTTATATATTAACATAATCTGTAACTGATGCATAATGTAGTCATTTAAATCCATCACTGAAGACTCAGGTTTGTATAATGTTAGGGGTAATTGCCCTGTCCCATCTCTAGGTCATCTACTGCTTCTGTCCATTGCTTGTGATAGTGGGCAGGTAGTCTAACCGAAGTCTTTGTTTACATCCTGAGCACTCGATGTCTCTTTCCTGCCTCAGATGACTGTGTGGTGTCTGTTGCTTTTTCTCTGCCTCTGCTAACGCTTCATTCTCTCACCAGCATCGCCCCACAAAGTATTGTTGATAGGTTAAAATGAAGGAAAAGCACACATAAAATAAGCAGATGAAGAAAAACAAAATGCTGACATTTTTCTGGTTACGTTATTACTCATTGTTTTGAATTAGTGAAACGTCCCAAGTCATGGTACAAGGACGCTTCAGAAATAGCACATTAATGGAATTCCCTACCCCTCACCTCTGTTCCTTTGTAACTGCAGAGTTCTGTTCAGATCCCGCTGTTTGCTAGAATGTGGCAATGAATAGAAAGAGGTCTTACACTTCATATGAGTTGCTCTGCAACCTCTTTGCCAAATTAGATCCCTGTACTGGTACTGCCTGATAGCTTTCATTTCCTTTGCTCCTGTCTCAGTTCCAGGAGCACTATTTTGTTTTACGGCTCTGCTGTCTGTATCTGTTGCTTTTAAAAATAGTGTTCTTTCATTCTGAGGGGATAATTTTCAGTGTTGAGGAGGACTTATAGAAGAACACTTTCTCTTGTCTGTCACTTGCAAGGTTGCAAATGCCGTTACTGTCCTGCATCATTCCTGGTGCTGTAGTAACCACCCAGCTCATCATCTGTTTCTTTCACTCCTACTGCATGATGTTGTGTTTTCTGTTTCTTTCCATCCACAAGCACGCAGCCATTTAAAAATTATCTAATGCTACTTAGATCACAGACTGAGAAGTCTATTAAAAGTCTGTTCAAGTAAAGAGTAAGTAATATTTTATGACTTGTCCATAGACATTTGTCTATTCTTCTTTTTACCGTAAGTTTAACAAATTATAATTACTGCAATCAGGTATGTAAATAGTCAAGTTAATCTATTCCAGAAGAAACAGAGCTCAAGAGAGGAGTTCTTTGAAGGTCTTCATAATGAGAGCAAAAGAAAGCTGGAGAAGGGATTTGTGAAGCACTAGAGTGAGAACGAGGACAGAAATGGTTGGGATATCATCACACATTGTCAGTATCAGTGAACAGCAAAGCTCTTCTGATGAACTTCAGAGCTTCATAGTCAAGGATCATCCAAAAACCAGAAGGTATCCAGCTACCCCGTGGAGCTCTGTCTGCAGTGACTTCCAAGACATTGGTTCCTTTTTCTGCCTGCTGCACTTTTCTACAGCACGGGAAGGGGACTCTCCCAGCATCTGTAGTCTTGATCTAGCACTGGGAATAATATATAGAAGAGAGTGCCTTCTACTGTTTTTATACAACCAGACATGCGAAAAATGATTTTGGGTCACAAGTGTATCAGATTTGTCGGAAGGGCAAATACAGCTGCCTGCAGCCACATCTTTTATTTTTAAAGGACTTCAACTTTGCACATTGTGAACTGGCTTTTTTTTTTTTTAAGACTTGCAACATTTAACAAGCCAGTTGCTTTAAAAAAGCATGGTATTTTTTATAGCTGGCATTTGGAATGACTAGTTGTGAGGTTGCCTCAGCTGAAGGTTGATAACATTCCTGCAGTGCTCTGCATATATGTTAAAACTGCTTTAGTAATCACTGAAGTATTAAACTTATTGCATACATAATTAAAGAATAACTACTGGCATCAAAGTATCATGGTTTGTGACTCTGTGCCCACAAGTAGTGGAAGAATTTTGCAAAAAAAATAGCGTGACTGTTAAAAAGCTGTGGATTACATATTTGCATTTCAACCTAAGCTTCATCTGGAAGGCTGTCTTTTGCTGTTGCAAAGACCATTGAAAATACCATAAGCATTTAGGGTATCGCACTGGTTTCTTGTCTCAATGTCCAACCCCTTACATGGGGGAGCAGTGAGATACGTTTCCTTCTATAAAGTTCTTCACTGGAACTTACATAAGCCAAAGGAATAGCATCTGTTCAAATGACAGGAGGAATAGCAATGCCAGTAGTGTTATGTGGAGACTGTCAGAGGAGAAGTTCAGCTCCCCTTCCCTGGATGCTTGCCATACCAGTATTAGCAGTGCTCTCCTCCATGCTGGTTGGAGGTGTTGCAAAGTCATTTTGGAACTGTGATCTGGAGTAAGTTCTTTAGAAAATTGGCTCTTTGCCTCCTGAATGACCACAAGCAGAAATAAATCTCCTAGGGTCTGAAGCTCGGTCTTATTGCAGCAGTCGGCCACAGTTAACTGAACCCAAAGACATAATGAATGTGGCTGCAGGAGAGATCTCAGAAATGTCTGCTGAAGTTCAGCCTTCTACGCTGTGGGACCCCTTATTGCCTCTATTGAAATACGTATATGTTAGACATGTTCACAAAAGCCTCTTTGAGAGAGAGAGAGAATGACTCCAGTGCCCACTAGTGCTTCTCTTACGTTTCCTGACACCACTTATTTTTGGCAAAAGTAAAAGTAGGATGGATAATTGAAGGAAAGTGGAGGAATTGTTGGAATGATGTAACTTGACCTCAAGATTTTAGAACCTGCTCTCGCGTGGAGTGCAGTGACATGTAACGTGACTGTGAGGCAATGCATCGTGACAGAGTGCCTGGTGAAGGTGCCACGATCTTACTTTGGGTAGTGTATGGTGTGGCTGCAGAAGTGAGGTGGTGACTGCTTTGGTGTATAATTTGCACTGTCTTGTTTTTTTCACTGATAAGAAACAATGAAAACGACCTGCAACAAGCAAGGTTCAGTACAGGCAAAAACATTCGGGTATGTTTTTCTTGCTGTTCTGCTCTTCTAAGAGGTTAATTAACAGCCAAAACTGTGTTAATTATGTGACTTGGAAATTACCTGCCAGTGCAGGCCAATATTTTCAGCTGCCAGACAGGAGAAGGAACTACAGACACGTGAACAACTGAATGCTAGCATATTTCTGGTGTAGGGTAGGACTGTGCGTGCATGTGAGAAATGGAGTACATTGCCGGAATGAAACCCAGTCTTTAAAGTCATGCGGAGTAGGTAAATTTTCATGAAAGGGTTGGAGTTTCATGATTTTAGGATGGAGTTTAATGACATGCTTCTCCTTGGGTTGTTTTTTTAATTTGCAAAGTTTCTAACAACGATTGCAACTCACTGGCTTCTAATCTCCTGCCTAAGGCCATGGTGTGATATTTGGTTGCAGCTGAGCTTAAGCAGTTGCTCATTCTTTCCTTCTGCAAGGTGGTGAAAGGGAGGGGAGAGACAAGTTATTTAAGTTAGCATAGACTGCGAAGATGTTCTTTGAACGTTTTCCTAAGTAGGAACAAGAAAGGAGTGTTTTGGCTCAGCTAAACTTACTCTAATGTCTTCCTTTGTGACAGAAGCCCTGTAATTACAGAACTGGTGTCTTTGGTGAGTCTCCTTTGGTTTGGGGGTGGGAGGTGAGTGGAGGAACTTGAGTGTGATCTGGCTTGGACCTCTCTGTCTGGGAAAGTAGGTTTAATGTTGTTGGCCTGAAACTTCTTAGAATGTGTTTTGAAACTCAGCAACGTGCTTAATTTTCTTTTCTGGTTCCTGATTGTTTTGGGGTTTAAGTGTGGTTGTGAATTCCTCTTTAATTGTGAGAGAACCTAGGGTCTTACCGATGTCTGCTTCTATTTATAACATCTCATGTTGACTTGCAGTAACTGTGAAAACTGAAACAAGAAAAGTTCCTCTGTAACATAGTTGTTTACCACATGCACTGCGTTTCAGGACCCTCAGCTTTTTCCCATCTCCCATACAATGACTGCGTGCCAGTTTTCTTGCAGCGTTTTAAAGGTGTTTTTCTCCCCTCTTAGGCCGATCATGTGCTCTACTACTCATAGTTTTACAGCTGGAGCTCTGAAAATGACTTTTTCTTGCCTTCCATCTCTCCTCAAGAGATTATGGTCAAAGTATAGCATCATATTCCAGTAGTCCAGTTACCTGAAAACTGTATGCCAAAAGTAGTCTGAACTTGCTGCAGCCTTTTCCCTCATAGAAATGTGTATGGACGGAAAGCCCTTCAACTTCTTAACTCCTTTGTATGCTTCTGTGAGTGCAGCTCTAATTCTTGGACACTATCCAGTGACTGGTTGAGGTCATGCCTGTTGTGACTAGTGATCCGTCTATCTCCCTGCACAGAGATACAGCTTGGGGAAGGGAAATATCTGAGAAGAAAATTATGCTAATAGAAAAATGACTAAGTCGAAATAAACTAAAACAGTAATTGGTCACTTCTCTACAAATAGTAATTAATGAAGCCTATCAGTATAGGAGTAAATTTAAGTCTTCTGTAATGGAAGAAAATTTTTCATCTCAGCTCTATAGGAAATTGAAATATAAAATAGTTAAACTTGGTTTATATTCCACATATCTTCTAGTATGGTTGTATGGATACCACAACATAAGTACATTGGTTGTGCAAATATTTTTATTGGTAGCTAGAAAATATAACATTTTGAATCACCATTAATGAAGACCTTATCAAGATGTGCTATTTCTCACTTCATTCTGTTTCCTAGTTTGATCCTGCTGCAAAGCTATTTATTTCAGTTGGTTATGGATGAGGCTATTCATGCATTTGACTCTGGTTTAGTTTTCTGGAATAAACAATAATAAAACTATGAAACGTGGTTTAAAAAAATGGACATGTCTTTTGACTGTAAGAACACACTGGGAATAATTACCTTGGAAAATAAGAGTATAATAAAATTGCACTTAACAGTCTTTGCACTAATAGTTGTCTACATATCACTTGTATGTTTGTTACGAGGTATATTTGTTATAAGTGTTCTAAGTTAAAAAGCAAAGAATATGGAAGATTTGAGTGAGGGCTGTTAGTCCTCATAATTTTTTTTTTTTTAGAAGCAAGCAGGGAAGACTCGGTGAAGGTCAGGTTACAGCTGTTTCACACTTGCTCTTGAAACTGCTTATCAGCACCATTGTATTCTTTTTTTTTTTATATTTGCCTAAAAATCTTAGGCGGTCATTCAGGGGCTGCTTCATAAAGTCAGCTGTCTGTGCTGTGGGCTCTAGACCAGGTGACTGGAGGATAGTATCAGTACTGCTCAAAACCCACATGGGTGACATAAAAGTGTTAAATGAACACTGGTAAGCAGGAGGGGAAGAAACAGACTGACAAACATTTAATAAAAAAGTATTTTGCAAAGTGTTAATAAGAAAAGTAGTTTGATGTTTAAGAAAGCTTACCTAAGTATCTGATTTTAGGTTTTCTTTCTAAGAGGAGGGAACATGAGAGGATAGCAGAATCTTATTTGCTATGCTGAAATAAATGGAAGCTATTGAAAGTATGCGAGATTTTGAAAACACCTGTATTATGTGGCCATTAGAGTTTAAAAATCAAGTTCAATGTTGTGAATTGAATGACATTTATGGTAATTTTTTTGCTATTCTGTACTTAATGTTCCCTGTCTTTATAAGAGATACAGAGTACTTTCTGTTGTGCTTTTTGTATTATGTTGTACAAAGGTTCTCAGTGATAAGACTAGACAAAAGGTTAATCTATTTTCAGTGTGGTTTATTGGCGTGGAGTGTGGGAACTTTGAGGGAATGTTCGGTTTGAGGATGTAGAGAACAGGACAGGGAAATTTTTAAATTAAAAAATTACATTGGGGAAATAGATCTTAACAGGTTATATTCTTAAGTACAACATCTACTTGTATTCAGAAACTTAAAAAAAATAATGTGTAAGTAGTATATATTTGTTGCCAGAGGATTGAATTTGAACTGCTTCGCGGATGGAAGTCATGAGCTAAGCACTTGGAACGAATTTGTGAAAGTTCACTGTTTGAAAGCGGCATTAGACAACAGTAGCCTCTTCTGGAACAAATGGTATTTTCTTTACAATTACTCCCCTTACTCGGTTTGTTCAGTGTTGAAATCCAGAAGTAGCTGGGGAAAAGAAAAGCTTCTCTTACGAAGTCTGACAGAATTGTACTAATCCTGAAATTTTGACTGACTTTGTGACCAGCCCCAGGTTGTTGATTCAGCTCACTAACCGTCCGTAGTATTTCCTTCATACAACGACTGCTTAACTCAAGACATTTCTGGAAGGTTGTTAATTAGTGGCGCATGTAATTAAAACAGCTAAAAATATTTGTTTGTTTTCTGATTTTATTAAATGCCCTGATAAAATAATAAGTCAAGAAGAATAGCAAAAGTAATAGAAGTCAAGTAATCAACGAATCTTAAAGGTTATTCCATGCTATTTAAATGCATCCAGAAAGCAAATATACAAACCAAGATAATTAATTTTGGTTTGACTGGGTCCACCTTTCATCTAAACACAGGTAGAAATGAGTTGAAAAAGTATCAGTAAAGCAATCAACTGTCTGTTCTGATGTACTGAAGAGGGGTACGCCTGGTGAGGTGATGTATTCTTCACAAATATTTAGTGGTAGTTTGCTTGTCTCCTCCCTGTGAAGGGATTTAAACAGTCAGAGCAGAGAAATTGCTGCAGCGCTGCTTCGCTGCTGTGAAGAGGTGTGCTAGGTTCGCTGGAATATACATTTTTAGGGTGGTTCTTTTGTCTCTGATTTTGGTTTGTTTGGATCACGCTCTGTTTAGTGCACATTGGTTTTTGGTTCCGTGTTTGAAAGGTCATCTTCTCCCAGCCTTTTGCTATCCAACTCCTATCCTCCTCAGCCCTGAATACATGAAAACCATTAAATTTTTGTGTGGCGTAATTCTCTTTGGATTCCTGTCTGTCAAGGAATAATCTGATTCTTTTTATTTATTTTTAAGAGCACTGCACCTAGATATTTGGAGGTAACTGAATGTACTTTGGAAGTCAATACTGTTTAGCCAACGTAATGCCACTTTAACTATAAATGATCACAGTCTTGGTTTGGTTTAAGTGATCTGCTTTAGACTGATGGCATAACTTAGTTGGGATTAATGTTCCTGGGAATGTCTGTGTCCACCGTGCAGGTGGGCTTAGCTGTAACGGTTAACTTGTGTTTTTCACACCCCTTTCAGTATTCCATTGTCTGTGAATTGTAATAATATTTCTATAAATAATTTTTTACTCCTTAATTTGCCTTGCAAAAATCCTTTTTTTCCTGTGATGACCACATCCTGCTGAACTAAAAATTGTGCTTTTATGCACAGCAGTCCTCTGAACAGATAAGAGCAGATCACTGGCTTCTTGCAGTCAGAGGCCGTGACTTTCCTCCCTTTGCAGGCTGTGTTGCTGTAGTGGAATCACGTATGGCACTTGTGTGTGGCAGGTAACAATGCCAATTTTCCTCTTTGGTTCATGTGGAAGTGACAGACATGACTTAAGCTTTAAGCAGTTGGCAGAGTGCAGGTAAAGGAGACACTTGGCTGTTGGGCTGTGCATCCTGTTCAAGCAACTGGGTTCTCCCCTGGAGAAAGAGAGTCCTTAAGTGTGTGGAAGTATCCTCTGGATTTCCCTGGGAAATGCAAATAATGCGTTTTGCTCAGTTATCTGACCTGTGATTGACTGATACCGGCTTCTTGTAAGGTGAGGTGCTGCTATATCCATATGCTGAAAATGTGCCTCTGAGTCTGCTGGCCAGTTCTCCTTTAGAGCTTGCGTTTTGGGCAAATAAAAGCTGTAGATCATTGAGCTGCATCAAAAGCTTGTATGGATACGGTTAACACCTCTGTTCGAAGTGAAATAGTTGATTCTGACTCTTCCGGTGTCCCACCTTAAAACCATGATTTTGTCCTGTAACAATAGCCTCAAGGCTGATAAGACAACAAAAACCCGTGTGCGTTAGCAGTGCTGGAAATGTTTCTGTGAAATTGCAGGCTCTTAAGTCTATTCAAAGAGCTGCTTATTCCGTATATTTTGCTGTGTTTTTGTGCCTGTTTTTTAAATGGTCTTTCGAAGACATAGTCAATAGGATTAAGGTGACAACTGCTGCTTGGGTTGCTGGCACTGGTAGTAGAGAAGTGACTGCATGCACTGTTATTCCATATGTGTTACAGCACTTCTCATTAAAGGTCCGTTGAGGCTATTTGGATGCATTTCTATTTTTGCTTTCAAAAATGGCTCTAAAAATATGCTTTTAAAAGGTATTGCTTTCCTTTCAGAGGTGGGGAAGCAGCTCCAAGGAGGTTTATTGCTTTGATGATTTGTTCCTGTTAGTGCATAAGCTGGACGTTTCCCGTAGGCAGCATTTTTATGACTATCACTTGATTTCATTTTGCCAATGCATATTTTTTTGTTTGAAATAGGATTTATGTTTTATAATTTTTTCTGATGGACATGTAAGTTTGCAGTATTTTCTAAAATGCTCCTGACCCTTCTTCCTGTTCCTCTCACCCTCATATTAGGTTGACTGGAAATGTTAAAATTCAGACACATGGGAATTAAATTGTGATGATTAAAACCCGTTAATTAAAAACCAAATTCTTAAAGGTGATGTGTGAATCTTCTTAAAGATTCCCTCAGCTACTGCCACCCTGCTATCCTATAAATACTGTTGATCAAGTCTAATCTTTGCTTCTTGGCAGATACCTAAGGTATGTCTTGCTTTCCACCTCTACAAAATACTCATTTTTAACTCTTGTTCTGCCGTGGATGTTCTAAAATATGTGACAGCTATGTACGAGAAAGTCACTGATCCATAGTAATAATCTGAGGGATTTTAACTCTTCAGTCCTGGTTTCAAGCGCTGAGGTTTCTGTGAAGCCAGACTGTAACCTGTGAGAGGTAACCTACTATGGACAAATAGTGGACTCAAATAGCTCTAAACTTGTGTTTTCTTTTTTGAAATGGATGAGGATGCTTTTGAAAAGTAGCTGTAGGTTCTAAAAAATCTGTCTTGGTTGTGAACTTTATTGATGCATTGATTTATATATGAATTGCTGTGACTCATAGCACGTTGCCTTATTTTTATCCAGATAATTACCTTGGTAAAATATGTGCGAAATAGTATTTAAAGATCTGTTCCCTCAGCTTAAGGAGCAGTGCTATTGTCTACCTTTTTTTCTGTCCTCTTAATGTCAGATCAGAATTCATTTTCTGCTTGCTTTACTTTCTTCCTAAATTTTTAAATTGAAATTCTTTCTGAAGTACTTAACAAAAATAATTGTAAAACCAAAATTGAAGACTGTGAAAATGGTATCTGAGCTGCAGTAGTTTGGGTTTTTTTTAAAGCGGTGTCAGTCCCAGGTGTGCCATAGAAACTTTGAAGTTGACGGGGCTTTTTGTATATGCAGTTACTGTTTGCAAAGATACATGTATACACACTGAAATAACATGTAGGTAAAGGTTTCTGGAATCCCTAGAGGATCTTCTGCCTTGCTCATTTTTCATTTTTAATAGTGGTGTGAACATCAGAGGATCAACATGTGTTCTTACTTATGTCATTTGGAATAATTCATAGATTCTCGGTCCTCCAGGCTTATGGATTCATTATTTCACCTCTTGCTTTATGCTAGGGAACTGTTGAAGCTGAAAGCTTTCTTTTTCTGAACAGCAAATAATTAAGTAGGATTCAACAGCAGGAGTGCTTTTAAATCTATTTTTTAATCTACTTGTATTTTAAAATGGCATAATACTTTTGCCATGGTGTCCAACAGTTCTGCTGATTCATAATGAAACAGCTTGGGTTACTGCTTCATTTGCCTGTGAAGCTCCTTTGAGCGGTAGTCCTTGGTAAATAGGTAGTCACTGAGGAAATGGTATGGCATGGCATAGAGCATCCTTATACTCCTTCATGTCCTTCCCCCCCCCCCCCCCCC
>VZSC01002043.1:279648-302751 GCA_013398225.1 Steatornis caripensis | reverse complement strand
GTCAGACTCTTCTCAGTGGTGCCCAGCGACAGGACAAGGGGCAATGGGCACAAACTGGAACACAGGAAGTTCCACCTGAACATGAGGAGGAACTTCTTTACTGTGAGGGTGACAGAGCACTGGAACAGGCTGCCCAGAGAGGTTGTGGAGTCTCCTTCTCTGGAGATATTCAAAACCCGCCTGGATGCATTCCTGTGCAACCTACTCTAGGCTAACCTGCTTTAGCAGGGGGGTTGGACTAGTTGATCTCTAGAGGTCCCTTCCAACCCCTACCATTCTATGATTCTATGATTCTAGAGTTTGCTTGCATAACTATTTTAGTAGTATAAATTCATAGTCCTTCCCAACTTGCGTAGGTTTGCCGGGAAATTTTTTAGTATAGGTCTCAGCTGAAGAACCAGCTTCTTGCTGTTGAGAAGTGCAAAACCCTTCGAAGCTGTTATGATAGGTTTTGTTGATTCCTCTTAGTAAACTGAAGCCCGTATGGAGGGAAGAATTTATAAACCTGGCACAGTGAAAAAAATCATGAAAGCTTAGAGAAGATGGAAATGTCATCTTTTCCATGTCTGTTTGTTGAGGAAGAACAGGTTATATGTAGACTATTATTGATTTTGGAAAAGCGTTGACATTTTTGGTGCTTGACTTCAAAAATAAATTTACCTGTGAAGGTCGTGTATGTCACTTCATACTCTAACAATTACTGCTGATTGAAAGCTGAAGAAGCCAGTTTTAATCAACCGGCTGCATGCTCAGCAGTTCTGTTTGTGTTTTTGTTTTTTTCACCAAGTTAGAAAATTGGAGTCTGTTCTCACCCAGCATGGTCTTACCTTGTTCCTCATATCTCCATAGTGGAGACAGACATATATACCAACAGCAGTAATACATATTACTAATAATAAAAAGATGCATTGCTTACACTATTTCTGTTTGAAAGCACCTGGTTCTGGGAGCAATAACAATGGTATCGGACAACTTTGGTAGAACTTTGCATTCTGAAAGTTCATTATGGTCTGTTAGATTTCTAAGCAGAGGAACGGGTGCCAAGTGTAAGAGTAGTGCTCCCTCCACAGTGAGCAACTTAGTTATACTGAATGAGGAAGGGGGGAGATTGTCATCAATAGGTAGTTTCAGTTGCTGGACGTTTTTGCCTTAAGGGTGTGGAGCATGAACCTTGGTTCATTAAGACCTTTCCTGCTGTAATCTAATCCTTCTTTATCTACGCATTTCCACCCCCTAGTCATGGGACTTTAAAAATCAAACCCCAAAGCTATCTCAAAGCTCCATATGGGCAGATCTGCTTATACAATTGAAGTAATTTGTTTTTCACAGCCCACCCAGAGTTGATCTAGCCCTGTTCGGACCTGGGGCAGGCCCACAGTCCGTGCCCCCAGCAGCAGTGATGCTTCTGGTGAAGTACCATGGACAGGGCCTGGGTGAGGCTACTGGGGGCGTTCCGGTTAGAGCACCTTGGAAGACATCTCCTTCCTGGGTGGTGTTCAGCGAGACCGTTTCGTAACAGTGTCTTTGGTTGGTAAGTGTTGCTTGTGGGCATTGCTGACTCTATAATTGCAGCATTTGCAGCAAAATTGCAAAAACTGGTACTGTTTGAGTGAAGGCCTCTTTTGCAAGACAGGCATTCCTGTTGAGACTGGTAGGGACTTCAGATGGTTCTGCTATGCTTCTTTAGTTTTGTCTGAATGTTTTTGTAGCTGCTGTGGTTTACACAGAGATGTTTGGTTTCAGATAGTTGTCGTACGGTTAGGATGGTTATGTCTTTTTCAGGGTTTCAAGGTAACTTATGTTCAGGATTTCATCTGAATAGATAGCTGAACTCACGCTCAGCATCGAGAGAGAAATGGCACACAGAACTCTTTCAGATCTTTATTAGAACAACCTCCCCAGACTGTTCAGTTTGTGTACCTACGTATTATGGGCTGTGGCTGATATTTTCAAAAGCCTCCTCTATAAGGAATTCGTTGTTGTAACTTTGCTACCAATGAAGAGGTGTACCTTGCTGTTAAATCTTTTGTATTTGCTTAACCGGGAAAGTTGCTGATTTTGGATATAAAGTTGGGCCTAGTAACCTAACGATTAAGCATCAGGATTTGCATTGCTGCTGTGAGGGGTTTTTTTGGGGGGTGTTCCTGTTCTCCTCCCTGCTCCCCGCCTTAATTTTCACTGAGAAGGGGTTGTGTTCTGTACTGCTGGCACCAGTTGTATTTTTACAGTTTTGAAGAGCTGCACCTTCTCTTAGTTCCTTAACCTCAAGTGCAAGGAATCTGGAGGCCGAGCTGCTTTGTGGTGCAGATGTCTCCCATAATTTGGCTGGAGTTGGAGCCTGTGTGAACTTTCAGGTTGCAGACCTGTCACCTCATCTGACCTTTCCAGTTTCATACATTTGTTCTTTTTTTTTCTTGCCTGAACTGTCCTGGACAGGGATCAAACTGGAACAACTTAAGTGCAAATGAAACTAGTAGGGTAAAATGTCTTGACTTCCAGGTGGTAGGGAGATGTGTTGATTTCCCCATCTCCTCCTTATGTCTTTCTTGGGGATGAAGTGTCTGTAAAGATAATGGTTAATAGCGGTTTAGTTAGGAAACGGAAAGCCTCGGTTGCTGATGTACCTTGTCTTGTTCTTGTGCAAATACAAAAGCGATGCACATCGTTATTTAGAAATACAGTGCTACCTAAAATATTTCCAGAAAATGCACTTGCTGAAGGATCAGTAATTAATTTTTGGATGGAGCTTACTAGTCTACTTTTCACAGGTTGTGGGAATTTTTTATGGCTGGTAATTACTCTTTTGGGGTAAATTATTTAGAAAACTGAGTTGCCAGACTGCTACCAGCTGTCTGAAAACGTTTGTAGTATACAGATAAGAGACTTCAACTCAAGAACATTTGGGGTGATTTTGACAGCCCGATGATAATAAAACCACAAAACATAAATCCATTATTTGTGTATAATGGTACCAGAATGGTGCATGTTTCTTTGACCTTTCAAAATTTTGTGTACTAGCTACAAAATAGTGTGGTGCTATAACTTAAATTGCTATTAAGTGTGGGCTAAACTGATGAAGATGAAGTTTATTTTTCTCCTAATCTTAGTAATAGTTGATTCCCACCCTCCCCAACCTCATCCACCCCCCCCAACCCCATACCCCCATGACCTTTAAGTGATTCTAGCAGCTGATGCAGAAAACCTGTGTCTGAAGTTTGGCTGAGTTACAAAGCCAGATGCTTACAGCCGTTAGCGTGGACTACCATTTCTGCAGATGCTGCTAGCAGCTCTTCAATATATGTGTGAGGCAAAATAAACTTTAGTTTTAAGTGTGTTACATTGAATTATTTTTCAAGTGCGTGCTTCAAGATGACCTATTTTTCATCTTTTATAAATGGGAATAGGTGTGATATTTCCCTTGTTGTTGACCAGGTGGTGATAGTAATGGCTGAAAAATAGACTTTCTTCCATGATGTATTGAATTTACCAGCTGCTAATTTTTGGCTGGGGTGAGAGGGAATGGAGTGGGAAAATATGCTGACTGGCAGTTTGCTTGTTCCATGTCTGTTAAAGCCAGGAGCCCTGTGGGACAAGGAGTTTGTGGGATGTTTCTTTGAGATGGAAAGTGAATCTTTTTGTCCTTCTCAGTTTGGTTTTAATGCTACAGGAATTCCATTTCCAAAGAAATGTAAAAACTTGTATTAAGTAAAGAGTAAATACTTGAGAATCTTTTCGTCTTCTGTTAAGCATGGGAAACAGGCGAGGTAAAGGCTTTTTTTTACATTTGTTTTTAATAGTTCTATTTTAGAAAACACAAAGCCTCACAGATTTTGCCAGAATATTTAAATATTGTGTACAGGAATGCTATAGATACTTTAGAAAACAAAATTCAAGTGTCCTTTTTTACAAGATCAAGAAACTTGAAGTAGCATCTCTAAAGAAATTACATAATGGAGCTTCTTTTCATTTTTAAGAACTAACAGTATCCTTTAAGTGGCTTTGTCTTGATATTTAGGTAAAGATAAATATTTCAAAAGTGAGTCTTTTTTTTCCTCTGCATATTAATATTTCGTGGGTATCGTTAGTTAAATTAGCTCTACAGTATTTTAGAAGAGTCTGGTAATTCCCCTGGCAAATAAGCATTATAGGCCTATTACAATTGTATTACTCTCATGTTTTTCACAGTGGCAGACTTTATCATTTTATTTAGCAGGGAGTAGTCTGTCAGTTTTATCTGTTTTGAGATGTATGATGTGTGACTTGACAATTTACAGACTTTTTCCTTGGTGTGTGAGCTTTGGGGGTCTGGGTGTTATTTTTGTTCTCCTGCCTCAGTCAAGAAAGAAGAAATGGCAGAGTTTGGTTTTAGTTTGTTTTTTTTTTTTTCATACATGTTAGCCTGTTGGTAAAAGAGAAGGGTAACACACTTCTACTCCAGAATGAGAATCTGGAAGGAACTTTGCGTTTTACCTTTGTTTTCTATAGTAGAACAGTGCTAAATAAAGCTTATTGCTACTTTACCATAAATTGAACTGGAAATTGTGGTTTTCTTACTAGTCTTAGGTAATCATATGTGTAACTATGCAGGCTTTCATGGACTTCAAAGAGTAAATGGCTTCTGCGTAGCTCCAGAAAATGGTTCAGAGCTAGTTTCTGTCGTGGGGGGAAGAACACTTCCAGTCTCATTTCTCATACAACATTTGTCCTATTTTTCTTCCTGGTTGTCTCTATTCTGCAAGGAGTTACCGGGTGTGTGATTGCTTCTCTGCAGTTTGGAGGGGCTGAAGCTGGAGAGAGGTACCTTGTCTTTCTGTGTTCTAATGTTCAGTGTTTGGGGGGGTTGACCGCCCACTGCTCATCCAAAATGAGTGCTAAGTAGTTTTTTATTAAGATAAATTGAGCAATAGACCAATTAATGTCCTGCACATTTCTGAAGAGGACAACATGGCATTTGAAAAAAAAAAAGAATTTTAAAAGCAGAAAGAAAAACAGAATTAAGCAAGAGTGGACCTTAACAATTTTTTAAATGTCCGTGAGGTGTCAGTGTACATCCAAGAAGAAACCTGGGAGATCAACACTTCCTTCTGAAAAGATAGTCAGTTGCCTCTATTTCCCTAGGGCCTGAAATCACTTGCAGGAGAGAAGATGACAACAACGGAATCAAGACTCCAAAAATTTGTGTTTACGTGACTGAAAGGTTGTGTTTTCATAATGTGTGTGGTGGTTTTTAAGCAAGATGTCTAAGTTTATCCATGGGTTTCTAGATTTTGGTTTAGTTTACAAAACAATTTGAGTTCAGTCGTGTTCTCTCTTGATTGTCATGTATTACGAGTAGGCTGGTTGCATTCGTAGAGTTTTCTGGGGAAGACTTTGCACAGCTTGGTGCATAAGATGTAAGCAAATAAGAATGTTCTCAGTCATATTCTTGACTTTTGTGTCTAAGTGTTCCTAAGTGTTAAAGTGTTCCTAACATACTCATAAAACTCTATATTTTATAGAAACCTGTTTTTTGTTTTTCGTAATGCTTTTATAAAATAAAAGTTACCTTGTCAAAAAGTGGTAGAAAACAATTGTGTACCAGATGTTCTGTGGCCTCATTTCTGTGAAAACTTGAGCAGATACTTTCCCTTTTCATACCTGCATGCTTGCTGAATGGGATTTGGTTATTTGTAGGTTCCAAGATACGTAAGCCTATGGAATTTTAGAGGCAAGAGTATACAGATGTTAGTTTTCTTAATGTTTTAAATAAATAAATGGATTGCTCACATGTCTTATGTATTCTGCTTTGATGCCAGCTTTCTGATTCTGTATTAGAAGTACTTCCTCCTTTATAAAGCATTTTGTTGGCTTTTAGGAATGCCAAAATTTACTTTGCAAGTTCTCCTCTAGGTGTCGTCTTAAGTGAATAAATGACTGATTGAAGCCAGTGTTAGGAAGATTTTGGAAGAAATTAACCCCAAAATAATAGTGATTTTTTTAAAAATCACAAGGTTAACTTCTAAGTCATGTGTGGATTATTGTGTAAAGCTGTACCTTTTTGTGCTTATGTGATATTACATAAATTGCTCATGTATGGGTTCTATATGTGTAATTAGTTTTGCGTGCATTTTTGAAAACTGGGCCCTAAAATTCTGTAGCCTGTTCTTTTTGCCATGTGCTTTATAAATACTGTTAGTACTGTAGAGACAGTTTGATTAACATAATCTGTGAAATTTTCATGTTGTGAAATATTTTTTTTTAAAGAAACTTAATAGGAGTGATTTATATACTCCTACATATGGGAGAAAAACTTGAATTCTGTGAAGTAACTTTTTCTGTAATTCGAAATAATTTCATGAGTGATACCCTTGATTGTAATAGTGTCCAATTTTGGAGAAGTTCAGGTGTCAAGAAGGCTGTTTTGAGATATTTTAAAGAAAATATAAGGAAGTAAGTAGTTCTGATACTTTGATGAAGGGAACTCAGCTTATGGGCGTGGTTTTACAAAGCAATTGAATCACTTGCTGTCGCAGTGAGCAGTTTGAATGTTCCCACTGCTTCTGTGTCAGCTGTCAGCCTGTGATGAGCTGGCTCAAATAATTCACCAGCAAAAAAAAAAAATCAACAGGAGCAGCTGGATCACACGAGCTGCCTGTGCTGGCACAGGAAGGGGATGTGAATGTGCAAGGTCTGTGTTGGGAAGGGAGGAGTGAAGAGTTTCTCCGGTGGCCCGCAGTTAAAATCAGACTCCTCCACTTCCTCAGACGTCACTTTAAAAAAAACCCAAAAAAACTCCAACCACTCAAATCTCCAAACAAACAAAACCCAAAGAAACCAATTTCTAGGCTGGTAAAACTTTATTTAGTGTTCTAAAATAATACTTTGTTATATTTTGTGAAATTTAATTCAGTAATGGACTGCTCAGCTTTTTAAGGAAAGCGCTTTTTAATCTCCTGAATGATGGAATTGAAAAATTGATAGCAAAAGTAACTTCTAAGAATAAGTGTTGCTCACACGTTCCTATCCTGAAGTGATGTGTAGGAGCCCTCTTGGGAGCAACCTCCCCGGTGGGCATCAAGGGGAGGACCCTTGGCAAGATTGAAGCAGCTGAGTAAGATTCTTGGCTGTTCCTGTATTTCCCTTGCTCAGTTTTGGGAAAAGCCATCCGTTTTGGCAGCTGCAGAAGATTCAGATGAGCTCTCTCATCCTGTAGCAGTGTGTGTATGTGTGTGTGAATATGTGGATTTTGTCCAGCTGTGTTTTCCAGAGTTTCCAGTTGCCAGAAAGGAGTTCGTTCTTGGACCTCGGGGAGGTGTAGGGGATTCCTAAAAATTTCTACAAAATTTAACCTCCCCCAAACAGCAGATCCTGGTGCATGAGGCAGCTACTGACCCACACTTTAAAAGACAATCTGAAGAATTCATATACAGTGATGCTGAGTGTTTACATACTGAAAAGAGATAAAATACGTAAAAGCAGTGGTATCCATAGCAACTAGAATTAATTTTACTCACTTGCATGTGGTATTTTGAGTTGCTGGAATGTATGGAAACAAAATCCCACATCTGAGCAAGCCAGCTGAACTGCGGCTTCTGTGGTCGCAGTCTATTCATATCTACCCGGATCTGTATTAAAAGTATTGCATTAGTAGGAATGTTACATGCATTTTAGTATTACACTAGTTAAATATTTATCAGTTAGTTTCAAGTCTTAGAACTCTTCTGCAAGAGACTGATTTCAAATGAATTACAGAAAACATTTTTAAGAAGACTAATCAATGTATTCAGTACCCTCCCCTCCTAAACCCTATTCTGGGAAAAAAGCCCCAAAGCACTGTTCCCCATGTGGGGCAGGGAGGGGGAGCCTGGGCTGTAGGCAGATTGTACCAGCACATGGCTAATGAGTAGGAAAATTTGAACAGAAACTTTTAAAGGTAACAATTTTTCCTTTTTTTTTCTTAAGGTTGAGAATTTTACAGCCATTTAGTATTTCATCCTCTTCCTCCCCCCAGACTTCCAAAACATTCTACTAAGAGAGTTTCAGTAGTGACAAAAATGGAGAATAGGTCTTTTGAAGTAGTCGATGTTGTTGTCCTTTTGTTGTTGATAAAGAAAATCAAAGAGCTATGCTTTGAATAGTAGAAATTGTGTGGTCCTCTGAGAAAATACTTGCTGCCATCACTCTCATTCTAAATACAGTGTTTCCTCTTGATAATGCTTCTTGCTTCATGTATTTATCAGAATGTTATGCTTCTGAGTGAATAGCAGACAGACATGCAAAGCTAATTTCACTTTCCTTCGCTAAGATGGCTAGACTTGGGTGGTATTAGATGGGAGCTGCTTCCATGCAAAGTGTCCTCTTCCTGGTGGGGGAAAAGCAGTTTGTATTATAAAGTTGCTCCTGGTTAAGTTTTTTTTCTTTAGTCAACCCTTGTTACTTCTCCTCATGGTCATGAAATCACTGGAGGCCAAGGAGTGTCGTGTAACACTTCTTTGGATTGCTGTGCTCTTATCTTAGCTTTTCACAGGCTGTTTGTAATTCCTCACAAGCCTCACAATTGGTTATATCTTGTTGCCCCTGTGACTGGATTAACTATTTGTTAGTACCGGTTGCTGAAATCATACAACCTTGTGAGTCCAAGCAAAACAGGCTAAGATAAAAGCCCACTAATGTGGCTGAAACAAGACAGGTAACGGACTTGCTGTAGCAAAATTTCCAACATGATTTTTGCAAATACAGCTAAAATCAAACTTAAATAGACATAATCGTTAATTGGGAGTCCATGGGCTGTCTGACCTTGGCCTACAGAGATGTGATCCACTGAGCTTCTTGCGTTTTGTGTTTTGTTTTGGGAGGGCAAAACCCCCTACTCTTCGCCTTTTATTCTTTCTTTGATAGTTGAATGGTTCTGTTGGAAGCGGGTCGGTCTTGTTTATTGTCTTGAATAGTCAACAGCTTATTTTCTTCAGTAGTCAAAAGCAATTTGTTACTTGAGCAAAGCAGCCGATTCTGGAAACGTCCTAAGCTGATGTGAGTCATCACTGAAGGTTTTAAATAGTTGAATGTGATGTTTGTTTCCTCCCTTCCACGGCTCAAAATGGTATGAATCATTTTTTTAGTGTTTCCAGATAATAGTCCGAGCGGAAGCGGTATGTGTTTCTGACTCAAGTTCTTAAATGTTGGTGGACACTCCCATCCACTGCTGGTTTTGGCCGTGTGGGAATGCCGTAGGAATTTCAGACAAACGTATAAAAGCAAACATTTTGTAACCATGGCAACTTACCGGCAAGGTTTCATGTGGTTGGTGGAAGCCCTCTTCTAACTGGTATAACTAACTGACCTGACTTTTCTGCCTAAATTCTACAAGTGGTGTGGAATAAAAATTCAGTCACGAGAATCACTTTTCAAGTTTGTAGGATCTTGTAGAACGCTAGGATTTGTGTTATATTTTTTTTTATATGGCTACCTGATACTGTTCTTATGTGCTAAAATGAAAACATCTTTTATGAACCCGAATCTCTTCCGTAGTTTCATATGCTCTTAGTCAAATTCAGGTCTCTCTGTTCTTTCTGTGTAACTTGGAGCACAAGTCAGAAGCGATACCTACTCCAGTGTAACTGAAACGGTGCTGTAAAAAATTAGTTAGCTGATGAATTTTATAGGGGGAAGAGAAGGGGAAAAGGAGGAGAATGGCACATCTGCGTTAAAGAATGGTATTAGGAGGAATAACCTTGATGTGACTTGGAGTAACTGGTTTGTCTGTTATCCCAAGCTCATCAAATGTGCTGCAACGACAGCTTTTATATGTCATCATTTAGAGTGGGGCTAGTGAAAGATTGGTCACTTGTCATAGGCAGCAGAGCAACTCTCATGTCTAGAAACCTACCTGACTAACATTTGCTTCTTCAGAAACTCAGCAGTATAGCAATCCAGCAGAGTTTTAATGAGGAAACGATAAACTTCATTCCAGGTTTCTTTATTCCAGCTCCAGCTAGAATTTCCTGATTTCCAGTCTCAACACCAGCACTGTCCAGTGCTGAATCTGGGCGAATTGCACTGTGCTGCCTTTCCTTTGAGGGGGCTTCCAGCCTTCAGCTGAGGAGCCAAAGTTAAGAAAAAAGCAAAGGGAAGATAAAGGTTACTGCCTTAGCCCAGTGAGCCTCGGTGAGGAAGCTGACTGGCACTACAGACCAAATGTAATACATTCCTAATAATTTGCTGGAGAAACAGCAATTTGTTAAAAAATGAACCAAAACGCATCCAAATCCAGGGAAGTTGAAACTTTTTCTTTTCCCGTGTAACAATGAAAGATCACACTCATTTATTTTTTTATTAATTAAGCAGCTAGTAGGTGAGTATTGCTGCTTTTCCTTGGGATACAGGCATAGGGAATTGATTTCAGGGTGTCAGAGCAAGAAGAAACTAAGCCTGCTATGCCACACTTTAGAAAACCCCAAGCAGATCCACTGATACTCGAGGATGCAGCTTCTGAGAGGCCTGTGGTGATCTTGTGCATTATAGCATCTATCCTTGAAGCCTAGACCGTGCACTGTATTTGTGAGCCCCAGAATACCTATTGAAGAGGGAGAAGCAAGCCTATTGTATGGTGAAAATAAGGCAGTGTTATATTGACCTTCTGTGATGTGGCTTAGGGGTTTTTTGTAATAAATGATGAGCTTGATACTGTTTTCTCCACAGAAGCAGTATTGCAGGAAGAAATTTTCAATGGGGAAATAAATAAAATCAGCACTTCCTGTGCTCATCTTTGGAGCATGACTATAGATCAGTATAAAAGTAGATGAAAGGAGATGTACTAATTCTTCTCGGTGTATGCATGTGCCTGTGTGCCCAAGGGGCATTCTCTCAGTTGTTTTACCAGCTGCCCTAATCCAATTTAGTGGGATCATGTTGTATTTAATTTATAAGAGTGAGTGCACTATTGGTATAAACACTTTCAAGGCAATGTGATAGATGATACAAAACTAAGATTAGGAATTCCGCATTCATTCATTTGCTCCTGCCAAGGTACCTTTATCTGTTTCTTCGCCTTGGGAAGATGTAATAGCATCTCTTCCTGAAGCATGAGGCTGTCGGTGCCAGCTGTGACAGTGGGTTGATGTCTTCCAGTGTCTCTGGGTTGTGATTTTTGCTCTGCTGTTGTTGCATTCCTGTCCAGTCTCACCTCCCAGCAACTGGCTGGGTAGTGCTGGGAGAGCACAGTTGACATGTGAAAGAGCAAACAGGGGCTGCTGAGACTGAGCCTTTGACTTCTGTTTTGTTTGTTTCCTTCAGTTCTGCTTTTAGAGCTGGTGTCCACAGCTCAAATTGCTGCCTTCAGTAATTATTCCTGGAAGGATACTGTGGTTATTACTGTAACTGATGCCATTTTCAGTGCCAGAAAACAAAACTGGCTGTGGATATGGTATGAGCTGGAGGAGCTAAGGAGGCCAGAAGTATTCCTGCTGTCAGTGGCTTTTCTCCTTTTGCTCTGCCAACAGGTGAGAATACCTGTAACTGATCTGCTGGCCTTGCTTTTCATGTTATGAAAACATTTTTTAAAAGCTGTTGTACTTGCAAAAAAAACTTAGGCTAATAATTGTGGGTTTGCGTGGGTTTAGCAAATGCTGAAGTGTTTTGCCTGCTTCTCTCTTTGACTGAGATAATATTTTGAGATAGTATCTTCTCAATTTTCCAACAGAAGTCGTCTTCTGTTACTTACCTTCTCCTAAAAAGAAAAGTTACTTTAAAACTAACCTGTCTCCTGTCCAAAACCCACACCACACTACCTAAAGTAGTTTGTCTACATCAGTTTGTCTGTCTTCACAGATGCAAACTTACCCATAACAAAATATGTGGATAGATGCTTCTTTTGGTGATCTCTCTTCTCTGAAACAGGAATTATTTTGACCCCTAGTTCATTTTCTAAGACTGACAATTCCATGGGCACATGCCTAGGGTTGTTATTTTGGAAAGCTGTTGGGTGTAATAGCTGCCTCCCGTTTCGGTCCACGGACAAGGAGGTGGCTGCTGTTTGATGCAGCTGGTGAATTGACAGGAGCCACTAGCCAGAGCACGTACACTTTTTATGAAGTACCATGAGAATCTGAAGTCAGACGGACTGGAGGACTTCTATTATGTACTGTTAGTGTAAGAATAGGTCGTTGATTTTGATTACAGGGTTGTACACCACAAGAGCACAAAAAGAAATCCCTTGCCAGTAAAGATTAATCTGGCCTTAATAAAAAGGGAAGTATTGTGGGTGACATTCTAGCTATGTCATGAGGAAAGATGCTGTTCCCTCATGTTTCCACTTTCTTTGAAGAGAAATAGGACTCTTGTATCTGCTTTTCTGGTTTTTTTTAAGAATGCCAGTTCTTTAGACAGTTTGCTAGACTACGTATTTTGGATATCAGAGCTATGGTGGTTTTCTTTTTTTAAAGGTATTGATTTATCTTGTACTATGGTGGTTGTAAGATGCTTCAGCCAAGATTTTCTGTAGTAGCATATTGTTCAAGTGTACAAAATATGCAAGAAGTCCTAAACAGAAAATTGCTAAATAGATTTTTTTTTTAATACTTCTAAGATATTTTATTGCTCTTTAAGATTATATTTCTGAAGTATTTTTAAAAGGTTACAGTTTAAGTATACAAATTAAGTTTACATCTCAATCACAAACACACATTTTGCATTATTAGTTTTTCTTTTGCTGCTCCAATAGAGAAAAGTCAGAATGAAAGCTGGATTATTTTTCTTCTTTGTCATATTTGTGTCTCAGTTTTTGCTAAGATGTCTATTCAGTTACTGGATTTTATTAATTGGGAAGTTTTATGTAGCGTGTATTTTCTTTGAATTAAGATAGTTCTGTCTATTAATTGAGACTATGTACTTGCATGAGATAAAGAAGTGAGAACTGCCTATGGTATGTGGGAGGTGCAAGGGAAGCTATTTTGCTTTTCCTGGGAAGCAGAAATCTGGACTCTGGAGGTTAAAACTGCTCTCCTTTGTATGCATCCCAGCTGTGCATGTGCTCTGGAATAAACAGAGCAAAATTGGGAGGAAAGGTAGTAATTTCTTGTTGTCTTAGACCGTTTTCTTTCCAGACTCCACCTCATTCCCTCAGGAGTGGGGAGGAAACAGCAGAGGAGTTCAGATGAGTGACTCATAAGGCTTCTAGAAGTATTGTAGCTTATATTCATGGTGATGCTGTACACTCATCTCTGTCTATATGCGGGCAACGCTTCAGTAAATGTTCTAGGTAAATTATATAAAAATTGCTTATACTGGGACATGCCTATGCACTTACTATTATAAGCAATCTTTGTCTTCTGAAGGGATCTGTAGTTTAGGTCTTTGTCTTGCAGAGCTGATACAGATTGTTTAAAAAACAGTTCATAAACCTTACTTGGCTGTACCTTTTTTCATTTTTACTGGAACCTGACATAACAATTTTCTTTCTTTCCTCGATCCTTAATTACACAAAATGTTAAATGAAACTAGGTGGATTAATCTCAGCCTAGAAAAGACTTGGTAAATGCTGATTGGCAAGAGAGAAATCTTTATCTTGGTAGGTTTGTTGACATTGAAATGTGCTTCAGTGAGGTTTTCAGTGTCAGCAGCAGTGGTGCTACAGCGCTCTGCTCATCAGTTCCTAGAGAAAATGGTAGGTCTATAGAAAAGGTTGCTATTTTTAGCTGCTTCAGAGTTCATGGTTTTTTCTGTCTGGTACAGACATGGCTGCTGTCATCCATGTTTTAACCTGCAGGCTGCATTTTTGCAATATATTCTCTTTGTGTACATCCATGAAAGATTCTTGGAATGTGATTTTCTTAAACAAGTGTTGTTTGAAAATGACAATGCTTCCTTATTTGCAAAAAGCCATCATGTCAACATGAAAGCATTTTTTGCAAAAATGCATATCTTCACTATTGTTCACTGGAAAATTCTTTTTATTCTCTCTGCATTGGACTTTTTAAAATTTTAAAGTTAAGTACGGAGAGCTTACTTTGCTAACAGCTAAGATACTGCGGAGGCTATTGGATAGATCACCTCTTGAGCCTCTGTAGACATGGCATTTTTTAAAATTTTTTAATTAGGCCATTTTTGACTCTTCTTTCCTACTACTTGTTTAATAATATTTTTTATAAGAAATATGTGAAATTTAATCTCGAAACTTTTGAGGGCTTTGGGAGTAGATGGATGCTAATGACCTACTATCTTTATTTATTTTATTAACTAAAATTTTTTTGAGATATAAAATATTCTTTCTTCATACCTTTGAAAAGATCCATTATGATTCCTAAAGATTATAACTTCTTCACTGCAATTTACTAGTCTAGATAGTCTGCTGAAAAACTGAAACCTTAGTTTGGTTTCTTTTAGTAGAATTGTGAACTTTAGCTTGGCTTTCAGAACAGCTGTTAGGTAGCATTAGAAACTTATATTTTGCACTCCAGAGAATACCTTGGATGATTTTAAGTTGAACAAAGAGATGATTAGAGATGGTGTTTCCATTGAGTTGAAGGCATTACTTTGAATTGCAGGAGGTAGGAGGGGGGAAGGTTGTTCTTTTAAGCAACCTCCAGGTGCTAGTTCATTGCAAGCAAAAGTTAAATGTTTCTAGAACTGGGTTGTCCTTTGGTTATGGCAGTAATTGCACACACACATTCCTAGCGTGAGTAGATTTTTTTTTTTGTCTGTTCAGATTGCTATCAAGATGAATGTAGTATCGATGCAGTTATGTTGGTTCTTTTTCTAATGCAAACTGTGACGTATTGGCTTTTGACTCTTCGACCATAGTAACGTCACTGTTCAAAAATACATGATGTTATGCAAGATAAAATATGGTAACTTGCTTTTGGGAAGAGTTTATAATGTTTTTATTTTAATTACTCTTAAGATTTCTAGAATCATCAGAGTAGATTCAAGTATTTTTAACTCTTCTAAATTTTTGCAACTAATTGAAGATGAAGTCCTATACTTTTTTTATGGTAACTATTGAATTTCTAGCTGAATTTTTTAAGTGTACTTTGGAGCATTAATTGCAGAGGTCAAAAATGGACTTTCAGATAATTTAAACTAAACTGAGCATTATTTCGATCTAGCAACATGTTTAGTTGGTAGTTCCAAAGAAAACTTACGGAACTCTTAGCATTTGCTTACTATACAAACTTATTTGCTCTCAAAAAGTATTAATTTACACTGAACATGTGGCCTTAGCTAGAATACCATTATCTGACAAATGTGTGTTAGTGTGAAAACCAAGTATGTGTTTTGTCAGTGTACTTTGCTTGTAGACTTAAAATCTGTCTCTTTTAATTTTTTTTTCCAAATGAATGTTTACTTACGCAAGTGAAATACAGTATCTATTCTTCAGCACAGTTTTCACAAATAAAAAGCAAAATATTTTCTAGGTTGTGGTTGCTGTGTTCATTGGAAGACAGTAGGGTGTTGCAGTAGATGAGCCTTGAGAATGTCCATGTCTTGATGTAAACTCTTTTTGCTGTGGCCAAGAGGAACATGAGTTGTCATATGTATTTGTGTGAATCTGTGTTGTTTCTTTTTAATAAATGATTGAAATGCTAGAACAAAGCAGTGTAGTGTACAAACCATTGCTTTTTCATAATTAAGACCAAAAGTATGACATTCCAAAACAACTGGGCTCTGTATAAGGAACAGAATGCATTTATAAAGATGTTTGTTACTCACATGCTGTAAACGAGAACATCTGGGAAATTTGAATCGTATCTGAAATTTCACGGTGAATCAGAAATGGGTGCCATGTTCTGCCAAGGCAGCAGTCCTGAGCTTGGGGAGCCCTAGGTCAGGGTGCTCTTTTGACCTTACAAAAACCTTCACCTGGGTGAAGTGTCAGGAGGTGTGTGTTAAGCAATTTATTATGTTGCAGTGAAGCTGCCATAGATATCATTTCAGAAGTCATGATGTGAGCTTTTGCTGTGGCCCCCAAAGGCAGGAATTCATATGTCTGTTAATATCCAAACCATTTAATAGACCACTTAAACCTGCCTTTCTCTTTGCCTGGATTTATATGTGAAACCTGAGTGAAAATGCTTTACTGAAGAGCTAGAAACTTGTTCATGATTGACAACGTCTCATCTTACCAGCCGCTGGAGAACACTGAAAGTGCCTTCATACCGCACAGCAGGAGCAAAAACCCTCCCTTCGTTCCTGTGACACTGAAGCTTATCCAGCAACTTTGACAGAAGTAATTTACATAATACACCCACAGGCCAGCACCATTTAGGCAGATTCAAGCTGAAATATTTATTCAGCAAGTTGTAGGGCTTTATATTAGATTTTTATTATTATGTTGTATTATTATGTTAATGTTGTCATAGTATTGTATTTAAATGGAATGTGGGGTTTTTTCGAGCTGAGGGTCTGTTTGTCTATATTAGTTGCAAAAAAGAACATGGGTTTGGTCATTAATGGCTGGCTTGTTAATAGTCAACCAGTTACTTTAAGAGAGATTTTACTTTCATTTCATTTTCAGAGTATTTATGTGGGGAATTTCTTGTCTTCAGCGAGTTAAGCGAGGAAGGACTGCCTTGCTGTTCTGACCAGTGCCATATGAAAGCAGTTAAAATGCTGGAATTGTTTACTCCCTAAATTGTTGTTAGTCAGCAGTGCCAGTACACCAGATTTCTTTGCGGCTTTTAGTGGAAAATACGAAACAGTCGCTCTTTCTTCAGTTAAAGAATTTTTACATTTTCAGCTGCGTTAGTCACAGAACTGGCACAGACGTAACTGCAAAGACTGCCCCTTCCAAAAAAGAAAAAAAAAGAAAAAAGCGCTTTTTTTGCGTGCCAGAGGAAGTTGCATTGGGAGCAGTGGCAGGGTGCTCTGGTAAGTGTGACATGTGAGCATTACGAGGCATTTCATCCTGCCAGGCTGCAGTTGCTGCTCGCCAGGCTGCTGCTCAGTGGGAATGCTGCCGTGGTGGTGGTTTGTGCTCCGCTCCTACGGGCTTTCAGCGACCGGCTTGGGCGGCCAGGCTTTTTTTTTAAGCTTTGCAAGGCTATCTACTGATTGTGCAATTTAATTTGTCACGGAAATAAACCTGATAAGCAGAAGCTCTAACTGAAGAGGAGAACCGGGTTGGCACAGTGACAGATGTTTGGATAAAGAAGTTGGCTCAGAGAAGATGTACAGAGTCTGATTTTTTTTTTTTCCTTTTTTTCCCTCTCCTCCTCGATCTAAATGAAGACTATCATGGGAACTGCATTCACATGGTGATCAAAAGAAACACTTGAGTGATGAACTGCTTTTGCAGAAGAAGTCTAAGGCAGTAATCTGAGCTCTTGTGCGCGGCAGCTAGCTTGTTTTGCTGAAGCATTCTTCCTCAACAGTATTTCTGCCTGACGCGTTCCCTGATTGAGAAGCCACAGCTACTGCCCGGTGAAGTGAAAGATGAACACTGCGCATTGCTTGTGTCCCTGATGGAGTAACGCTGTCTGTGTTGCTGTCGTTTGGGGAGGCTGGATTCAGCCGGCAATATTATTCAAGGAGTTCATTGTCCCTGTGGTCTGACTCATCGCATGTAAATGTACTGCAGCCGTGCTGTACGTTGCAGATATTTTTCTTGCATGGGGAAGAATTCTTTTCCTCCAAGCAGCTCCTGAATAACTGCTGGAAACGAGATGCTTTTTTCTGGCTGGACTGTTTCTGACATTGAGAAAGGAAGCTGTAGAATGACAGGATGATCAGAAGGCGCGTTCATTTTCAGTCACCAGAAAGCCTGCAACGGTTGATTTAAAACTGACCTTGCAGGAGTGGGTATAGCTGCGGCCGTCTCTCTCGGGGCAATTGTTCCTTGTTCTGTCCTGGGTAGGACGGTGTCGGTGTCGTGTCTTCTGCAACAATGATTTCACTGCGGGGGTAGAAGGACAACGTGGAAGTTGTGACATTAACAAAGACAAATTCGCTTGTGAAAGGACAGCTGTGTGCGACCGTGAGTGCTGTTTGGTTGGAACTGGATCTTGGGATATTTTTATCAGCTGTTCCACAGTTTCATTGTTGTGGTTTCAATGCCTAGGGGAATTCTATTTTATAAAGAACAACTTTTTCTCAGCATTGCCTTGAACATCTCAGGGTGCTTAAATCTGAAAAATGAAGTGCAAGGAGGGATTGGAATGTCCTTTTTTAAATGCTAATGTACCAGCGGCAGCACTCACAAGTTTGTGAGGGCGTGTGAAACAGGTGAAAGTACTTCCTCTATGGTCCCTGTTGCGATACCAGCGGTCTGGTTCCAAAAATACCGTTGCTGTCATTTTTTTTGTTTGCTTTCGCTTCCTCAAACGGATCGAATGAGTCGAGTCTGTATTGTTGTTTTGGAGGAGGTGGAAGATGATTCTCCCCCATTTATTTCCAAATTACCTCAGGAAAATGTATCTTTATGTCCGTCACCCTCTGGAAATGTGCTGGTAAGGCATGTTGTTTCTTGGCATATCTCCTGCTTATAAAATACTGCCGCAAATACCGGTAGTACTTTTCCTAAGATTAACATGAATGTGCATGATGTTGAAACAAGACAAGTGGTAAAAAGTGCCTATACTAAAGAGGGGAAAAGCTGAAACTTAGTTGTACAATTAATATTTGCAAGGGCTCATTCTTTCTCGTGTAACTTTATTTATGTTGCAGCAGTAACAGATCTCAGGTCTTGTGTAATAGCAGAGGATTTTTAGAGGGCTTGGTAAACTGTATTTGAAGTAAATGTTTTTTTCCCTGCTCTACTCTTCATTCCTCAATGGTACATTTATGTAGTACCACTTTAGAAACTGATATAATCATGGTATTGCACTAATATGCTGTGTTTATTTTGAGAACTGATGGAGTATATAGTGTACATCAAGCAAGAGCAATTCTAAGCTAAAATAAAAAATCGCATAAATCATAATCTTGATGTAAGTGTTGGATTCAAGTTACCACTTTCTGGAAATGATTGACACTGGGGACTGTGCTTTTATCGCTTTAAATTATTTTATTTTGTCAAGTGACCGACTGAAATCGTGCTAGCATACCTCAGCAGCTTTTCTTACTTACTAAGAAATCCTGCTATATTTAGTAATAGATGTGTGTGAGTGTGAATTTGTTACCATACTTATCTGATGCACTTTGCTTTCCTACTCTGTCTAAACAGGTGAGAAACTTCTGGTAACTTTAGTCACTTGCTAATGTAAAAGGAGTGTGTTTGCTTATATTGCGTAGAATTTACAGCATGTAACAACAGCCCTAATTTTATTATGAGGAGTTCTCTTTTCAGCTGTTATAAACTAGTTTTCTGCCCCCCCCCCCTTTTTTTTTTTAATACATATTTCATTGACTTAGAGTATGTTCGTGTGTTTGTGAGGTATTTAAAACTTGGAATTTCTTCAATTCTAAATACTGTTGCTGTGTTTTTTATTTCACTGCCTGGGATGATTGCTGTCATCTTGTGTTTATGTTATGTATCAAAAAAACATGTGTGTATCACTAGAAACTAAAATGGAGTTACATTCTAAGAAGCGTTTTTTCTTCATTTCAGCCACCATTGGTTCAAGCTATATTTAATGGAGATCCTGATGAAGTTCGAGCACTGATATTTAAGAAAGAAGATGTTAATTTTCAGGTAAAAACAAACATCATTAGCTTTCAATACACTTTAATTTTGTTTTGATACAGATTACTTCTGTACTAATCACTTTAAAATTTTGCTAATATGTGAGCTGTAAATTTTATTGCTTTTATGTAATAGGCAAAGTAAAGCCTATACGTACGCTTAATACTGGGAAGGAAGACTGTAGCTTTGTAGATTTGTGTTGGTAGTAAAGACCTAATTCTGTATTCCTTTCAAATGATAGTTCTGCAGTGCTTGGGTAACTGAAAAGGTTGTTTATATAATTGCATCAGACTTTTCAGAAAGTTAGACTGGTTAAGTGTGATGCTATGTAGAATTTGATTCTTCTTTAATTAAATACAGCATATAGTATACATTAGACAATTATAAGAAAATAGTCTGGAGTTTCAGTAGGTAGGTTTAATAGTGGATTATATTAATAAATAAAAATGAGAAATTGTGTTTATATGTCCTATTTGCGGTGCTGTGAACCCAGACCCGGCAGACTTAAAAATTGTACTGAAGTGAAATTGAGTTTGTTCCATTGCGTGAAAATCGAGATTTAAATAGCATGAAGTTACTGTATTTGCTTCCTATTAAACTTCTAATACTCATGCTTGACACTATGCAAGATAATACAGCATAAACTCTTTACACTGATTAGAAATTGTTTTGATTGTTAAAGCAGACTCACATAAACCATCTAGGGCTTGACACTATGGGAATGTATGTAGCTGTTTTCTCTTCCAAATGCGTCAGAACAAGAGTGATGCTGAAAAGCAAAGGCTAACATCGAAGTGCTACATAGTGGCCAGTGTTAAGACCATGATAACTGTTTGCACTTCCTTGTTGAAAGATGTAAACTAAAAGCAAATATTTAGTTTGGTATGTGTATTTTGACTTGTAAAAGCATTCTGCAGAATTTATATCTTATCAATGACAGCTGAAGTGTAAGGGAGCCGTCACGTTGTCTTGAAGAGGTTGAGTAGGACCCTGTGTAAGTAAACTTGCTGTCGAGTCTAAAGTTTTGTTTGATAAGTTTGGGCTTTCTTCCTCTCCTTTTTCAGTAGTTTTGCATGTTCTTAAGCAAGATTGTATGATTGATTACAAAATATTAAAAGACTTAATAATCTGTTTAGTTATGAGAGGATTAGCTGTGTATTCTTCCAGTGTCTTCATATGTACACTCTGGTCACATTGCCCTTTTGATTTTTAAAAGCTGATTTAGTCTGTACTGTTTCATCTGTATTCCTCCATGTGTAAGTCAGGTTTAGCATTCATAGCTATTGTGCCTATAAACAAAGTCAGGTTAGTATCTGTCTGCTTTTTTGAGTATCTATTACAAAAGCCTCTGCTGGATTTCAGTATGTATGTGTTAGTGGTTTGGTTTTGTTTTTTGTCCTATCTCAAGTTTTGTCAAACAGTTGCCCATAAATATGAAGTCAGCAGATGTGCTTAAATAGGAAAGCATGTAACTGATGTCTTTGAAAAGGGTTGCTTTTGACTGCCAGGTGGTTACAGTAAAGAAGAACATTGTAGGTAGAATATTCAAAGCCTGTGGTTTTTTACTTTTTACATCTTAATTGTTTTATTCCTTTCTGTGGATCCATCTTCCTTTAAGAGAACACGTGTGCATCTTAGGCTAGTACTGCCCAAGGTGTATTTAGAATCCATCCAGAACAAATACGCTATTTTTTTTCACAGACATGTTCTTCAGCGTAGGCAGATGCTTATCACACGGGGCCACTCGTTCCTACCATGGCAGTCCTAATCCTAGTACAGTATTTAATATTACATTCACATATATCCCTTAAAACACTGTTTGTTGTGACTAAATGAGCATATAAATTCTCACGTTGTTTGGTAGAAATGAAGTAAACTGCCTGGTGGATTTTTCTTAGCGGATTTTTCTTTGTGTGTGTGGTGTTCTTTTCCTTGGGTTTTTTATTTGCTGTATGTACTTGGCTGGAGATAATACATTCCTATGTAGTTCAGATCCAAAGTTGTCCCCTTAGTTATGTGTTACAAATTGGTGTGGAGAAAAGGAGGGAAAAAGTAGAGAAAATGAAGTGGTTATATATTTCCTAATAAAGAGATGGATCATGATAAACTGTTTTGACCGTTGTGGATTGTATTAGACCAGTGTATATGTTGGATTTTTTTCCACTTTGCTATCCAAGTGCTTCAGTACAGTTGTTTGAATTCCAGAGTCATTCCATCCAATGCGTCTGCAGAGTCTTCTCTCCCTCTCAAGAGAAACTAATTATTTTGCAGTTTGTGTTCTAATAGCTGAGATTCCTTCCTCCCTCCCTTCCCCTGAGCATGGGTTGGACGCTGTAACTGCAGACCCAGCAGGGTTCTGCAAATTAAGTTTTCCCAGAAGTGAACTGAAGGTAGAGCTGTTGTAGGTCTTTGTTGTGACAGAGATGTTCATCTAGGAAAGTTCTTAGTGTCTTGATGAAATGTGGGTGAGTTTTTTTTTCCTTCTGTTACCATCTAGCTTCATTTACCTTTTTACTTTCGAGGTGTGTTAGCTTTACCATTAATCATAATTGCCTTAATAGTCTTCTAAAGTGAAGCGAGTTGAGTCTGTGTATTTGGCTTCCTAAAGCTAGGCTGCGGTAACTGTTCGATATTATGGTAATATCTAAAGATTGCATCCAGGTTAGGCTGTATTAGAGCATTACTCCTAAAATAGACGATGTCTTTTGCCATCGTGTTATATTTAGAAAGATTCTGACATGGGTGGCCTTTCATAACATGAGTTGCTGTATGTGACTGTGAGATGATGTACTGATAGCAAATGGGCTTTTTCAGGAAGAGGATTGTTCTCTGTTCATGTCACACCAGCCTTCTTGAGTCACAGACTCAAGTCTGGATTTTGAAAGTATGTATTGTATTCCACTCTGCAGTTGCAACCTTTTGTGAGGAAAGAGCAAATCGAGTATGTCCCTAGCTCCTTAAACTGTGGTTCAAAGGGCTTACCTTCTCTGCAAGTTGGAAGTGTGCAGCTTTTTTACAGACGAAACTGATTTATCAGAACTTTGATCCAAATGTATTGGTTGGAAGGGGAACTCTACCGAGCCTCCAGTAAATGGAAAAAATAGAGGAAAAGGGCTTGCTTCTCCCTGCCCTTCCCCAGGAAAGCTTAAGAAACTAGCTTCTTTTTTCATGAATCAGGCTTCAATCAAACCTGATACAATTTCTGTTACGCATATGGTTCTTGCTATGCTCTGTGTGTGTGCGTGTATTTTTATATATAGGTTAAAAAATTATTATTATTTCCGGGTATCATCCTGAGCATCCTTGGCAGTAAGGAAAATCTTGTGTGATAACTGCCACGTTTACTATCTCTTTATTATTTAATGGTGATCCTCAACATTTCCTGCTCTTGCTGATTAGATTAGCATGGCTGCTGTGAATTTTATGTACTTTTCAGTAGTTAGTTTTAGCTGACTACATTATTTCAGCATTGCCTTTTATAAATCAGTATTTGCTTGTTTGTTTTTTAA
>VZSC01002043.1:215646-279475 GCA_013398225.1 Steatornis caripensis | reverse complement strand
AGGTATATGCAAGAGGCCTGTCAGCATTGCCGTTTCTGCTTGTAACCGAAACTTTTATGATGTGTGTTCGGTTTAAACGATCATGAAAATGGAATACTTCATCTCAGCTATTTGCTAAGAGTACAGTTTTGTGGAGGGAATACCAGCTCACTGCTAAAAATGATTTAGAGGTTGCAGATCTGACTATTGAGATAATTGTTCAAAATCAGAACAATTTTCCCTCCTCCTAGACCTATTAGGGTAATATTTCTTGCCATGAAAAGTGATACTTCAGGTAACCCAAGATGCAGTTTTTATAACCCAATTGCACTTGATCTTAGCCGAGGGAATAACCATCTGATCCTTTCTGGAGCTGGTGTCAGTGTGCCCCTTGCTCTTCTCACACTAAAGCCAAACAAGTGCTCTTTTTGGAGGAATCCCAGAATCACACAGATTTCTCCCAATGTTCGAAAGTGCTCACTGCTCCTATTTAAACTAGTGATATTGACATATGTCATAAGTTACTTAAATGTGAAACACCTCTATCTTACTGCTCATTGTGCTTTGTGAGATTAAAATACATTTAAACTATGAAACTTATTTTAACGCTGTTGTCTGTGCGAGTTGGTGGGGATTTTTTTTTTCCCCAACATAAAATGTAATATGGGAGAATGAAATCCCACATAACTGTACTGAGGACTCTAGCAATCAAGGTTATCTGTATGCTTTCTGTTCTGCCCTATTGGCCATCCAGCAGAGCCTCTTAATTTAATGGCTCTTTTCTATAGTAAATAACCAGAAAATAAAATAAAAGCTCACCCGTGCCACTATTCGGGGAGGAAAGGAAAACAAAAGAAAACAAAACCATAGAACCAAACAATCTTGTCTGTTCTCCCTACCCCCAGACCCGTATTAGATAGCAACAAAGTGTTGCCCATACATCTCAAGCTTTGTTCCTGGAACTGGCAAGGGGTATAATCCAGTAGCACCAAAGTGGTAGGTACAAATAGGAGGGCTGAGTGTATGTATCAGACTTCGTTATTTTGAGCAATAGGCTTGCTGCATGGAGGACTGTTGCGGTGAAGACGTGTGCTCCCTTCCCAGTCCTGCCAAATGTGGGTTTGCATAACTTTTCGGTTTCGTTATTTGCATACGAGGAGAATGACGCTGGATGTCGTTCTAGGGTAAGATACGACGTCTTATTTGGTTACTTGTTAAATTTTTTAATTTATTTTACCTTGCAGGTCATTGCATAGACTGAGAGGAGAAAAACTGGTACATTAAGCCTAGTCAAGTCTAGGACTTCTCATACAGCATTGGGTCTGTACCAGGAGAATTAGAATATTGAGGATTTCAGATATCCTAGTAATTTAGGAATTAATCATGAAAATTAAAGCACAGTTTGAAACCCAAGAAAGATTCTTTGTGATGCTGGTATTCATCAGCAAAGTTCTAAAAGAAGTTAAATAGAAAAAAATAGGTAATGAATGTATGGTCTCCTGGCTTTCATCTTTATGCTTAACCTTGTGGGTTGAACTGTGGGGTAACTGGTTTTTTTCTGCAGACTTTAGAGTGCAGTGTAGAACAGGAAAGCATGAATTATTTAGCTGAAATATGGAATAGTCTACAAAATTTAGTAGAGTTCAATGTTCTGATCATACAAATAAATTCTGTACCTATTTTGTACATGATAAGAATCTTTATATATGCTGTTACGTGGAAAACTGTAACTGCTGTCTAATTCAGCAGTTACATTGAAATATCTCTCAGTGTAAAGAAACTTAGATAAGTAAATATGGTCTTGCTTAAAAACAAATAAACAAAAAGCCATAATGTGTAATGAGGTAAAAATAATCTTTAGGAATTTTTTACCTTTATGTTCATTATCTTTCTGTAGCCAGTTATTTTACCAGTGACTAATGTGGATTTTTTTTTTTTTCCTTCTGGTTTTTGATAAAAAGTGGGCAGGCAACAAGTTAAAATGTAAATTCACTTTAGTCTGACCTATGCCTCTAAAAACCTCTTTCTGCGTTAGTTGCTATGCGTAAATTGAGTTATGCCTTGTTATCAGTGCCTTTTGTAACTTAAGAATCCTGTTAGTATAAGAATTTGCTGGTTGGGACAACTGGAAGAAGTCACTCAGAGCAGGTTGATATGTGATGCTTTTCAAATAGTGGTGGTTCATCTACAATACTATGTTTCTGTGCTTTTGGCAGGCGTTCAGGGAGGCTGTTTTTAACAGGGAGTGGAAATAGTTTTGAAAACAGTGGGTAAAACTTTGCAGTTCTGCACAGAGATTTGCATGGGCCAGATAAAAGGCGTGGGAAGGCAGACATGTCCAAATCATGCTCCTTTCCACTTTGCGAGTACTGTGACTATTGATCAGAAAAGTGCTGTGATGTTTTGTCATGGTTTGTGATTTGCTCCACCTGGAGTATGCTTCCAGGGAAGTAATTTTCCAGGTGAATTCATCTACGACATCTCTTGTTACTAGATAAAGCTTCTGGCAATCAGAGCAAAGCTACTGTGTGGCTTTTGTATCTAAACTGGTCAGAATAAACAGTAGTGAAACGCTAGCACAACATAGCAAAGGCTAAGCAGGAATTGTGCACAGCTTTTAACTCGTCAAGCTGTGTTTCTGAAGAGATGAGACACTATGGTTTTGGTAACTAGTCCTGTGTCTCCCAGGCATGCATTGGACTCGGGGTTGGTAACTATTTTGTCAGGTTCCTCCAGGCAACATAGAGTATTTGCATAAAGGACTTTTTTGTTGGCAGCTGGAGTTGGCAACAAAAACTTGGAAATGTGTTTGGTACTGTGAGCAGCATCTTATTGTATTCCCTGGCAGGACAGACTGTGCAGGCAACGCTCTTAACTTCTGGTTTGCTGATTTGAATGTGAGAGAGCAATTTTAAAAGCAACCAGAAAATAGCAAAATATTCTGAAGAGCACATTTTATTTATTTTTTAGTTCCTATCTTGATAGGTCAGGGTATGAACTTTTACCTTCTTAGTTGTGGTCATTGCTAGAGGGTTTAAATCTGGTATGTTTTTCAAAAGTATCAGTCACTTTTTTTTTTAATTGGGCCTTAGGCTAATTTCCCATTGCAGATGAGCATTTAATAAAGAGACACTGTAATTATTGTAACTTGATCTATGTAGACCGGCAACGTGCATGTGTACCTGTAAAACTATCTTGGAGGAGTGCACAATTTAGACCTGTTAAAAACAATCTTAAATTTAAGACCTCCTCTCCAAAAAGTCATAATACCTTGAGTGTCTAATCGTAGCAAAGAATTATTTAGTGAAAAATGGTGACTTTTGATGTATTAAAGTACATAGAAATATTTGCATGTTTTCCCCTATTGAGAACACTTTTATTCTCAGAGATACTTAGAATGAGGACAGATTTTAGTTTCCCATCTTTTATAATGTGCTAGTTATAGCTAGTGTGATTCTTAAGATTTATAGCTTCAGGTTTTATCGATCAGATCTAGAGAAAAAATTGTTTTAAAATTGCTTGCTCATTTTCCAAATGATTTATCTATTTAAAATTCTGTTCAACTTTGGAAACCACTAGAAGGGTTTCTGCTTGGCTGAACATTATTTTTAATCTGTTTGTATTTCCAGTTTAGCATATTAGATTTGGGGGATAAAATTGCAGGTATTTGTGAGTTTGGAAGACTTTCCAATGTGATGAGAACATAGGATGAGTTATAACTTTGAGTTTGATACTAGTTATTTTAGTTCTGTTTCATCCTTTGGATTATTAAGCACAGTGTCTTGCTGTGAGTTATGCAAATAAGAACTGTATATTGAAAAGACACACATATATATATGTATGTGTGTGTGTTCCTATATATATGCATGCAAGTTACATGTAAAATGTGAGTGTGTGTATATATATTTTTACAAAAATATGTACCTTATCTAATGCTAATGGCAGTAAGCTTTTAATGAATCGACAGTGAGAACAGTCCTTTGAAATCACTGTAGGAGGCCAGAGAGAAAACAAAACATTCCTGTATAAGCAAATACTAATAATGAGAATCCCCCCAGTGAAAACCACTGTGGAGAAACATAGGCCTTGACTCAGTGCAGCAGCTCCTGCCCCGCAGCCTCTGCATGGAACCCAGCATCAGGTGCTGGAGCAGAGGGTCTGAGAAGTCTTGTGCTGGGCAAACAGGTAGCAGCGAGACCTTGCAGAGAGCAGGTGAAAGCAGGATGGGTATAAATCACAAAACAAGCCGAGTGTGCCTCCGGACGCGTCCACTACTGGCTGTTTTATTGAAGGATTGTTGTTATCTGTGTAAATAACAAGAATTACACTGATCTCTTACTCAGAACAGATTTCTAATAAGAATTGAGAGTGCTTTTGTAAATTAGATAGAGGCATTTTAAATAATTAACGGCTTTATTTAATTTGGTATGTTTTCTTTTTGCTTGAGGTATATGCAAATATATTTTTTGCACATATGGGAGAGAAGAAAAGAGTATATAATCTCCGAGACTAATGGTAGCACTCGTCTTCTCTATCCTGTTTGCCCACTGACTTCTAATAAAATACAACTGTAGAATGAGAGCAAGATGTTTCTTTCTCCTTAAAGAAACGTGCATGTCAATGTACTGTGTGCGTGTGCATGTCAATTGACATGTGCATGTCAACGTACTGTATTGCTTTCTGGTTCTAGATAGTCTCTGTACTAATCTTTCTTAATGTTTCCACCACAAACAGGAACCCTGGTTTCCTGTGTGACCAGCCTGATGAAATGATGAGTCATGAGAGTCTACTGCTTCATAAAGTGTTCACTCTGCTGAAATTTCTTTACGTCTGAATAGCAGGAAAATTCTGTGAAGAATCCCAGTTTTGGGGAGAGTGTTTGTGGTCCTCTGCAGAAAGAAGCAAGTTCTGCCTTCTTAGAACTTACGGCCGTGCATCAGTTTTAATGTGGTGATGAAGCATCTTGCATGCAAGAAGGTCTAGGAGTTGTTTTTTAGAAGGGCATTATGTGAACGTGTGTGGTGATTTGTTAACACGATAGAAAGTTAGGTTGTAAAACATCACTAAACATGCTCGAGTTTTACTGAGATGTTTTTAAGGCAGTAGATAGAGTTCCGCACTACCGTATGGGAATGTCCAGAAGTTATTTTGGTAAAGAATTAAGTCTGTTCTTGAAAATGTGACTATTCACATTATGTACCTGATGGGATAAGAAGAAATTTTGCTGCAGGGAGTGTAGGAAAGCTTTTCCTGTGGGAAAGCTTCTTCTATGAGGCTGTTTGATCCATGGATCTGAAGCCTGAGTGATTCCAGAAACTGAGAACTTTGGAGACCTAATTATTCCAAGTGTTGTGGAAACTTGCTGCAAGTTGCATGTTTGTAAAGAGTATCCACCAGCTACTCAAAGAAGGATTAAATTCATAATATAGCAGTTATTTACTGTTACTTAAGTTTAAAGTTGTGGGTTTCCTGTTCATTAGTGTGGAATGTTTTTCAAGTATGTCATCTGTAATGAATAATCAGATATATTTTAGTGGTTTAGAGAGTGAATTGTGTTTTTCAGCCTCCATATAAAGTGTGTCCAAACGGTGTTGAGCTCCTCTTCTGGTGTAGAAACAGATTCAGGATGCTCTAAATACAAATCTGTATAGTTAGGGGCATTTTTCTTCAGAATCAAAACTCTTAATGAGAGAACCTTGCTAGTCCAAAGAGGAATAATTCCTTGCTTTGTGCCAGTAACACTGTATTTAGCCTGTACCGATGAGATTTTTCAGATGTATTGAGTTATCACTCTTACCGGAGTGATACAAACAAACCTTCAACAGAGTTATGGGATAATCTGAATAACATCAGCAAATTGCTGCTTGATACAGTGGATTCTGTGCATGGTAGCTGTCACAGTTACCGTTGCAAAGGGTAGGACTCGCTGAAAAGAAGAACCTGTTCACATGGCATAGTGCTGCTTTGTACAGGCAATGAGAAATATTCTTTAGAGACATAGTATGAATTAATATTAGTGTGGTGTGGTATTCAGGCTAATATATCCTTCTCAACAGGTCTGGTAAGCTTGCCTAGCACTATGCTAATATGGTTATACTGTTTGCTAAACTGGGCAAACAAGCTTGGATGTCTGCATGGCAGTGTTTTTACCCTATTGGTTGTACACTGAATTTGTTTTACAGTAATTGGGGATTTGACAGGCAGGTTTTGTTTTGGTCATTGTTTCTTTAACAGTGAAAAATGGACATTGATGTAGAGAACCATGAATAATTAGATCAAATTTAAATGTGTTTCATTAATTTTGTGTTTGAGTCTCCAGTGTGATTCTTAGTGATAATGATTTTGTAGATCATGTCGGATTTGCTGTATTACTTTTACTGATTATTACTTAAGATTGTAACCTTCAAAGTGTAATTGAAGTTCTGCATTTCCTGCTGCTCTTACAAAACAAGCCAGAGGCAAGATCTTGAATAGTTAGAGCTTACTGGGGTTACTCCTGGCAGTTGCTGTGCCTGTCACGCAAAGGATTGGTATTTGAGAACAGAACATCCCCACTGAAAGAGCAGAGACAAGAAAAAAGCTTAGTAGACGTAATGTGTGTTAACTTCCAACATCGACACAGTCCTTAAAGAATGCATTGCTGGTAAGAGCAATATAGGATTTGAATTTACTGATTATTTGCAGTAACTTTCTGGGTGAAAACTCTTTATGCATATGCAACACAACATTGAACAAGACAATTTTCTCCACTTTGCAAGTGGTTAAAATTATCTTGCATATCTTCTGTGGAATATCTAATGCACCATCATTTTCTTCGTACGGTTTGGCCCTTGTACACAGGCTCTACACAAGGTACATACACCTTTAAGTTCCTTAAATCTACTCTAATAAGGATGGATGTATATCAAAAACTGGGAAAAGAAAGAGTTTCTCATTTGTTTGCTACATATTGTAGGGAGGGCTGTCCCATAAATGCCCAAGGAGGAGGGCTCTCATGGACCGTTAGTAGTTTGTTGTGGGGCCTGCAAAGGCTCATACTGGTGTCAGGTCTGAGGACAAATGACCTGGAAGTTCCTTCTGCAATAAGAGATCTCTGAGTCCCTGCTGAAGAGTAAGCCCGAAAGGTTCAGATATGATGTCTGTCTGGAATATGAAGTTTGAGGGGAATTTTCTCAGGCTTATGATATCAGCCTGTATCTTTCCAACTCCAAAACCAGTGGAATTCTGTTCTCTTTTCAGTCTTTATTACCTACTTTATTATCATCCTTCCAGATCATTCATTTCATTTCAGTTTTTATTGGCATGAAATACTAGTGTTATATATATGGGTATATGTAATTATGGTAACATAAATAAATTAGATGATGCTGACTTATTGTCTCAAAGCAGTACAACTGTCTTGCTTTAGTTGCTGCTGGCTCTTCCTGTAATGACAGTTATCTTCTAAGCTTATCCCATATCCACTTCGCCTGAGGAATAGTGCAAATAAAATACTTGATCCTGAGGTTACCAGCACTTTTGGAGGATCTCTGCTAGTAGAGGGGCTTTTTGGGTTTGTTTTGTGATGGATTTGGAGACTTTTTGTTTTCTGTTGCAGACAGTTATTGTTGGGTGGAGAGGTTTTTTACTTTGATCTTCATTCTTCAGAATAGATGTATTCTGTGGGGTGTTTCTTGCCTAACAATTTGTCTCTGTATTAGATTGCGTTGTATGCTGCTTTGAGTCAGGTGTTCAGAATAGCGCAGGGTCTCTTAACAGGAGGACTTTGTGTACTGCAGCTGGATGATCGTACTTTATGAAGCTGTTTAACTTAACATGCACAGGCAAAATGTTTTAGCTTGCTCCAAGAAGAGGTGCTAACATTATAAACACACAGCCTGAAAACCACATCTTTTCCTGTCACCGAGACAGTGCAGTTAGTGAGACAAATACCTAACTTACATCGGATGTGTATAGGGTTGTCATTCTAGCACTAGCCTTTGCAATGAAAAAGGCAGAAACCTCAGCTTTTCTGAACAAAAGTGTCATTGGCCTGAATGTAATGTGGTGGATTTAAACTGGGATGGAGATGTGCATACCTTACCTAGTGGGGTGTGATCTTTCACTGGAGCATGAACAGAGCCTGTATTGTACTGTTTTCTCTCTTGGCATATTTTCTTCTATGTGTGTGTCCTGAAATATTACAGATAGATGAAAGAGCAAGATGAGGCAGTCCCTGTCCCTTGTTCAGCCTGCTCTACGAGCGCGGGCGGGATTGCATTATGTGCTCCACATCACTGTGCTCTCATTAGGGAAAGTCCATCATTTTCACATACTGCTTTTTTTTTTTTAAAAATAGTTTCAGTTATTTATAATTTTTCCTATCAGCAACTACATTCCGATTAAAAGCTGGGGGTGCTTTCTGCCATACGTACCAGGTAAATGTTTACAAATCATATGCTTGACGTTTGGGAAGGGGAAAGCTGAGGGAAAGTATTTTTTAATGAAATATGATCGTATCTGGTTTTTTTAATATAGCATAGTTTTGAATGCTGTAGAGGTTTGTGGGTGGATATTTTTTAATTTTAATGATGAGAATTTTTGCTGTCTTTGCCCCCCACCCCCTGCCCAGTCATCTAGTACATTAACAAATAGTCTTGGCCCTAAAAGTTGCTCTGTTTAATTCCTGAGTTAAGGGAGGGAGAACACATCCAAAATATCTAAGCTGTACTGTGAGATGAAGTTGCTCTTATCAAAAGGTAGAGAATAGCTTTTTATTCATTCCACGCGTTGAGCAAGAATTCAGTAGCCTTTATTAGTGATAAATGGAACCAAATTCTTGATGTCGGAACTTCAGTGAAAGAAAGCAGCTCACAAAACAAATGGATGCTTAAGTTCCCTCACAAGCAATCCTAGCCTTCATAATTTGGGCAAAAGAAGTTATGTAGACATTGTGATAGAATAGAGACCTAGGTTCAGCGTGTCTTACAAGCTGTGCTTATTCTGTACATGAGTTTAAAGATGTAACTAGTGAGAATTATAACAGTGACAGCAACATTATAAAACCTGTGTGGAACATAAAGGTTAAAGGGTATGAGAACATGTGTATTTCCAAGAAGCACCCTGACTCAGTACTTTCAAAAAACAAAAATTGGATAGATGTTTTTGAGATTAATTACTTGGAAGTAGAAAAATACACAGATGTTTGATTGCTTCAAAATACGACTCTTGAAATACTTGACTGCAAGTCAAAAAGTCTTCTTGCCATGTAGCCCTCTAGTTGTGAGAAATAATCGTGCAGTGTCTACCAGAATACCTCAAGCCGCCTTTTCCTGTGTTGTTGTTACTGATAGTTTTTGACCTTTAGGAATAACGTACCTTCTAAGAGAAGTAGGAAATTTAACTTCATTCTCTTTTGTCGTTGGCAGACAAAACCAATTCTCGTCCAGAAACCAATGAAAAATGAAAGAAGGAAGCACTCTGTATTCTAGAAAATTTTGTCTGTTTTCTTAGTCAAACAGCATATTTTTGAAGATTTAGTACTTCAGAAGGCCTTCTTGAAAACAAGACATGCTCATGAAATTTAGCTCACTGTTTAAACATCTTAACCACATCAAAATAACTTGCATTTTTTTGAGTGTACATCTTTAAATGAGAAATTTTTACTCTTGTCCTCTGATTGAGAGTTTAGCTGGCTGTAGGTTCCAGCCTTCATAACAATAGATGGGGCTGAGGCTCAATAGATGTTCCTTGTGCTAAATTTGACTCACTTATTTTTATTTTTGTGTCTTTGTTTTGATGTCACTAGGTGGAGGGCTTCAAACAGACTTGAACAGTGTTTCGTGCCTAATGCTTGTGATGTAAGACAGCTAGCATTTGAAGAATTAATTTCGTGAAAAGATGTCCAGAATAGCATTGCTTAACAGTATGAATTTTCGAACTTCACTTTCCTTTTTTGCCAGTCTTTTTTGTAGTGTAGTACCAATTTGCATTCAAAGTTACACTTCTATAGTTGCTATGGACATTAAGATTGGAATTCAAAAGAAGTTAAACCAGCAGGTTTTCTTCCATCAGCTGTTCTCTACTGAGTGCCAGTATTAAAGACCAGATAGCCTTTTGGACAAGAGCACATCTGATGTTCGCTCATGTAACTTGAATTCTTGAAAATATTTGTGCAATGTTTATTAAAGGTATTTCCAGGTGTTCCTTAAAAACAGGAGTACTAGAAAGATATGACTGAGCTATCTTACTTGTTTTTAAAAAGGAATTTTTAATAAGAGGTGGTTGAATACAAGTAAATATACCAATATAATATGTCACTATAATATATATGAATGCTTCAAGTTTTTTCTGTGCCAGCTTAGTTTTAATGATTCCCACGAGATTGCTCTTACTGTTCGGGCATTTTAGAAAGGAACAAAACTTTCAATGTGCTTTTTATGTATAAGGTTTTATTTTGTATGAATTGTGTGTAAGGGTTCAGTGAGGATAGAGTTCTTTATCAGTTTTAGCTTTGTTATTTGAGTAGAACCAAATAATCATTAGCTGAATGGGAAGTAAAATTATTTTCCGTGGATTTTAATGCTGTTCTGTGAACTTGAACTTCAAATTCAATTGCAAAAATTAAATTTTAAAAACGCCCAGAGGCATCAGGTTAAATGAGGATGCTTTTGGGATTGCGAAGTATGTTCAGGCAGCAAAGCCATGCAGTGTGAATTCTTCCCTGCCTTCCTCCGTGATGGCGATTCCCATTTACCTTTGTGTCCCTGTGATGTGGAATGGTATGCAATAGACAGTGTCACTCTCTTCTCCTCTTGGTAAAGGTAAAACTAAAATGTTTGACCTGTTATTTTTTTTGTAAGACACTCCAGTGAATAAACATGATTGCCTGGGGTGTTCCACTAGCCAGAAAAGGAAGGGACAGCCGTTCTGTTATGAAGTGCATTACAGTTGGTCACCATTGTTATAGACTCTAAAACTCCAGTTTAGAATGTGTATGTGATACCTCATTGTCCCAGGGAAGGAGGTTTCCTGACCAATGTTCATTCTGTTGTTCATTCATTTCTCGTGGTGGAAATGTATATATAGCTCAAATGTTTCTATAGCCAAATTTCTTGGCCTTTCATCTCTGCTGTTAGTGACAAAATCAGAATAGATCAGATTGTCAGTTTCTGTACTATTTAATGCTACTCATTTAGCCTGGGTTCCTCCCTCTTTTGCCCATTCACCCAGACCCAAGCTAAACTTCTGTCCTGTTTCTGAAATATGCCCATATGCAAAACCTTAACAGCTCTATAGTTTGTCCATTTGCAGTTGCTGAGTGTTTGCTTTTGATCAGTGTAGATCCACTAAAAACCTGGTTATGGGATTTTTAAATTTTTTTTTTTTCTTGTGGCAATTCGAAGAATTATGAGCTTGTGCTCTTGAGGCACGTGTATGCTCAGAGCAGCAGTTATATGTTTGTATAAATTTTTGGTCTTTCCTAAAATGCAATGTGACCTTTTTCCAGGTTGCTGTGTAGTTCTCTTCTGACTTACCTTTTATTTTCTACTGTACACCTACCACTGCCATCTAATTTTTTTAGGGTCTCCACAAGCTACAGTGGCATTCGTAAGTAAATGATTTAGCAGTTTAATCCACAGTGTGACAGTTTTTATTATTGTTATCTAGAATCAAATCAAAGAGCGTGCACTATTAAATTGATACTGAAGATTTTAACTAGAAACAACACTGGGGTTTGGTATATTATGGCTGAAGTGACCCTCATTGCTAAAGACACTTCATTTCTCCTACAAGACAAGGTCTCCAGAGTCATGGGTTACTGCTGTCATAACGAGCAAGAGGGCAAAGATTCCTCCTCAGTTTTTTGTGATTGCTTAGAAGTTTACCTGCCTAGATTTGTTCTGTCCTAATAGATGACATGAAGAGGATATGTCCTGAAATGTAATGTGTAGTGATAAAGTCCTATTAGTGAAAGTTTAATACTGGGCTTTCAAAAAATGTTTCTTTCAAATGTTTCTTTCAAACAAGTGTTTATGCAAATCGTGGCATGGGTGTTAGTTCAAGAAATGAATGGAGTCAGCATGGCAAATCTAGTCATTTCAACTATGATTTTTCTGTCATCTGGCTTCAAAGGCTTTGTGGTTAGCTATGTGACATGTATTGTTTTTGTGGTTAATGGCCTGCTTTCCTCCTCTTTCTAAGTGTGCAGAAGACCATTGCTCACTGTATTGGACCTGCAATGGTGAGAAAATAGAGGTCTGCTTCTAAAAATTAGATTAGGGGAAATTAGTTAGAAATTTGTTAATTTTGTCAGTGTAAAGTTCTGAGAATTGAGTTAAATACTGGGGGAAAAATCCAAAGAAATAGCAGATCAAGGTAGGGATACAAAATTAATTTGTCACAGATTTACAAGTTTTGAAAGCCTAGTACTTAATCCTCCACTTTCAGTTGGCAATAATACAACTAATTTTCAAGTTCTAGTTAAGTTACGTATTTTTAAGATACCACTTTGTGGTTGGACATACTTCCAAAAAGCTAGTGTCCTGAATTACAGAATTAGGTACCTAAACTAAACTTTTATGAAGTTTAAAGTTGGAATGTAAAAGACAAATAATTGTGTTCTTTTTTTGGTGTGGAGGAACAAAGAAGATTATTCAGAGAAGACAGTTATTCTGCCTTACAAAATGGTAGTTCTAAGAACTGTAACAAAATCCGCAAATAAAATTCATTGTTCTAGTGACTCTCAAGCATAGTACTGGAACTTCACACTGGGAGAAACCTCTGTGGTACTGGACACTATCAGAGAATCGGAAGTATTTGATTATTGCGTTCTTACACGTTGTCTGTGAACCCAGGAGTTAGAAATCATGCTGATTGAGTAGTCCCCTCTCTCTAACGTAACTGGAAAATACATTAACTGAAGTGTTATATTTAAAAATAGTTTCAATTATTAGAGATATTTATTAAAGATATTACTGAGTATGTAGGAACTGAAACTCTTCAAGATTTATGATTGCGTATCTGGGGTTGATTTCTGCCAGGAACAGATGGTGTTGAAGCAGACAGCTGACAAGTACTACAGCAGAAAACACCTATTAAATGAGATTTTATAAGTGTGATCACAAAATAATAAGAGTATTCTAAAGTGTTATTGCAAAATTTGGTTTTGAAGAGCAGATAGGATAAAGAGGAGTTTTTATGAAGGAGGAAGTTGCATTCATGCTTTTCTGAAAAATAATTCAAAGATTTCGGATCAGTAGATGTTGAACTATTTGAAGGGCAAATTGAGGTTATGTTGTACTATACTATTGGGGAAGCCATGGTCAGGATATGAAAGTCTTGCTGTATATGTACGGGATAACAGAGATCTGCTTTTAAGGCATCTAGCTCTTTAAAACTCTCTATACTTGTATGTAGTTATTCTAAATCAATTGCTGAGGTAGAACCCAAATGCGAAATAAATTGTTATATCTCTGAGAATACTTAGTGCTTTAAAAAGGGGTAGATTTGAATGCTGCAGCCTTAAGTTAGGCATAGATTTGTCGATTGTAGAAGTTTTGATCCGTGAAATTACCAGTGAAACAGTTAAAGCCTGTGCTTAAGGTAAAATGAAACAAAGTTGGCACTACCCTTGTTCTGGGTTTGGTGAAGTAAAAGGGAGTTAAGAAGCTAGTGGAATCATAGTCCTAGAATAGTTTGGGTTGGAACGTGCGTTTAAAGGTTGTCTAGACCAACCCCACTGCAGTGATCAAGGACATCTTCAACTAGAGCAAGTTGCTCAGAGCCCCATCCAACCTGACCTTGAATGTTTCCAGGGATGGGGCATCTACCACCTCTTTGGGCAACCTGTTCCACTGTAGCACCACTACCCTGTCACTTTATTCCAGATTTGGTTTTAACAGAGTCATAAGGCCACCACCTCCTCTGCATTTCTCATGTTGTAGTCCTTACAGAAATTCCTGTGTAGATGAAATGTTTGGGAAACTTGAGAAATGGAAATACTGCGAATTGAAGGATTATATGGTTTTTATGTAATGCAGTTCAAAGGCATGTATAAATACGATGTTGGGGTTTTTGTGACACAGAACTGTCATTCTGAAAACTGATTCCTTAAGGACTGAGCCCTTTTATTGCTGTTTAGTTTGTTAACCAAAATCTGGAATTGAACTTTGGAGTTTCTTATTAGGAATATAAATTTCTTTGTTGTCTCTACTGAAATACCAACGTTCTCGTTCAACTATGTAAAACCTGCCTAATGCAATTCGTTTGATGTCTTTCCTTACTAACATTACAGCTGATTTAGAGTTGTAATAGTCCCATTTGCCTTCCAGATTTTTGAATTGGAACATGAAGATGGCACAATACTTGCTTTTCTGTGTTGTCAAATACCACAGTAGTACCATGATATTTGGAATTAAATACTACTAACAGTGTTAGATTTTTACGTTCTGTATAACTGACTTTTACGTACAAAACCCCTTCTCTCTTGAAATGTTTCTTTTAGTGTCACTTAAGTTCATCAAATTAAAGGAACAACGCTAGGGCTGGTGTTTATATTAGTATGATATATCGGTGCTGCAAGAGGTCTGCTTCCAAAGTTGCTTGTTAAAACTGAAAGCTTGATTAGTGTTACTTTCTGTACTGCTTTGTATGCAGTAGTTTGTCTTTGCAGATGAAACGCGTTCATCAAATGATTACTGCTTTTTAATAAAATGTAGTTGATCTTTGTTTTAGTAGCATTTAAAATACAGAATTCTCTTTTAGTCAAATTTTGTTTAAAATTTACTAATACAATGTAAGACTTCAGATGGAACAAAATCAGAATATTCTCTTAATGAAAGCAAAGGCTTTTGCATATTGATGGAGGCTTGCTGAATGTAGCATTTCTGCTTTTGTAAGAAGTCCTGAAAAAAAGGTTTTTTACATACTAAACCAAAAACTTTCTCATAGAAAAGTTAAATTTTAAAAAATGTTTGGAAGGCTCAAAAAGTGCCAGCTCTGAAACTGGGGGGGGAAGAACCCTCAAGGCTTCTGCCAAAGCACCCTCAGCATGCGGAATACTTGTGGTCGATAGAGACCCTGGAGCTTGGGATTGTTGAAATACCAGGCTCTGGAGTTAACCCAGAAGATGACAAGCTGTGAGCATCTCAGCAGGGCAGCGCTGGTGCTGTGGAGCAGGGAAGCTTCCACCAGCCCTCTGCATACACGTACCCTCCCAGTTTGTGCTCCCTGCTGCAGAGCTGAGAGTTGGGTTTTGAGTATTTTTTTAGCTGTCTGCTTCAGAGCAGCAAAACTGAAGTATTTGTGTGACTGAAAACACATGGCTTGGAACCACAGGAGTGCTGGAGTGGGAACATTGCTTTCGTTTGAGCTGCTTTTATGTTTGTGTCTTGGTGGTTTCAGGATGCTCAACAGTTTCCATTAGTAGAGGCTGGATTTTTGGAGAAGTGTGGCTCGAATTTATCAGAAATTTGGACCCACTGATGTTTCAGGAAAATATATTTGGGATTGGTGATTAGAATTTTTCTAGACAAACAGCTCCCTTCTCTCCACCATTTTATTGGAAGCTTTCTTATTGGTTATATCAGACTGGTTACTTGCATGACTTCTGTCACTGAGATGTTAAAAAGAAAAAGAAAAAAAAGGAAAAAAAAAACCCAAAACAAAGCCAAACCAAACAAACCAATACCACCACATGTGTGATGAAAATTTTGGTAATAATTAGTTTTGCCCTTTAAGTAGGGAATGCAGTTTTTGCTTGTGTTCCTGAGTGAATATGGTCTGTACAGAAGGACGTACTTATGGCCCATCTTATTTTCTCTAATTTTACAAGGAAATTGCAGACGGTATAACATCATACTTATTTTTCTGTGTTCCTTAAGCTGTAGGTTATAGTCCCTTTAGCATTATCAAAAAGGCTTAAATGGGATTGCAAAATACTAGCTAGCTATAGTAGCTCCGCTCCTCCAGACTGGAGGAATGAAAACGGATTTGCGTTGCTGGCTGGTCTTTACTGCCTTTGGGCTGGGGAAGCAAGTTTGATATGTGTATTACTTTTTCCCTTGTGCTTCCTGTCTTTTTAATTTTTTTTGTTCCCTAGATGGCAAGTCCTCAGTGCCAGGGGCTGTCTTACTTAGTCCTAAACGTGTAGTCTGCAATTAAGACATACTGGCAGGTAATCAGTACTGTGAGGCAGTATGCGGTGCTAATGATAAATAAGTAGCATTGATTCCTTCCTTATTCAGGGTTCATTGACATCAGGCTTGCACTGCGCAATTTTGAATTACTTGCGTGTAATTCAGAAAATTATGTTAGGAAACATTGCTATGATGGTGACTGTGTGACTTTTTCTGAGCAGGGACTAAACAAGGAGTAGGTTGTTTGGGACAGGGGGTTGCGTGTGTGGTGGTGTTGTCTTGGGACAGTTGAATGTTCTAAGTACTGAATTGTATTTTATGCTTTAGAAGTGACTTCTTGGGTCTCAGCTCTAGTTTTGGTGTCAGATCTTTCATGTCGTGAACTTTAATTTTCTTCTTGCACTCTGCTAGCTCTCAACTAGGGGTTCACTGAGTAAGGTTATTTTGGCAAGGGAGATGAATGCTTTTAATAATAAATTGTCAATTAAAATGTGCGTCAGTTTTATCGTAGTTGTGACACAACAGTTGAATTAATAGGAATGTCTTATGACTTAAAATTTCTTGCTGCTTATATTCTTGATCCCTCACGCCCAGCGTCTTTGAAGCTCTACTAAAAAGATCTAGACATCTAAGAAGAGCTTAGGCCAGAACCAGGATGCCAACTAACACTCTGTCTCTTTTCTGATTTCTCAGCAGCCTTCCCTCAGAGAACAAACTGATTGGTTCTTATTCCTTTCTGTCACTCGCTGTGATGTGAAAGTGATCTTATTTTTCTGATTATATGCAGGGAAACTGACACTGATCCTGAAAGAGTTGAGAAATACTTTGTGTTAGTCTTTCAAAAGTGAATCTCGATCAGTAGATAGTGTGTGTGGCTAAGTTAGTTCTCCTCCTTGTACCTCGAGAAGGACCTTAGATCAAACTGAACTAATCAAAAGTGCTGGGTCTCATTTGCATCCTCCGGGGTGTTTTTCTACAAAACAAATTGCATCTCTTCCTTCTCTTTCATATCTACAGGAAACAAAACAGTTGAAATTGGATTTCAGTGTTTTTGCTCCTACTCACTCCAGCTTCTTTTCTATTTTCTGTTTTAAAAAACAACTGCTGAAACTAACCTTAAACTCTCTGAAGAAAATGCTTCTCACTAATTGTTGCATATGAAGGTGACACACCATTTGTAACTGTGTAGGACAGCCTCAAGTTCCTGTCTCTGGAGACAAGTGAATGGTGTTTTCTAACTGTTGGATTAATCTAAAGATGTGATGAGCATCTGTCAGTCTGCGTATGTCAGGAAAACACTAGGCGACTATGTAGGTGTTAAGAGTTCCTCAGGGAGAAGCATGCTTGTCTTAGTAAATGTGGCTAACGACTTTAGAGCACTTATGTTTTCTAAAATATGAAATGTTACAATATTTGGAAGATGCACTTGTATGCAGTGTTATTTCATAACTCATGCAGAATGCTAAACCATACTTTTTTATTTTAAATAAAACCTTTTTTCCCCCCTCTTACCACAGGATAATGAGAAAAGGACCCCTTTACATGCTGCTGCCTATCTGGGAGATGCAGAAATTATTGAACTACTTATTTTATCTGGTATGTTCTGTTCCTGTTAATGGAAAAAAAAATAACTATGCACATCCAAAGAAATATTTATGTACATCTTAGTCTGTGTAGCTTTTATTGAGATATTTAATGTACTATTAATTAAAGATGTTTGTACTGAAATTTTGATTTCCAGACTTAGCAGTGTTGTAATACTGTGTAGTTCTGCTCTAAAATACTTCTCTGTAGAAAGCTTTCTCAGTTATAGCTATTTTTATTTGTAGTTTGATCAGCTTTAGGTAGTTTAATTCTAGTTTAAAGAACAAATAGTGTGTCTGTTATAGGTAGATGTTAGCAGCATTGCTTTGGTTCTGAAATGGCCTTCAGAAAAACAGTTAAAGATGAACAAAGATGATGGCATCCAGAGTTGGTTATATTATTTTTAAGTATCCTTTGCTGTTGGCTTAAATGCACAGACTATAATTAGGATCGGCTGAAAATTTTAAAATCTCTTGCCCATTTTTTTCTATTTGTACTACGACAAAGTGCAAGTTCTGTAAAACAGTATACTTCTGTCTTTTAAAAAAAAAAAAAGGGTAGAAAACCAAGAAACTATTCCAAAACCCTAAAAGCAAAACTTCATAACTGAGACACTGACTTGATTGTTGTTGATCTTGGACAAATCTACCTGTCAGGTAACTTGAGGCTGAATTCATGATAGGGAGCGTTAAGGTTAAACAGAAAGATTAAAACTTGTATCAGTGCTGTAGAACTGCTTTAATCTTCAGTCTGCTTAACGGTACATGTTAGCTATGTGAAGCTGGCTATTTCCACCCACCACCACCCTCCATCAACCTTTAATAACAAATTTTTCTTTAAGGAAATGTCACTTTTACGATTGTAGGAGTCACTTCCAGACTTTAAGTTGAAATTGCCAGGCACAATTTAACCTGTTTATAATTTAGCAAGATATAATCGTCTCACATGTATTGTGTGTACTCTCTCTTATAATTATATATAACTAGTTAATATTACATTATGTATATTTTTAATGGATTTTTTTTTTCTGATTGAAATATTCTATAGTGATAATTTGTCCAGAAAAGTTCACCTGTGTTGCAGAGAAGGTGGTATTTTTCCCTATCAAGAAAAAAAAAAAACAAGTTCTGGTGACTAGAAAATATTTAATAATCCCTTTCTTCTGAAAAGGGATCTTGGATTTGACAGGGATATTTTGTTTTATTTGGGTTTTCACAGTGATTAAAGCAAAACCAAACAAAACCCCAGAATGACTAACCATGTTATAAAGTTTGCGAAGTTGTAGTCACCTACTTCTAGGAGTGACTGTTTTGGATGAAGAGAGTCCAGTTACCAGAACTGTGATTGAAGAAAATCTCTCTCTTTTGGGCAAAGGGCTTATGGAAGGAGTGAGATTCTATTTCGGATATTAATGAAACAAGATCCTGATTGGGGGATGGCAGTAGGGGAGGAAGGTTAGTCATGTTACTTGGGCACATAAACTGGGGATGAGTGTAAGAAAAACAAAGGAGGGAAGTGAAGAGCTAAGAATTAGGGCTGTGCGAATAGTCTGGAGTTGAGCTGTTACGTGGAGGAGAGATTGTGGGGTGCTGCCGAGTCTGGAGATTGTTCAGGAGGACTGGGAAGCATTGATAAGTCTCAGATGAAATGTATTTAACAAAAATCAAGATTTATTTACACGAAACCGTGTATGAAGTAGTTGCAAAATCAAAAGCTTTGAAAGCTGGGGAACGTATAGGCAATATCAGTGTAACCTGGCTGTGCTGGTGTGCTATGCGGTGGACTTCGGGTTCATATTTGTGCCTTTCCGTAGAAGCTCAGCCTCATGGCTTTCACAGGGAGGAGCTGCGCTGGGAAAGGATCAGGCTGGTACTGTGAAGGAGTCGCAGATGCCAGTTGTTGATGCATTTGTAAGTGAATGAAGAGGGGCATTAATTGCAGGATGAGAAGGTGATGTCGGTGTGAAAGGCTGTGCTGTACCTGGGCGCTAATCTGTATATTACCTGCTTGCAAGCTGTGGTTTTAGGCAAGCAGCTTAAACCAGACTCTTCAAAAAGTAGTCACGAATTTAGCCTTCCTCATTTCTGAATGCTGGATTTGAAATCTTTATGGTTTGGAAAGTGTGAGCACTCACAACTGTTCCTGAAGCACTGCACCAGCTGCTTCTCTGAGAAATCAGGTCTAGGTGTCTCAAAATGCACGAGCCAAGGTTTTTCTTCTAACGCTCTTAATTGGACAGTGGGGAACAGAGGTTAAGTGTATTTATCCTCTCCATTCCATAAAGATACGGAAAATTCATCTATCGTGTTTCAGCTGGAGGTCAAATCTCTCCTTTGAGACAGATGTATAACGTTACATTTTGTCGTAATAGATGAGCATTAGGGAGCAAATAAAGAACATCTGCTACCACAGCAAGGTTTGAACAATGTGTGCTGTGTTGCAACACCTCTTTTTGAATAATAAGAAAGTAGTTTGCTGAATAAATAACATTTCTGAACAAGTCGTCTCTGTGCAGTAAATTTGCATTTACAAGTTTTGTGTGTGACTATAATTGACCTATTGTAATATATTTGCACAAGGGATTGAATTAAATAGTGTGGGCTACTTTCGTCCTAGCATTTCTCACCTTGTGAGATCTTGACTTTGCAACTTGTAATGTCCTCTAATGTAGTTTGCTGGAATGTTATTAGGAACCACCACAGAGTTTTCCTGCTGTGAAAGCTATCCTATGAAGACGGTTTGCTTTGATTTTTTTTTTAATTCCTTCTTCAAAGTAGACCTCAAAATTACTGAAGTAAATATTAATCTTTCCAGTACTCAGTGGCTCTTACCTGATTCTCGTTATTCTCTCTTCTTAATTAAAGTGTGTATCATATGTTACCTAGGCATAGAGGTTTTCTTAATTTGGTTGGAACTTCTTTTGCATCCCCCTCCAAGCGATGCACGTTGCTTTCAAGTATGTAATTTGGATCATATGTTGCTGTTACAATATCTTTATATTACTTTGCTATAGACCTAAGGAACTCATATTGCACATTCTGAAGATACAACCAATTGACCCTGTTTGCAGACTTTTGTGGAATATGTTTTCAGTCTTACGAGCATACCTATTTAGTTTTTGCATTCTTGAGATATTTTTCCACCAAACCTCGAGGTTGCTCTGTGACCTCTCCTGTTGTAGTCTTTCACCTGGGTAAGTGACCTGAAGGTCATGGTTTGGATACAGACTCTGAATAGCAAAGAAGATTGCTTCAATGACTCAGTTTTGGGCCTGGACATTTAGATTGCTTTTTGGTTTTTATCATGAGACAGTGCTTCACTGAACTTATCCCCTGAGGATGTGAATATCTTGCTAGCAGATTCTCATGCTACTGTGGTCTGCGGAAGTCTAAATATTCAAATCATCTCTCCCTGTTAGACTGGAGCTAGATAAGCAATTAGCATTCCTAAGTTTGTTAGGTAAGGAGGTGAACAGTAAATAAGAGAGGCATAAAGATGGTTGTTTATAGTATACAGAATGATGGAACAAAAATTTATATTTTAGTCACTTGAGAATCATAATTTTAGAAGCATTTTCTTTTTTCTGTTATGCTGTGAAGGGTCGTAACACCCATCGCAGTTGTATTTTTATGATGTACGTACAATGCTGCATCCTGGTGCACAACTACTTCTGTATAGTTTGCGTAATTGCACTGACTTTAATTGTGTAAATGCTTGATGGCAAACTACTGAGAAGTAGAAAAGTAAAATAATTAAGTTTTAATTAACTGAATGTCCAACTTCTTGTTCCTTCCAAGAAGTACTCGTTAAAAAAACCCAAACCCTTCTTTCAGTTAAGTTCTGCATGTGAACTGTTCTGGGGAGGCTTCCTGTGTTATAAAAATCATTCTGTTTGTTCTACACTTTTTTTAATGCTGTCAGAGCCTATTCTGGAGGCGAGATGTGAGGAGCAGGAGAGATGTGTTGTTGTGATCGGTTTTCTTTAAAAATACCATGCAGACTATTGCTGCTTTCACTGAAATCGACACATCTGATTTACCTGTTCTCATTACTATATTGCATTGATGCTTCAACACTTAGACAACACATCTATGTTCACTTCACCCAAAATTTTCACTGCATGGAGTTTAGTGTATATGAGTGTGTAGTCAAACTTAATCTCATTAAGGTTTGGCAGCCCACGAGTTTTTGTTGTGCTTTCCTCTGTGTCAGCTGAAAAATGTACGAATCGTGCCGATGCTGGAAAACTATTGTTATAGTGATAACAGATTTTGGAAGATAGTAAAGACCCTCCAACGTTACTCCACTCAAGCTGCATTTCCTTCATCTAATTCTGAAGCCGTGCAAGTATTAAAAGTCCGTGCAATGACAGTCACACAGCTCAGCTGTTGAAAGGCTATCGCTGTAAAAATACCAGCTGCGCAAAGCTCTCTGGATTGCAGATGTACCCACACACCAAGTGCTTTTCACAGGGACTCCTTTTACTACTGGCTGTATCTTTCGGCCACTTCCTATTCTTTTGATAATGATGTTGGCTGCTGTTTTCTTTTCTGAGCTGTCTTAACTTCCCTCTGGCAGTGGTAACTGTTGCTGAGAAGAAGCTCTGATGCTCTTTGAGAGAGAAAATGAAGCTGACTTATGAAAAGCTAGAAATGTTGGGTAACTCAAGGAGTCTGAGAACCTCACGTTGCTCTCTGAAGCTCGAGGAGGTGGTGGACGAGTTGCAGCAGAAAGTACGAAGTTCTGGAAGGAAATGGACTGCTTACATTGGCAAGGCAGTGAAGTTCTGGGGGATGCCTCTGACTTGATTGTGGTCTTCCTCCTTTTTGTGGCCGGTGTATCTCTGTGTGTTTTGGTTGTTTTGGCTTTTTTAACAATAAAAACAAAAACTGTTGTTGAAGCGGCATTGTGGCGGCTCAAAAGATATGCTGGTCCTGTCTCTATCAGGTTTTTTTCAGTATTCTATAGATCCTCTACCATGCATTTAGCTTATAAATAGGAAGAAGCTTCCTCTCAGTAAGGTCTTAGTAATTATTTTTGCAGCAATGATTTTCCAAGTATCCAGTTTTTCAATAGGAAATTATCCTAGATTTCTATTACTGATTGCTTCAATTCATATCTCAAATCTTCTTTTACTTTACAGACTTTTTCTTTATCTCCTCCTTGAATGTTCATGTATTTTTCTATCTAAGGAAAAGTTTTCTTCTCCATCTGTTCATTCCCCACTGTAATCTGAGAATTTCTGCTTGTCACTTCAACTACTTCCACGGTTGTCTTCTCTAGGTAAAAAGTGAGTAATTTAAAAAGGAAAAAACTTCCAAAACTGATAGTAGCCCATGGAAAATAATTACATAGAATCTCATTACAGTAGGACAGCTAGTTATTCCCAGTGATTTATACCTGGGATCTTCCTAATTTCTGCAAAGATCATTCCTAAAATTACTTCAGTATGCTAGTTGTTAAGACAAAGTTTGTTAGCTTTTTTTAATGCAATCTAAAGACCTTATTTACCTCTTTTAAATAAACATTTCAGACCTTCAAATACTAAACGTCAGGTGTTTCTTCTATTGCAAATGTGAGTGAAAAAACTTTTGCTTATATTATGATATTGTTCAGCTGCTAGCACATCTTGTTCAATAACAAAGGAAAATACCGTCCTCGACAGTCTAAAAATACAGACTACAAACAGAACAGTGGAAGGCAATTCAGGACTTAAGTTAGTACTGTGAGCGAAGATGAAAATGTCTTGTCAGTTCTGTTGTATTTATTTTTTGAATGTTTTTCCAACTAGTGACTCATAAGTAATGTAGCCACTGCATTCATTAGTCTGCTGAGGACACTTAGAAATAGGACTAGTTCTGGCGTGGAGTAGGTCGGGAAGAGAGTCCTGGCAGAAGTTCTTATGAGAGGAGCACAATGGTGATGTGCTGAGACATGGCTGTATGTCGTCATACGGCACTTTATGGACTAAGGAGGAGGTGCGTGGCTGTTTCTTGCAGCATTTCCTGCCCAGTCATTCATTGCCTATCTCTTCAAGAGACGGTTGTGATGCTAGCTCTTACTCAAATGTAAGGGTATTGACACCAATGAAGTAGCAACCGGATTGCAGAAACACACATCCAGGTAGTGGTGACTAATAGTACATTTAAATGTGCAATTACCAGATACAGACTGGTATAATTAAAGCTTCCAGGATCATTTTGTAAATCAGTGCGTGGATTGATTTGGAAGATGTGTCTCTTGGAAAATAAATTTGCTAAAACTAAGCAACACTGAGGTTTTCAGTAGCTTCTGTACTAGATTTATTAATTAAAACATGTCTTTATAGTTGTCAGTCTTGTGAATGCAACTTGGCAAAATGACACGTTAAGATTCAAGGAGCGGGGAAGAAAAATTTGTAATACTTCCCCGCCCCTTTTGCAGAGCAAAAATCCTGCTTTCATATTTGCCTGGATCTGTAAGTTTACTAGGCTGTAGTAGCCAAGTTGATGATGAAAGGGAAGATCTTACTTAATGTTTCAGTTTAGTGCAGCAACATGGAAGACTAAGTTGGTTGGTTTGGAAGGTGCAGTTTTAGAGGAGTAGCGTTATGTAATCAGTTCTTAAGTTCAAGCAAAGATGATGGGTATTTGTGTGCAGTATTGCATTGGATATTTTCGGTAAGCCCCCAAATCCTTTTCCTGCAAGCCATAGGGCATTAAAAGAATTGAAATATAAGAAATTTTACATTAAACAAATGAAATATTTGAGCCGTTTTAAGAAACATATTAAGACCAGGCCCCTGAAGTCTGGAAGATCCGGTGTGGTGGGGTTGGTTTTTTGGTTTGTTTTTTTTTGTTTGTTTGTTTTTACAAGTTGGAGATCAAGGTACACTGCACCATGTTTTGAAAGAGCAAACTGCTACGTAACTGGCATTTGAAAGCATTTGAAATGTGAGAAATGCCCTGGTTAACATGTCAGCAGGTTGAGCTTCACAGATTAAATATTGCATTGGCACTGTTGTACAGTGATTAGATACATACACGTGTTCAAACTGTCTTAAGCAAACCGTGAAGCAAATCATCTTGAAGCAACTCAGTAAAGGTGCAATACATTGTCTAACATTTATTTGCAATGATCTGGAGTAGAGCTTTACCCCAGAGGGTGAAGGCTGTAAACTTCCTCACTGTTGCACAGTAGGAGTAAGATAGGTTTGAGGGAGCTTTGTGTCTCATGCAGAGCATCTGAAGGGGGAGGGAGGAACAGTAACATTTTCCCTAAATCATGTGCTAGGGAGTAAAGAACAGCCTAGAGGGGGATTATGTGCTCAGATACAAGGCTGTTTGGAAAAGCTGTTCTGTGAAGTTTAAATCATTCTTGGCAGCATGTCTTCTTGGAGAAATTTAAGGGGGAAGTATCTCTATGTTGATTTAAAATATTATTTTATTTAACATATCTAGAGTTATATATCTCACGATTCCCAGGTTAATAGTGCATATGCGGTTTTTGGTAGTACACTTACTCTGATTATTACTTTAAAAATTTGTCTTTCAATCTAACAATTTTGGAACTCCTTTAAGATTTGTTTGTTGTGGGGGAAAAAAGCAAACTTTAATAAAGTCCATCAGAGATTTAGATCTTTTGTCAAAAATTAACTTTGGGGTTTTTTGGTTAGAGAATCTACAACATTTTTGTGCATTTGAAAAGCTAACTTATTTTAGTGTCTACATACTACGCCAATTTAACTATGGGATGTCCTAGACCTAGGCTTTCTTGCTTCTTTGGGTGAAAGATCACTTGCGGGGGAGAGGGGAGTGGGCAGATGTTGGTGGGTTTGCCCTTTTGAGAGGCCCATGTTACTTTTAGGTATCGCTTCAAATTTCGTTAGGCATTTCTTTGGCTAATGCTGGTTTTCTTTCTTACCAGAAACAATAAACACTTCCATATATTCTATAGTCCTAGCAAGTTTGAGTAACTTAACGAACTTTTTGTATTTATTCCTGCTCTATTCTGATGCAATTTTTAGGGTGTGTGTTAAAGTACCAGAAATGTCAGTGAACGACTTGGCTGAATCCATAAACATGGCTTGGACTCTAAGCACATTCTCACTAGAGCTTCCTTGCAGTGGAAATGCGCATTTCTCCCCTTCTGCTGGGTATGATGCTTCTCATTTCTCAGGCTTCATCACCTGAGTGGATCTGACCTGACCTCAAACCCTGCAGATGCATTTTCCTGAGGGAAATCGGGATGGTGATTAGTGACCTCACAACTCCCTTAATTCCTTTAAAATGCTTAAATACATTTGTATCCTAAGATTAGAAATAAAAATCAGTTAAACTTTGAAATTCTTCATTCCTTGGTTGTTGGCTTTAGACCTGACGTCAGATGGAGCTCGGAGTACCGTTTTGGCTCTTCTTGTTGTCTCGTCTGCTAAAAACAAGATGTGGCTAACAATAACCTGGAAGACAATCAAGAATTACAGATATGTTTGAAATTATATTCATTACATTTTCGCTGATCATCCAGATTATTGTCTTTTGAGAAAGATTACAAAAAACATGAGATGTTTCTGGTGACGTTTAGAATCGTCAGATTCTTTTTTTGGTTGAGTTCTGTGCAGAATTTGATAAAGTACATTAAGTTATAGTATGTGGTGTGGTGCAGTACTCTAGGTCCTTATGATGGTTGACAAAAGCAGATATTTACGGTAACATTAAGTCTGTTAAGCTTTTGTTAGATTGTGAAGGTTTTCTTCAAATGGACTTGGACTTTCTTCCCGTTCCTTGAAACTTTTGAACTTGGAAGGTAGGATGACACCCAAAGCTTCTGAAATTTGGATAAGGAAAGAGAGGGACACCCCTGAAATTTTTGCCAGCAGTTAGACCTCAGGCTTGTCTAGTGCTTGGAAGGCCTAGGGTCAAAGTGGGAGTTTGGATCCAGCATCAGCTTCCATGTTGTGTTCTTAAGCCTGAAAGGGACGGGTTGACTAGATTACTGATTATGACTGATTAACTCAGAGAATTGTCTTCAAATCTTTGGTTTGCTTAGTATATACAACCATGATTTTGTACAGACTGTGAAGTTTCTTGGCCAGGTTGTTCAGCCGGACTGTGAGGGACTTCTTTGCTGTTGCAGGTCTAAGAGTTGTGGATCAAAATACCCCGTCTCTCAGTTGAGTGTGCTGACCAGCAGCCTGTTTGACATTTTGTGTCTTACTGGCTTTCCATCCTTTTCTATTCTTTGCATAGAAAAAAATTAAAGTTGATTCTGATGTAACAATATTATGTTTAGCCTGAGAAGTTGTGCTGGAGCATGTCTAAAGAAGAGCAACAAAGCTAGTGAAGGGTCTAGAGCATAAGGAGTGGCTAAGGGAACTGGGGTTGTTTAGCCTGGAGAAAAGGAGCCTGACGGGCTCTCCAAAACTACCTGAAAGGAGATTGTAGTGAGATGAGTGTTGGTCTCTTCTCCCAAGTAGGAAGTGATAGGACAAGAAGAAATGGCCTCAAGTTGCACCAGAGGAGGTTTAGATTGGATATTAGGAAAAATTTCTTCACCAAAAGGTTTGTCGAGCACTGTAACAGGCTGCCCAGGGAAGCAGTGGAGCCACCATCCCTGGAGGCACTTAAAAGACGTGGAGGTGTGGTGCTCAGAGACTTTGTTTAGTGGTGGACTTAGCAGTGTTAGGTTCACAGTTGGACATGATGATCTTAAGGGTCTTTTCCAGCCTAGATGATTCTGTGATTCTAAGTTAATAAGCTCTGACTATGTGGCATTGATGTTATTATGTGATATCATATATTGCTCTGTGAACTCTTTNAGTCACCATCCCTGGAGGTGTTTAAAAGACATGTAGATGTGGTGCTCAGGGACATGGTTTAGTGGCCTTGGCAGTACTAGGTTAACAGTTGGACATGATGATCTTAAGGGTCTTTTCCAGCCTAGATGATTCTGTGATTCTAAGTTAATAAGCTCTGACTATGTGGCATTGATGTTATTATGTGATATCATATATTGCTCTGTGAACTCTTTCCGACAGTATTTCCAAACTATTTTTTCAAAAACGCGACATTTTGTCTAAGCTGTCACATCTCTCTCAAATCTCAGCAGTTTTCAAATAAAGATGGCTAAATTCTCACTCGAGGTATAAAAAACCCTATAAGTTTATTTATTTGTGTATATATGTGTAAATATATGTGTGTATATATCAGTAAGAAATCATTAAGCTTAATCTTTGTTTTCTTGTTTGTTGAAGTTCACTGGAAGTCAGGAAGTAGTTCAGTTGCTTCCCTCAGGAAAAAAGATCTTCAAATCCTTCTTTCTTTTTATTATTAAGAAAAAAATCAAAATCCAAACTCAGGCTTGTGTCTCTTGGAGATGTTTGTGCAACCCTTTGTCCTGGGGGCGAGGACAGCTGTTTCTCAGGTAGGCTTTTAGAAGCAGAATTGTGTGTGTCACAGTCTAGCTCGTGAAGGGAGGCCCAGGAGGTCCTGAAGTGTGAGCTAGGTGGCCTGGTGGAATAGAAAAGATTCATTCCCAAATTCCTAGCACAAATAGCAGTAGCTTTCTATATACCTACGCAGCAGACTCACCAACCGCAAGGAAACTGGAGGCGTGGGGAATAAATGTAGTCTCTTCCTCTATTTTAATGGAGAATTTCAACTAAAGTGGGAAAGTATGAGATTTTTGTTGCTGAATGAAGGCAAGGAGTCCATCTTTCTTACTTAACAGTCTTTTTATGTGCCTTTGGAAGTGCAAGAGATTGTAGAGGGTTACCTAGTGTGAAAAGAGGAGTATGCTTTGATGGAAGAGTAGTATGGGTGCAGTGTTAAAAGAATTCCCTCAAAGGCTGGACGTCAGGTGGAGAAAAGATTCCTTTCAGGTTTTGGCATCATGCTGTATTAATGAGCCTAGAATAAGTTTCCAATAGTTCTGTCTCTGTACTTGAAAATATTTAAGTCTTTCTGTAAGCATATTATAAACTTCTGTTATTCTTATTTTTTGTTACAGGAGCTAGAGTTAATGCCAAAGACAGCAAATGGTTGACTCCTTTACACAGAGCTGTGGCATCTTGTAGTGAGGTATGCTTTTTTTATTTTGAACTGCTTTGGGTTAAAATAAGACAAATTGCCTTCTGTTCTTTGTTACGTTTTTACAAAGTGAAACTACTCCAAACATTTGGAATTGCATAACATTTTTGCAACAGTTTGCTTAACCTGTTGAGGGTATGTGTATATATATCATATGCCTGACTAGGAAGAGAGGGGGAAAGCTATAAATTTCCAGTTCTCAGCTGTGCCCTCTGCGATTTCCCTAGCAGAGGATTCTGCGTGCAGTGTTCTCAAGTCCAGTTTACTTCTTGTATGGTAACCAAAATGGTTCAGCATGAGGGAAGTAGAGATGACCTAAGATTTAGTACGGCTTTTGCAGCATAATCTTTGCATTTCTTTATTTTTTTACATGCTTGTCTCTTCAGGCATTGAAGAAGTAAGTGTTTCTGTAAGGTCTGCAAACATCTCTCTTTTAAGAAGCAATTAATGAGTAATGATAGTATTGAAAATAACTTAAAAGTTATAAATAAAATATGTAGAAAGTTTTCTGAAGTCTACCAGTTGTAGTCTCACACTATAGTTGTGAGACTATAGTGATGTAAAAAATGAATTTCTTGTTGTGCCTCGGTTGTAGATGTCCTAATGAAAATTTTAAATGCCTGTAGAAGATCAAAACAAACACAGAAATGCTGAGCTTGTTATGTGGAAACATTTGTGCAAAACTATCTCCTTTGAAATCCTCAGTCAAATTGATGCTCATTTCAGTATGTCTCAAAAGATAAAGGTTTTTTAAAGATTCTGTCTAAATTTTTGAGAAGATGGAATTGAATATTTTGGTTTTGACAAGCATTGAACTTCAAGTATTTGATCCATGAACTATCTAAACAAGGCTTATTTCAGGTTTTGCTTTTGAATTCCCTAGATAAATAGCAATATTTTGTCACTAGCATTAATAGCTAAGTTATGTGAGGATTGTGTTATTCAAAACAGTGTTTGAAAATGAATCTCCCAGGGTGCGTTATTCCCAAGTACTATTTGTTCTTCTTGAGGTATCTTTAGGCTGCTCCTTTGGGAGCTGACCAAAGCACCAAATGCTGCATTCTTCAGTGCTGAGGGACAATAAAAGCTCCTTATATCAGTAGCGCTTGCAGAGAGGAGTGCAGCAGGCAAACTGGACCTAAGTGATAACTTCAGGAAATGCAACCATGGTCATATTTTTAAATGTGGAATATTTTAAACAAAATACTAACCAAAGGCAAGCAACACATGCAAACCAATCAGACTATTTACCCCAAAGGGATAGGTAAATCAGAATTTTCTGTTTATAAACACAGTAAGTCATAGGAGCCCCCATATGCAGTTGATGCATACAGGCACAGTTTTTCAGCTAACAGACATACATGCGTTTTGGGCATTAGATGAAAATAGCTGTAATGAAAAAACCCTTGATAATGATTTCAGTAAAACATCTGGACTTACTGTTGAAGCAAGGGCAGCAGCAATTAAGCAAGGACATTGAAACATGCAAAATAGCTGGAATTACGGATTTACCTGTCAACTGTGTGAGTTCAAGCAACTTCATGTCAAGGCAGTCATGCTCCAGGCCTTTATATCTGTGTACCTGATGTACTTCGCAAAAAAAAGCAACAACCAAACCCTAAGCAGATTCACTAATTCTTGAAATTCATTAATGCATATGTGCATAAAAATGTAAGATGCATTATTTTTATGCTAGTGCTATGGTAATTCCTTCTACAAAAGGGGTAGTAGCTGTTTTAAACTATCCTTGTTCTGATTATGTTTTTTCTTTATATTTGGTTGAAAAAAGTCAAAAGTTCAAAATATTGATTAGATTTTGAAAGTACTAAATCTGCTTAAGTTTCTTAGATAATAGAAGATCTATTCCGTTGCTCATTTGACTCACAAGCCTGTGATGCAGTATTTTCACTGTTATGTTTGTTCTTATTTTCTTTTTTATTGACAGTGGAAGAAATTTTAACATTTTAAATATGATTTGTTGTGATAAACAGAATGAAGTGTTACTTAGCATTCTGCTTGTAGCTGAGAATAATAGCTAGCTCTTGTACCACGGTGTAATTCAAATTTTTCAGGAACTACTTAAGGTTATGTGTTTTAAGTTCAAAGTGCCTACCATTTACTTGTGTGCTCATCGTTGAGTTGGAAGTCACTGAAAGCAAGTAGTGAATTGTGGGAAGGTCACAGAGTTGATGTAAAAATGCAGTATTCATCGTCATGTTGACATTACCAACGGATTTTTTTAATGCATTCCAATTGTTTAATGGGATTTGTTTATCTTGCTGTAAGAATTACAGCCTTACTTGTCAAATTTTTACAGCTTCTACCTTTAACAAAAGGAAATTAATAATCTTTTTGTGAGACAGAATTCAGTGCAACATTTTGAAGTGGTTTTCAGGAGTTTTGTAGCAGTGTATGTTGAAACTTTCTGTGACCGTGCTCTGTTTTATCTGTGGTTCTCTAAATGTACATTGAATCTTCTCTTTGCCTTTTCTAGACTTTGACAGTTCAGAATTTTTTCCTGGCAAATTGGTGACAGTGCATTATAAGTTCATAGTACTTCATCAGTCCTTAGCAATGGAACAAATTCTAAGGAGGTTTACTGAGCTTTGGAAATCAGTTGTGATGACAAAACAATATGCCAGCCAGCTTAAGGAACTGGATAAAAGACCTGGAAATGGTTGATTCAGTTGAATCCTGTAGGGAGTATGTTGCTCATGTTCTTGAGAACATCCCCAGGTCTGCATTTCTGATAAAGTACAAATCCCAAAGCACAAGATGATGTTTACAAAATAACAAATTGCAAATAGTTCTGTTCCGTTATACTGTCCTTGGATTTAAGGTTGACAAATCTCACTAAGTGGTTTGGTTGTTTTGTAAATGCTTTCAGGATGCTGTTCAGGTGTTGTTAAAGCATTCAGCAGATGTCAATGCTCGTGATAAAAACTGGCAGACACCCCTACATATAGCAGCTGCAAACAAAGCTGTGAAATGTGCTGAAGCTTTGGTGCCTCTCCTAAGCAATGTAAACGTGTCTGATCGAGCAGGCAGAACTGCATTGCATCATGCAGCCTTCAGTGGACACGTTGAGGTAAGAGTTATGTTTCTTAACTTGTTTCACACTTGTCGTACTGTTTCTCCTGTTTCTAATATTTACTTTCTCAGTTTAAGATCATTTTTCCCCCATCCCGTCCAAAAAACCCAACCCCTATTTGAATTTGAATTTGAATTTGTCTTTTGTACACATCTGTGTACACGGTGGTTGTGGAAAATATATGTGACATCATTTAGTTGGAAGATTACTACAGTATTCACCTTTCTTAAGACAGAAGCAAATTTGCCTGAGTTAACTGGAGTTAAACTAGTAATAGATAAATTTAAAATGGAAAAAAGAAGATATTTTTCTGTTGAGAGATGGTGAACGTATGACATGTGTTGTCACTGAAATACGGAGGAAATACGTGTAATAAGCTCGAACGCGCTAGTTTTCAAACCCTGAAAAATGGCAGCGGAGAAATTCCCATTGTAATTGTGTATAGGTAATTGGAGACAAATTGGAAATAGACTTGCTTTTAGTGATTAACTTTAGTGAATCCCTTAGTAATGGCCTGAAGATTTCAAAGATTCCCCAGCTTTGCCATATATAGCTTGGAAATGGTTTTGTTCACATTGAGTTTTGTGTTCCTTACAGTCACTTCATTATTGCTGCCACGGTGGACAGCCAGTTTTTTCAAGCTTATGGAATATTCAAAAAGCAACACATTTAAATCCTTTGAAAACTCATAGATATTTTTGTTCTCCTGGGACTTTCTTTGTCTAACTTTAAGCAGAATTTTCCATTATGAATAGAGGATTTCTTTTCTTTCTGTTTATTGCAGATGGTCAGCTTACTGTTGTCTAGAGGAGCCAATATTAATGCATTCGATAAGAAAGACAGACGAGCTATACATTGGGCAGCGTATATGGGTATGTACGTATTTCAGTTGATTACTATTGTGGTAGTTAAAAAAAAACAAATCGCCTTATGTTTAGTGGTTTTAGATGTTTCCAGGAAAAATTTTTGCATTATAAGCATTGAGGTTGGCTCTGTGCCTGCCAGAAAACCATTAATAGTATACTTCAAATTGTCTTTTAAATGCGTTTTTGTGGTGAGAAAAACAATTTTTTGGAAGAAGTAAGGCAAGTAATTTTGTTCTTTAAAAAAAGGAACTGTGTTCCTTAGTCAGCAGGAGTCTAATCACAGGTGAAAACTTTCGCAATAATAGTAAATGGAGAGGAAGCAATTAATACAAGGGGAACCTGAAACAGAGGATCATTAAACCAACCTTGAGGATTGTTATTTTAAAAGGAGAATATTTCTCTAGACTCTAAAACCCCAAATTCTTGCCTTGCCATTCTTATTCCAGGAGCGGATAATTATTGTTCTCATGGTATTGATTAATGCACTGGCAGTACTGTCAGAGTGATGTACTTCATTGCCTTTTATCAGGCTTTGATTTTATTAACTGGTAGAAATTGTTTTCTTCAGCATAGCTATAATAAATAGTAGTGCTTTGTATCTCAAGTTTCGTTTAAAATATGAGCCATATAAGCCATTGGAAGGTGAATTGTAGAAAATGCAGATGAAGCATTCTAGGCTGACACTGACAAAGACTGCTTAGCTTTGGCTAATCGCTGTTTTTGTAACTCACATGCAACCGCTGATTGTACGTGTCATTGCAGAGTATGTTGTACCTGTTCAGAAGCCAAAAACCATAATGCCTCTTTTAACTTCCAGAAAATGTCTCAAAATACCATTGAACACATGCAACTTGTGTGTATATAAGCAGTAAACAATTAAGTTTCAGTATCAGTTTCAGGAAGAAGCCAGTTGAGATGATTTCATGGTCTTTGTTATTCAGTATTTTAGCTTATTACTTCATAATTTAATCCAGCCAAGGGAGAGGAATAAAAGCAGTAGCATCAGTATTGTATGAATCTGCATGCCTGGGAATTTCTTTGAAGATGAAATAGGGAAATAAGACTTCATTATATGTAGTTTTTTGTTTCTGTTGTTTGAATGATCTGCCTTTTCCTGAATTCTCTAGAAAATACATATCTATATGCCTAAGATACCATCTTACAAAACTTAAGGAGAAGAATAGTCAAGAAGAGAACATGGTCCTGTTCTTTACGGCTGCTTTTTTTTCAGAGGTGATCTGAAGATGTGAACATTTTTACTCTAGTTGTAAGAGGAAAGTACTACTTGCAACGGCTATGTCTGAAAACCTTTATATATAGGGTTTATAAAGCAGCACTTTGTATTTTTGACAAACATTTAAGTTAATGTACAAGGAGAGTAATTTCTATACTGCCCCTTCCCTGAGTAAAACAGACTAATTTTCCTGTATCTGATAACAAAGCAAAGAATAAACACATGTGAACTAGGAAATTACATGGACTCATTATGTTGACAACTCTCAGTCTAGCATAACTCTGCCTTGGAGGTCTGATCTTAGGCAAAATGCCCCTCAATATCCACTCTGGTATTAATGCTTATTATGAGTGAGCTAATTACTTATAAACAGGCATAATACTTTGTGATGTGTATGCGTGGGGGATGGTTCTTAAAAACAGACTTAAGGTTGCTAATTAAATACATTTCTCATTTATGATTCTGTGGCATTGAGTATCTTCCGTAACTGCTTTGGAGTTGTTACATTTATCCAAGCAACGTTTCCCAGTCTTGCCACATTAGAGCAACGGAAGCAGTAACTTAGAAGTGGAAATACAATTTTAAACTTATATACTGAGCAAAACAAAAGAGAAGTACCATGTGGGGCAGTACATATTTAAATACAGTCACCAAAAACCTTACCCTGGGTTTTGAGGGTTAATAGTGAGGTTGTTCATTGTATGAAATGTGCTTTGGGCCGAGGACTGATAGTTCTGATCTTTACAAACACAAAACCACACATGTACAAAATTGGACTTGTTTGTAAGATCTCAGTGGTTGTAAAAGTGATCTTCTCACAAACACCTGTATTCACCCATGAGTGGAATTATTAACTGTTGTCTTCGCACAACCCTGTTTCAGGCCAATTTCACGTTAGTCTTATGTCCCTGACAATACAAGTCTGAAATAATCTGATAGCCATAGAAAATTGCTGTGATATGTGAATTGCTAAAAAGAACAACAGAACCCTGTTGAGCTGTCTTCAGAGGAAAGACGTGAATGTGCCAGTGAATTATGAAGTGATTGTCACAGCATTAATACTCTGACTTACAATTTGAAGCTATATGATCCTGCGCTTTCAAGTACTGGTATCAGTACTTGAAAGCGAGACATTAAAGAACAATCTTCATTATTGATCCGATGTTCTTTGTGATATGTTGTATTAGTACTTTGTAATCTACTTGCATACGCCAAGCAATGTCTGCTACAAGCTGTTCAACCACCTTACTCGAGGTGATTATTTGCAAAATTTTGTTGAATGAAACTTGTGCATGAGATAGCAGAGACAGAGATGTTTTCTGGCTTGTGCTCACCAAGATGAGAGAAAAGTCTTCTGTTTTTCAGATAAGGTACATGTATTCCAATTGTAGTCAATGCTGTTTCATAGGCTATTAACAGGAAACTGTTAGTAAACAATGTTTGGGTAGGGAAAATGTAGTTTATCTGATGTTGATCAACCTAAATATCCTTGCAGACAATAGAGTACAGAAAGCTTTTGGAAGTCCTCAAACAAGGAAAAAACCTGTGACATTCTCTCTCACAATTTAAAGCCATTTTACTCTGCTCCCATTGTTTGAAGAAATTCTTAAAGCCTTTCCACCATTTAAAACTGACCCTAGGAAAAAAAAAAGTAGTTATGCTTTTCATCTATGCTTTTCGTCAGTCTACTATAAATAACTTTCTAGGGTGATACCCATTGTTTCCCTTCCTTCCTGCTTTTCACCCGACTCCATTGCTGTCCAGCCGCAATGCTGCAACTAAAATGGGCTTCCATGCGTGCGAGTTAGCGTCGCCCCCACTAGCGCATCGCGGTGTCTCCTCAGCGCTTCCCACGCCAAGTACCTTGTTCTTCTGTTTGAGTGTCTTCCACTGATTGCTGCTTGCGTTTTCCATGCAGGTCAGGGATTTTTTGGTTTTTTCCTTCACTTTAAGGTTTTTTCTGCCACTGTTCTTTTCAGTGTCTCTCTTCCTTTCACTGCTTTCAATATCTACTGTACTTACGTGTCTCATATGGGGCTTGTTTTCATTCTTGTCCCCATTATATTTGGGTCAGAAGATGAGTATCCTGTTTACATTTCTCTTTCTCTTCTTTCCTACAATACTAAAGTAATTGAGAAGTGAAAAATATTGCAGCATTTCACATCTCGCTGGTAAACTCTGCATGCGTCTGATCGATATGGCTAGGTGAAGTCTCATTTTGTGGGTTGTTGGGCATGGTGACTGAATGTTTATCAAAACAGCTTTGTCCGTATTCCCTTGGGTAGACGCTTCCTAGTCAAACTTTTGCAAATTCTCTTAGTCATTGAAAAAGCCAAGACCCTCACTTTTTATGAAGCACTTAAACTGAAGGCTGGATTTGATACTTTTTAGTTAGATGTCTGACTGGATAAGCGTAAGTATTCAGTGTGCCCCTCACCGCTTTTTTAACCAAGGTAAGAGAGTCACTTGAAAGGTAAAACAAAGAATCCCACATCTGTCGGTATGGGTTAGTTACAAAGGTAAAGCACTACGTCTGTTGTGGTCTGTTTAACTGAATTCTGACACTTTGTCACAATTTTCTGTGTGTTTTCAGTGATTGACTTGTTCAGCTGTTAATTTAACAGCCAAACAAGACTGACAGATATTTTGGTTACCCCATTTTCCTAGCTTTTCTCTCAGCATGCAAGCAAGCCGGGGAGCACGCAGGCATGGTGAAGGGGGAAGTGGGGTCGCCCCTTGCAGCAGCAGTGCAGTGTTGGGGCCCTGGCCCAGCCACAAAGCTGGTGGTGAGAGTGACTGCCCGCTACTTCAGGGTGGGCTCCCCGCCCTCCCTTCCCTTTTCCACCCCCTCATCTGGATCGTACCCCAGGCCATCCCTTCCCCACGATCCCACTCAACCCTTACTCTCCTCCTTGTGCCTTAGGAGAATAGTTGATGCTTTCAAAAGGAACTACAGTTCCTCAAAGGCATGAGTCAGTTTTGAAAACAGAGCTTTGCTAAATCCTGTATGATTTGGGTCAGCATTTTAAAGGCTTTGCAAGTGAAGGAAGTTGGATTGCGGGGTGGGGGATATATTTTTATTTAAAAATACAATGTTTTCTTCTTTTCATGTTTGTGTAATTTTTTCAAAATTTATGCGGAAGGCCTTAAAACCTTAACGGGTGTGTTTGCAGTTCAGGTGAAGGTGGAAGACCGACAGTCACATTGTCTCTCGAGTTGTGAACAGAAATTTGCAGTGAATATTTAATAATTACAAAGTTATTTCACCTCTCTAATTCTCTAATCTTCCAAAAATTCCTTCTGTTTAAGCAAAACACAAGGGCTTTTTTTAATATACAAAATAATTTTCACCCTGTAAATACTGTGATTATTGAAGGGGGGTATGGAAATACTCTATTCTGGAGGTGAATATTTTATTAGAATACAAGAACAAGTCTTTATTTTCCAGGTTAGGTCAAAATGAATAGTGTCTTGTTCATGTTATAAAAACTACATAATTATGAATTTTGTAAACTTGTGCTGGTTAATATAAAATGCAGCTTCATTCTTTTTGTCTTTATTCTTCTAGGTCATATTGAAGTTGTGAAATTACTTGTGGCCCATGGAGCTGAAGTGACATGCAAAGACAAGAAATCATATACACCCTTACATGCTGCAGCATCTAGTGGAATGATCAGTGTAGTCAAATACCTTCTAGATCTTGGAGTTGATGTAAGGAAGAATAAAATGGAGTAACAACTTTTTTTTTGCTGTTTTAAATGCTCTTGTTAGTATTGCAGCACACTGTTTAGGGGCAGGTTGTGATATAGTGAAAATGCTATTTCTGAAGATCTTAATTCACATACTTTTTTTGTTACAAAACCTCATTCCCACAAGAAAGTTAAGAGCCTTGCAGATTCTGCACAATTATTTGGAAATAAATTTGTATTTAGTAGATTTTTGTTGTTGTTGTTCATTTGGTATTTCTTGCGCATTGGACTGTAACTCAGGAAATAGGAATTCTATTCCTAGCTTTCGCACACAATCCTTTTTGAACTGCAGTAAATAAAACTCTTTTGCTTCAGTTATTTCTAAAGCACAGATGTTACTGACTTTCTTACATCACATAAGTTTTGGGAAATACTAAAAATAATGAGAAGCTTCGATTTTACAGTAAAGAAGGCCGTAATAATATTGAAATGCAAAATAAATTAAAAGGCTGTACAGTACCTGCATGTAGAAAGTGTGGTAAGAACAAACTGGAACTGTTAAGAAATCTACATTGTGCATTGCATTTAAGTCTTACAATGCTGGAGAATGCTGCCAAAGCTCTATCTTGAGAAACAGATCAGAATTCAGTATTATGTTGTGCACAAGGACAAATTCTTCTTCTATATGCTGCTCCCCAGCCCCGCAAACAAAAAAAAAAAAAGACAGAAGGGAAGTATATACTATAGTCTTGTTTGATTTAGAGATCATTTGACGTTTTCTGACTGGGATACCTAAACAGTGGCACCTCATATAATTCATAATACTGTGTTTTAGAAATAGTCTGTAACTAAAATACCTGTGACACTCAGAACCTACAGATCCTCAGTAACATTGAAAAGTCCGCCTGTGTGTGTGTACACACACTACATCTAGGAGTTCTAAATTTAAATGCCTAAAACGTATTTTCGGGACACTAAGTCCGTTTGACCTCTGTTTTTAACAGAAACCCACAAAGGCTGTTGAAAAATGATAGAGGTCCGTGCTGTGCTTAGTCTGTAGTGTCTGTGCAAATTGCCACTGTTGACATTTTTTCCAAGTGTGTGTCCTGTGAAGTTGCTTACTGCATACAGGAAACTGGTGTGGAGACAATTGGAGGAGGTTGGCTCACTTGTAAAGCAATAATGTCCTTCTCCGGTACACACGTCTCGATCAAAGTACTACATCCACAACTTGCTTTTAATTTCTGGTTTTGAAGAGTTCCAAAACGTAATGAAGAAGTTAATCTCATGAGATTTTTCTTTGTCATAGTTAAATGCTACAGTAATACAGGGTTTTGCCTACTAACTAATCCTGGATTTTTTTTCTCTGATAGATGAACGAACCAAATGCCTATGGAAATACTCCTCTCCATGTAGCTTGCTACAATGGGCAAGATGTTGTAGTGAATGAGCTTATAGACTGCGGTGCTAATGTAAATCAAATGAATGAGAAGGGTTTTACGCCTTTGCACTTCGCTGCAGCGTCAACACATGGAGCGTTGTGTTTAGAGCTTCTGGTCTGTAACGGAGCAGATGTAAATATGAAGGTAGGTGAATCCAAAGCCATCCATTCACTCTGAAAGGTACAGTACATCGGTATCAGAGGTAATTTTTCAAAAATCATTGTTACAACAGCGTTCAGAAGTTCCCACTGATTGACAGAGTACTTCTGTGAAAAGTACTATAGAAAAAATGAGCCAGTATGGTGCTTTAAAGAACTTCATCTGAATCTGAAAACCTCAATGGGATGTAGTAAATAGCCCAAAAGGATAAAGAATAAAGATGACAATACTGTCTGGTCGATCTTGATTATATTTAAATGTCAGAATTCCACATAATTTGTCTTCCCTAACCTATCCATATGAGTAAGAGCAAATCATATGGATGAATACAAAAGAACATACAAAAGTTTTTCTTATAAATAAATTAATGAAATCAAGGATATTTCAAAGAAATGTGTATGAACAGGCTAATTGCTGGAGCAGTTGAAGAGCTGATAATGTAAGATCCTAAAATCTAATTAATAAGGGAGAGTTGTGAAGGGTGTATTAAAAACACAAAGGTAAGTAGATTAGGCAATGGAAGGTCTTAAACAACTGGGTTTTTAATTACTCCAGCAAAACTGTGTGAGCAGAGTCAATATACATTTTACATCTCTGCCTAGTCACAAGTCGTTGGCTGCAGAATATTCCTTAGAATCCAGTCTTCATGTAGGTAGAATTTCTAGTCCACACAAGCATAAAAGCAAACGATAACCTATATATTTTATTATCTTCTCAAGTGTGTAGGGTACGGTCTTGAGATGAGAGAGAGATGCGAGACTTCCAGTTTTGTATTAAGTTGATTTTTACTGTAGTAATGGAAACTTAAGTGTGTTCAGAAATATTCGGTGGCAGTATCTGGTGCCTTCACAGGTTTCAGGTTGGGGGAAGTGGGAAATGGGTATGTGGAATGAAGAGTCCAAGCATTCCTCTTAAAAAATACTGAATTGCCTGTGCTGTTGCCCACATGTGGTAGGAAGAGAATTATCTATGCTTTTGTTTCTTAAAAAAGGTAAATAAAGAAAGAATCCATTTAATAGAGTTATGGCTGAATTTCAGCACAATCTGGATAAGGGGTGAATGTTAGAATAGCAAACATTTCTGTTAAAAAGCATGGGGTTTATGTCTTAATGTGATTTTCAGCTAACGAATTCTAAAATACAGCTTTATGTCTGTTGTTAGTACAAAATCTGTAGCCCACTGAAAATTTGGAGGTGATTTAAAAATAATCTATTTGATGTGGAAAAATCTTAGACGTATGTTACTGCTCACTTTTACATATATTTAAGTGTGCAGCTCATTTAATGAAAATGTACTTAAACTCAGGTGTGGAAAAATTCATCACCAAAGTGCACTGGAGAAGTAAGGAGCTGTGCTACAGGTTTTACTGCCAAATAAAATACACAGGTCACAGTCCATTTATTTTTGTTGCCAGCTTTCTGCTCTGCGTGTTGTCCCAGGCTGGGTGTGACTGAGGGTTTAGCCTTGCAGGGCTGACTTCTGTCCTGTGTTCTTGAAACATCATTTCTCAGTGACGTATGTTCTGTCATGAAAATAATAGCACAATGTTAAATATATGAATGATTATGTCTGTACGTTACTTACACAAATCAGAACAAAAGAGAAACATAAATACTACCAGGCAAAGAATTTCTGTTTTCCTATATGCTGCATTGCAAGGGTTCGTGACTGTGTGCACAGTTCTGATGTAGAAGAAAGAAGTGGGGAGGGCTTCATTTCAGAAAGATGTGCAGCAAGTAATGGCGATTGGGTTTTTTTGACTATTTGTTTTCAAGTACACCTTAACTGTAGGTTAGGAATAGAAATGAAAAACTTCCAGCATTCTATTAGAATAATTAAACACCGTTAAAGTTTGCTCTTTACCTTTGAACTTAACTTAAGAGTCTTTGGTTTCGGTATGGTATACCCTGTAGATACTGAGTACATTTAGTCAGTTATAACACTAAGTAATCTTAGAAATTGTGGAAAGAATGACTGATATCTTCAAAGTGACTGGCAAAGTTCCTGAATTCTTTGAAGTTTATAATGTGAGTGAGCTTTCATTTGGAGGTGACAGAAGATGTTTTAACATCAGAGAGATGTATTGTTGCCTTCCTTCCCATTCAGTTTTAATTTATGGGGTACAAAGTATAGATTTGTTGGTTTCTGTACCTTAACAAAATATCCCTTAGGAGATTTAGTATTACACTTACTCTGCGAAGACAGACTCATTTTTTTCTGAAACATGATAGTGATGGGGCTCAGAAATGCAGCCTAAAGCGTATCAGAGTGCTGAGAATTTCAGCTGAAGTCTAAGAGCTTAGTAAAGATTTGGCTACTGAAGTTAGCCTGCTTCAGAAGTAAATGTATTTACAGTGGAAAAAGTTTGGAGCTTTAGCTATAGATTGGCTGTAATTAAAATGTGTTGATTTAGTAAGTATCAAAACTATTAAGTGCAAAATTAAGCAAGTAGGGTTGTGTGGGCATTTAAGCAATTATAGCTTGAAAACAGCATTTATCCCATGTTTCCACACCAGCATGTGTCTCTGTTGTAATGTAGTAGCATTTCTGTGCATTTATACCAGTATGGCTGTATTTGGCCTGTGAATTTACGCCTGAAGGTGTGAGCAGCCTTACTTTGTATATGAAAACTTACCACTTGCACTGTTGAAAAGGCAAAAGAAAATTATTTCCAAGTCAGCTTCTGCTTTCCTGGAAAGGCCTATAAGGATCAATCTTGGGTTTAATGAGAAGAACAATCCCTAGAAAACAGCAAAGTGAAATTGAATTAGTATATGTCTTGTAGCCAAGAATAGTTTGTAGAGTTAAAACGGGATGCTTTTAGAATGTTCTTACTAAGTACTTACTGAAACCAAGCCTGTTCAGCTTCCAAATACTGAGGCTACAGTTCAGAGTAGTTCTTACAATTATTGTAAGATTTATTTTTCATCATAATTACATTGCTTGTGTAATCTGATTCAATAGTTCCCTCCCACATGCAACTGTTTCTGTGGGTTTAGAGGTAACAGAGTGGGTATGGATGGTAATCTAGGCACAGATGAGACGGTACTTTAGAGTGCTTTCTGCTCTGGGTGAGCTAGTGGGGAGAGCAAAAGGGAAACACTCTCATTCTTGACAGCAGATGCAGGGTAAGTGCTTGTGCACATCTGTGCATGGCCTCATCTCAAGAAGGGAGTGTGTAGCAAAAGATAATGGAACAGTAGAAATACATTATGTGCTTTTTGTCACCTCTGTAGGCAGAGGACATCATTTCATGTTTGGTTTTGTAGGCTTGTCAGTGTTTGTATAGTAGTGTAGAACAGTGAATCTTGTTAAGTACTGCTCATTACTGCAGCACTCCTCACTATTCAGGATTTCCATGCATGGAAGAACACGTTGAAACGAGTATGTAATGGGACAGTATTAATTATTTTATGGGCCCCCTTGCTGCTTGAAAATTCAGTGACCTAAATAGAAAAAGTATTTTACTTCCATTGGTGATTCTAGAATGTAAGCATTGTTCCTAGGGGGAGATTTCACTTGGAGGAATGCTGTGGCATGATAGACTCACATTTCTCCTGACCCTCAGTAAAGCTCAGAATATGATCTTAAGTATTTTGTGGATGTATTGTCTGTAGTGATAGAGGAGATTTGGGTGACTTCTTTCCTGTTACCACACTTAATTGAGTTTCAGTGAAGACAACAAAAGTTATCATTAGCCCACAGCTATTCTATCATGTGCTCTGATCCTGTCTGATCTCATAAAATCAGACAGCTGTAGTTAACTTAGTATTTAAATAGAAGACCTTAAAGGCATAAAAAAAGGAAACTGAAACAAAAGTTTTGAAGATACTTCCTTGCTTATGCAGTCCAGCCTCCTGGCATCTCAGGAGACAGTACTTTGCTCTATAAATAGATCCTTGCTGTTCCATTGCTTAAAGAACTCTTTGGCTACTGGTTCTAATTCTGTTTATCCTTCCCCAGTGACAATGTCTAGGAAGGGAATTCTGAATGCAATCCTGTACCTAGCAGTTCAGCTTAAACATGGAAATTACCACTTTAATTTAATTTTACACCTGTTCCATGTTCATATGTTGATAGATGATTGCATGTTATGTTATTTCTGGGCTGCAAAGGAACCCAAGACTGTTAGACTGGAGAGAGCCGCTGAGGATAATCAGATCCATTGTCTAAAAAATCTATATGAAGTGCTTTTTCAAGTAAACTTGAGCAGAACAAATCTAAAAATCCATTATTGATTGTGCTATGGTTTTTCATTTACAACTGGAAAATGATTTTGTAGCTTATTTTGCTGTCCTTTGCAAGATTTTACTCAAGTTGTCTTGTGAGGGTTCTCACTTCACCACCATGCTCCTTAGTTTCTAATACTGTCACCTTAAGTTATTCTTATGTCCATGTAAGGTACTTTATTAATGGGTTTAGTGAGACTTGGATGTACTTTTTTCTACTCCATCTTACTCTTCTTTAGCCTTCCTTTGAGATACAGACTTAGCGTATCTGAGCCAGTGAGGTTGCAGGCTGCGTTATCTAAGCCCTTAAAGTCTTCTGTCTGTTACTTCACTAGTTTATTTCCTGACTTTCTCAAAGTTTCCCTTTCTAAAGCTTAGAATGTTAGTTACCAAAGCAGCTTTTGGTCACTCACTCCAACTAAGCTTATTTTATATGATCATTTTTCTTTAAATGAATTGATTCTTCAGCTTAAAGAAGGGAAAAAGCGAGGGAAAGAGATGCCAGATGTGTAACAGTTGTTTTGAAGGAGGAAGATAGTTGGACACAGAGAATAGTAATGGTTGGATGAAGAGAGTGCAACTAGACTGCGGGGAAAAAGGTAAAAGGTAGACATTGGAAGAAAATTCTCTGTGTAAGAAAATGAGCATAGAGATTGCTTGGGAAGTCATCACTTATGATGTGTTTATTTGGCCTTTTCTTAAGGCCTCCAATGACAGAAGTAAAATTAATTGTCCAGTACCTCAAGTGGATTTCACCCCACTTTCTGTGTTTCTTTGCATCTGCTTTGGATGTGTCTTTTTGGATTATTTATGGTCAAAGAAATCTGCTAGCTGAAATATCTGGAGAAAACTTGGCTGTCATTATCAAGTGTTTTATTTCTTTCAGTCTAGGTTGGAGAAGACAATGTTTCCCATAGTTGCATTGTTCTAGCTGGTGTTTGCTGGTCTGTGCAATGATACCACTAAAAATTTCCCATCCAGCTCTGTCTGAAAGGGTCCCCAGCAGACTTTCCAGTAACATATCCACAGAAGCTTTGCCATTTGGTTCCAAAGGAAGAGTAAAGATGGGAAGACACTTTTGCTCGTGAGAGCAATTTGTGATATTTCAATACGTATGTCCAGATCATATGTTCCCCCACCATCTTCGTCTTTTTTATCTTTGTGTTTTGTGAGCATTTCCTATTCAAAGCCAACTATATAAAATTTAAAGATGTGGTGGTATGTGTGTGCATCTAAGAGTGCTTTTATTTTCTGTGAGTGTCATGTTTGAAATTTTTTGTGTGCATCTGTAGGAACTTTTTTCTGCAGTAAAGCTTTCCCATAATGTATCATAAAGTACAGGGCGAAAAAAAATCATCCTAAAGTAATAATAGAAAAAACTTGTTTTGTAAGTGCATTGAGATTGTTCTGTTAAAAATTGAAATTCCCTTGTGCATTACTGTTGGCCTACTGGAGGGACATCTTTACTGGGTGAATGACTAAGTGCACATCTGATATGTGACAGTATCAATTACGGTTGAATTAGGATTACTTGTGGTTTATGATAAATTGCTTACAAATACCACTTTACAGAAATTTCCATGAAACGCGTGAGCTTTTTAATCTGTTGTCTCCTAATATAATTTGTAAATGTCTGTAGTAAATACAGCTATTTTCTTTAAAGAAACGTACTTAAAGCATTGTTTTGTTTTAGACTTTGGCAAGGGAGGAGTTGGACATAGGCTTTTGCTAAAGTTGTGTGCTGTCATCATCCTCTTGAGAGCGATTATCCTAAAGGCGTAAGTGTGAGTGAGTGGGCATCACTGAGTTGTCACTCACAGCTGGAAGAGTGATTAAGAGCAGCTCTTTTGAAAAGCTTGCCGTGTCATGCTGACTTGTCACTGCCAGCATCCGTCTCGCAGAAGCGCATAGAAACAATTTTAAGGAGGGAGTAGAAAGGGGAGAAGACAGTAAAAGAATGTCCTTTTTCTTTGTCAGTTCTGGTGGATTACTCTTACTAGCCATAAGTAAACACTGGGTTTTTTTTTTTCTTTTCCAGAGTAAAGATGGAAAAACACCTTTGCACATGACAGCGATCCATGGTAGATTTTCAAGATCTCAAACCATCATTCAGAATGGTAAAAAGGGGGAGGGAGTTTTGTCATAAGCTTTCCAGGATTACGAGTATTTTTCTCCTCTTGCATTGATAACAATGTACTGATTTTTTTTTTTTCATATCCAGTGTCCAGTAGTAGTTCAGTTAAGTTGAAGTCTGGCACATCTGTTTATAAAGTTTGATAACTTACATTGAAGACCGGTTTATTTTTCAGAATGCGGGAAAATATATTAATTTCTCTTCCATAACCCAGGTTGCAGAAAGTGTCCCATATGGTTATGTAATAAAATACTTTTCTCTGGTGTTGCTTATTATTAATACTAAATACCACTGAAAACTGTATAGATTTTAAATCCAAAGTAGTCAATCATGGGCAATTATTAAAGTTGCCTAAGTTACCATCAGTGCTGTTTTTCTAAGAAAATTATCTGTATGTCTACATATATTCTTACTTAGCAATATCTTTCTATTCTAGGAGCTGAAATAGACTGTGAAGATAAGAATGGGAATACTCCTTTGCACATAGCAGCTAGATATGGCCATGAGCTATTAATCAACACTCTGATTACGAGTGGTGCTGACACTGCAAAGTAGGTAACTTCGCTGACATGAATGCAAGCTGAGAGAAATTAGAAATGTATTTATTAGATTAAGAAGACCAGTACGATTTTTTAATATCGCCTTCAGCTTGAAATAGGAAATACTTTGTGTATTATCCTGTGCTGTACTTTTAAGTAGCTACTCAGTACATTACAATTTGTACAAAAAGAAAGAGAAATAGATTTTCCTCTAATGTATTTAAAGTGTAAGCTCTGAAAAATTTAATAGGCTGTTGCACTGACTTAGTGCATCCTGCTTGTAAGAAAACGTTCAATACGTGAAGTTTTCCTAAGGCTCAGTATTCTAATTAGGTGGTTTGCTGAACCCACCATGCACGTGCACTTTGGCACACAATCATGTTTGTTTTATTTTAATTGCAATGAAACTGTGATACCTGATTATGGTGTATCTTAGGCGGGGTATACATGGGATGTTTCCTCTCCATTTGGCAGCATTAAGTGGATTTTCAGACTGCTGCAGAAAGCTCCTCTCATCAGGTAGGATACTCTTAAAAAAATGTTATGGCTGCTTTGTCCTTCATTTTTTAATTATTATTGTTAATTAAGTCGTAATTTAGTAATACATAAAATTCTTTATAGTTTACTAGTAACCTGGGGGCAGTGCTTCTTTTTCTAATGGACAGTCCATAGTTAAAAGCAAACACAAACGTCTACAGAAGTAATTTCTCCCTACCCCCCAAAAAAAACCCAAATTGAAATAACACGTCTATAACTTTTTGAATGTTGTGTTTCTGCATTTTAAGTTGGCCTTAGAGGTGTTATGACTGGTTCAGACCATAATACAACTTCAAGACGAAAGACTAACGTTCTCAAAAATGACTTCATGGAGCATCCCCATTTCCCTTCCATGACATCTTTAGCTTAATACAGATGGGTCTATTTATTCCTGTAGTGGGCACCTAATAGCTTTGAAGACTCTGTGGACTGCTACATTAAGAAACTGTTGCATTAGTCGTTTATTGTTAATTAAACGTAACCCAGACTGCACTGTGCTTTCATTGTTTGATTCCTCCCTGAAGTTGTGGAGGGTTGTAAGGTTATCACTTCCCTGATGGGAATTCTGAGCTCTTTGAACCATTGCAGTTCTGAGAAAGCAGATTTGTCTGAAGGATTGTGGGAGCTTTGGGAACGGAAGAATAAGCTAAATGGTTCTACATTAATCTGAACGCACTTCGTGTTTTCTGAAAAAAGGAAAGTGAGGGACAGAGGGTTGGGAAAAAGGAAGAGTGATAAGTTGCTTCCCCGGCTTTATATTGTCTGCTAGGGAAGCCTGGGAGAAGAACTAAAGGAGTATAACTAAAACTGCCACCAGTAAGGCTTTTTATTTCATTGTCTTGTCATGGACAAGCGTTCACTCCAGGAAGGAACTGTACTATAGTTGATTATATTTCAATTGGATGTGTTCAACATGAGGAATACTCTGGCTCTTTCCGCACATGGTGCTGTCCTGGCTGGGCCCTTACAGGAGATTCACTATGGCAAAGGAATCCCTGCGGAAGACTTGCAAGTGTTTTCTGTGACTTTGACATGAGTTGAGCAAACTTGGATGTGAACTAGCCTGGAGCTAGATAAGGACTTGAAGAGTATGTTCAGCCTTCAGACTGGACAGACGAGATACTGCTAACAGCTTAGTAGTACATGTTCTTGGTGTGGGGATTGGTATCCGCAGACTTGTGCCCTTTTGATTTGGGGCGGGACAGTCTTATTTATGTAAATTAAGAATCTGTGATTTTTAAATTCATTAATATTCATGTGTAGACCTTAATAAAAAAGTACTCATCAATCTGCATTGTCCCAGTACTGAATGACATTTAAGTAGTTAGTGGTGTTAGACAAGCAACCTAGGGATGTGGAACAGCATCAAAGACTGCTTTTCAAATCAGATTGGTAAACTGTCTTAAATTGTTTGTTATATATCACTGCCTGTTGAAATGGGAGGGGAACGTAGTGGCGTGTACAAAACCTACGTTTTGGGGAATATGGAATGGGAAAACAGACTTGAAAAGTAGTACTCTTGAATAACGTATCCTGTGTTGTTAACATTTAACGTTGTTGAACAGTTCTTTAAAAAAGGGGGTGGGGGCGAGGTATGCATTCCCAGGCAAAAGTACCAAAACTGGTGATTTAATGAATAAGTTTTGTTACAAAAGAGCAAGGCTGTTAGGAGAATATAGTCGTTTTCTCAAACCAAAAATGTAGCGTTGAAACCTGATTTAAATAGGAATCTACCAAAGTATATGGTTAGATGTGGAATTGCACAGCTAAAGTGTGTGATCTCAAATTTGAAGTTCAATAGTTCACACATTTTTGGAAGAGAAAACTACAATGTTCTCTAAAGGGCTTCTCTGTAAGTATTTGCTATTTACAGCCTCCACTCCAGTTGAGCAGAGTTCCTTCTCTGGAACTACAGAGCTAAACTCAAGGATGAAATTTAAGTAGCTTCTGGATTCAGTAATGATGACATCCCCCCCTTTATTAAAAAAAAAAAATCTCTGCATAACGCTGATAAACTCTAGCATATTCTTAAATTTTCCTAATACCTTCATATATTTTGTATTCAGTACTAAATGACACGGGGATACTAGCAGGCAAATAGGATGGGCAAGAATACAGTCTCTTGCCTCAGTGCAGCTAATTGTCTTTTTCATTATCCTTTTCAGTTTTACGTGAATGCCTGTTTTTCAAAATGTTATGGATAGCATGGATGTGTTTCAAATGAAGTTTCAGTGCTTAAGTGCTTTTTTGCAAATAGCTATTAAGTTTCCCTAGCAAGCATTTCTCTCAAGAGTAGATGAGAGCAGGTTTGTGAAAAGTGGTGTTACATAATGAGTTTACAAAATACTTAATTTGTAGGTTTTGACATTGACACACCAGATGACTTTGGCAGGACTTGTCTTCACGCAGCTGCAGCTGGAGGGTATGTAAAAAAGCATTCATGCTTTCATATTTAGCGTTCTTTTTTCAATTGCTGATCATTCCTGTTCTTTTTCATTGTTTCCTTTCTGTGCTTTTCCTGCCCTCTCCCCTTGGAATTTGTGTAAACATGAAAATAATTTCAAGATGGATTCTGTCTACAAACAATAAAAATAAATCAAATATTCAGCTCAATAAGTAATTATTGGAGTACAGTGTCCAGGTATCATCAGCCTTACCTTAGGTTTATGCTTGGGAATGATCTGAGTTTTATTTTAAATTCCCATGGATGACGATATAATTTTTAGAATTTACAGCATTCAAAGATGACGTGCCCAGCTAAGATCACTGTAGGACATGAGGTGGAAAACAGCAACTTTGGGAAATATGTTTTTACCATATGCTTAAACAAAAGGTCAATCTAACTAAATTAAAAGCCATAATTAAATTCCAGAGTTTAGGTGGATTAAGTAGTCAGAACTACTTGCTCATCACTTGAGTTGTGATCCGTATTGATTATTGTTATTGTATTGTAGGTTTTCTATAGCAGCTACTCAAAATTGCCTGGAAGAATTGGGTAATAAATTTCATGATACACTTTGTGGGACACGAGAACTCCATGATATTGATATTTTCATTTTTCTGTTTCAATGTTGTTTAAGTAATACTGTTACGTAATCATTCTAAGTCAAAAGATACTTGATAAATACATCCTTGTTGCAAATGGTTAAGGTTAAAATGCTATCTTTTGATATAAAACACATAATTTGTGACGCATTCCCTCATTCATCTCCAGTTTAGGAAAGTTACTAAGATAGTGTTTAAACTATACGCAGTATTGTACATCTATTGTAATGATCATATCATATTGATACACTAAAAACTAGAATATTTATATTGCAACTTATATTTGACCTTAAAAATATACATTAAAAACATGCCTCTGTGCTAGAACCCTGGTAGCAAAAAGCATGTGACATGGAGGTGTTTTTGTTTGTTTGCTTTAAAAAACTGAAATTTCTATTAAATTAGGTTAATGTTTATGTGCTTTTATGCATGCCATTTGCTATCAATAAAATTTCTATATATGGACTTGGAATAATTTGTATTCTATATTGGTTTGGTCCTGCAATTATAAAATCTGTTTTACATATAAAAATAAATTTATAAAAATGTTCGTATGACAGTTCAGTTCAAATAAAAATAATATATGAGATGTATATGTGTAGCAGTTCTGATATTTGCAGAGGCCAATATTAAGGAAATAACATTTGCAGTCACAAGTAATATTGCATTAATTTAATAGGAATTTGGAGTGCCTAAATCTTCTGCTGAATACTGGTGCAGACTTCAACAAAAAGGACAGATTTGGGAGGTAAGGCATTCTAGATTTGTATATTGTAAAGGGCTGTTAAAAGTATTACAGAAGCAGCGTATTCCTATGCAGGCAAGTCTGTGTGTTCCAGTTGAAATGTTTTTTTAAGATACGATGTCGTTAATAAATTACGCTTCAGCATATGTTATCAAAAGTTACAAACATATATTTTGTTTATTGTGTTTAAGTAGGTGCTTAGACTTGTTTTTGAAGACCGAGTTCCATATTCAACTGTAATTATCATGAGCCTTTTTTGCTTATAACATGGATCTAATGAGTTTAAATTGCTCTCATCTAAGGACATTAGTGATGTTTTCCAAATATTGTGTTAGTCAAACCTATAAATCTGTTGCTATTTCTAAGCCCTTTTATTAAAAAAAAAAAATCCGTTATTTTATTACAACTGCTTCACCTTTTTCCTTTCATTATGTCCATCTCTTTCTGTTTACTTGTTCATGCTCTGAACTGTTTTGGCATGACATTAATTTCTATTTTTAGTACAGGATTATTTAAGTTTAGATGGCACGATCAGTACTGGTGTAAAATCTCACATCATGCCATGGAAACTGTGATTTTCCAGCATGTGAATGGCACGAGTAGGCCTTGAGGAGAATGTTACGGATCCAAAGTTGTATTTTGCTTTAAATTCCACTTCCATTCATTCCTGAGAAAGGAACAACTGTCTGCCACAGCCTTTTGTCATTGAAGGGCTTTTTTTGTTGGTTTGGTTTCATCTTTGGTTGGACATCCATGTTACATAGAGCAATTATTTCAGGAGAGGGAAAAGATTAAAATAGTGTAAAATGGAGAGAAATGGGAAAAAGTAATTTTAAGGGAGAGGGGAGAGGTAGGACACTTTAAAGTGCCTGACTGTCTCCTCAAAATTGAGATATTTATAGTAGCAATCTCTTTTTAAAAATAGAAAACGGTATTCTGAGTCATCTTGTTGCTTTTGAAGTTTTATTAGAACTGGTTTATTTAGGGAATTGTTTGTATATTTGAAGCTGGAATAAATTTCCTCTGAGACTATACATCAGAACTAGTATTTCACAGTTTTGTTACGAGAAGACAAGGTATATTTTTAAAAGTTTTCTTTAACAATACTTCTGCTGTATTAGTATAGTTAAATAAATAATGCTTGCCTCTTTTAGACAAAATTGTGTTTGTCAAAAACATTTACTTGATAATCGTATTTTTATTTTGACCTTGTTTAGATTCCAGTTCTTAGATTTGTCCATATTTTTCCATGTGGCTTGAAATTACTTAACTAAAAATAATATTTCTAATATAAACTTGATTTTTCTTTGTATGTTTACACAAGAAAATTCATATAAGGCTTCCCTTAATACAAAGTTTGTGCATATTTTGGCTGGCAAATAGATCCCCTAGATACTGTTCTGCATTATTAAATAGCCCCTAGGAAATGGCCCCATTTTTTTAATATTGTAATGATGCATTCTTTGCCTCAAATACTTGTTTAAAAATGTAAGGAGGATTTCAGTTTCGTTTCGTTCTGCTTTTTCTGTCTCTATAATGTTATTTTGCTGTTATTTACCATTGTACTTTTTATTTAAATGTGTACTAAAGAACTCCACTCCATTATGCTGCTGCCAGTTGTAATTATCAGTGCCTGTTTGCCCTTGTGGGATCTGGAGCTAGTGTGAACGACCTCGATGAGAGGGGTTGTACACCTCTGCACTATGCAGCTGCATCAGACACAGATGGAAAGTAAGTGGCCTGCTGTGTACTAATGCCTTTCTGCTAAGAAACGTTTGAGCTGTGAATTTCGTGTATGTTCTGCCTTCAGACTTGCCAAATGCATTTTTTATGTTTTTAAAGATTAAACTTGACAGTAGATTGTTCATTGTATATGAAATGGTTTGTGTAACAAATATTTCTGAGAAAAAATGAACGATAGTAAAATGTATTGTAATTTTTTGGTTATGTCCTATAATGCAGATGTCCTAGTTCGGGAATTCATTGGCAATAGCGTTTTTAATCCCATCCGCGGTGTAGTGGTTGAGTACGTATCGTTTGTGGGGACTGTGACAGTTGTGAGCAGTAGAGTCATTTTGCTTTAAAATCAAATTCTGATGAAGGGTGGCGTGTTTTATGGAGGGTCCTTGATGTTGCCCAGAAATCTGTGTAGTTAGTCAGAAATACACTATAAAACTAGGCTGTGAGTTACAGCAGGCCTGCATCAGGATAGAAATCAACTCGACATTTCAATATACTATGCTTTATGCATTTGGTGTTCGATTTTTTGGCATTACAACTCTGTGTCTCGTTAGTGTAAATTTTTGTGAAGCAGTTACACTTTTGTTAATGAAATGCATCTGGAAACTTCATAAATCCATAGATGTCTCTTGCGTGTGTTTATTTTGTAACTAATGTTTATATTTAACGTATTTATTAATGACTTAAATGCTTACATGCAAAACTTAAACAGATAGCACAAAATTGATGAGGTTACTTAAGCTCCAGACATCGTATATATTGAGGAGGCTTGAGTACCACTTGCATGTACACGCACTCACATACGCAGGCCAAAACAAGCTGGCGTGCAGGGTGACAACTTCACTGGAAAAAAGAGTGCTGCTTAGTGCCATATCACCTTGTTTTAATACAGCACCTTTTAAAAGGTGAGGTAGCAATAGGCACGAGCTGGCGTATGACTTACAGATTGGGTTTTGAAGGACAAATAAAGAATACTTTCATGGCCATTTAATATTTAAAGTACATGCCTTTTGTATGTAAAGCCAAATTTCAAACCGAAATTGTCTGCTGCTTTTTCTATATACTTTCAATTCCCACTGGAGTTTACTGAGGTAATTTTACTTTAATTGCCCTCTTACAAGTTGAGCTAGGTTTAATTTTAGCTTCACAGTTGCTCTGAAAACCTCCGAACTATAATGGTTCTTCAGACGACATCGTTTTGCCATCTGTCTTATAAAAGGCACGAGCAAGAATGATGATGGCAATACTGCAGAGCTTTGGGACTAAAGTCAAAAGAATCGTCTCTGGAACCCACGCAGTATTACCCTTCTGATTAACAGTTGGCTCTCTGGAAGACAGGCTGCAAAGCAGAATGGCCCGAGGAGAAGCTTTTTACACTGATGCAGCAAGATGATTAGTAGCAGCTGGAAAACCAGTGCTGCTCAGCTCATATTCAAAATAGGAATGATGCTAAAAATGGTTATTGAGTCGGAATATAAAGCCTGGAAAAAAATGTGGGGAAATTATCTATATAGAAATTTGAAAGATACTTATGTGCATTTTTATAGTCTTTGTTCAGATATCTTTAAAGACAGATTTTTAGGGACAAGGATGTTTTTGTTGAAAATTATTTTCTGGGTTGTTCCTGTTTGGAAGTGTTTCTTCTGTATCTTTCACAAACGCTTCTGGTCTGGAACAAACACCAGTAAGCCTTGTTTTGAGCAGACTACAGAGAGAAACATCATCGCAGAGTGGGAGAAACTAGGGAGCATCTTAGGGGAGCAAGACTCACGCTCTTTCTATGTTAGAATTATTTAATAGACAGTGCACCAATAAATACATGGGAAATAAGTAGATCTGGGCGTTCAGAAAGTTTGATTAATGTCCTTTTAAAGGGGCCTGTTGAGGACAGTTAAGTATACAAAAGATGCAAAGTTAATCTCTTTCCTGGATGAGAAGCAGCAGCAAAAATAATTATCTGTTTTGCTTTGGGAAGAATGGGTACTTGAGAATTTTTAGTAGACTTTGCTTCCTGCAGGGTACTTAGTGTATTGTGGGTTTTGTGATCACACAAATAGAGAAAGTACACAAGTGTAGAAATTTAGATAGCCAAGGACAGTGATGTTTAACATGTATTACTGAGCCATGAACGTTAATACGGAATCATTGATTAAAATTAACAAAGAAAGTTAGAAGATTGGACAAAAAAAGTGTAGGTACAGTAAAGTGTAGGTACACTCAGTGGGACAAATCGTCTTGTCTTTGGATTCACAGAAATCTGATCCCATTTCAGTTCAAATAAAAAGGTGCAAGCATGGTTGCCATTAGTGAAATCCAAGCATTTGTTTAGTGGGCAAATAAAACCCGAATTAGTTGGTTAAAAACATAGATGTGCTTTACAGGTAGCTTTTTATTAGATCCATTGAACTGGTAGAGTTACTTACATCTTGTGTTACATATGTTATTCTTTAGAACTGGAGAATTTTTACCTTTTTCACTACCTACCTAAGTCCTTTTCTCCTTTATGCTGGCTGCAAAATTATGAAAGAGGGAGTGCACTTTGGTAGCGCTCCTGTTCTTCCCAACTTTGCGATGAGAGAGACGGAGTACTTCCTTGTTCGTAGTTGTTCCTGCAGCTTTTTGCCCCTTTATCTTCACTCACCTGGTTTGTTACTTTCAGCCTTTGTCTGGAAAAGCAAATGTCAGGTCTTCACTTCAGCAAATTGCTGTGGTTACACATGAGGTTTTTGGGCCCTTGACCCAGTACCGCTGTCTTACTCATGTTGAAATGTGCTTTCGTTTCACCACAGCTGGTATTGGATCTCGTTCAGGCGATGAACTTGCACTCTTCCGTCTGCTGACTCCAGGCCCTTGAAAGAACTTAGGAAGAGTTCTGATGTTGCAGGGTCATGCTGTCTTCCTTCAGGAGATGGCTGATTTTGTAGGATTTCTGCCTGTATTTCTCCAAGGTTTGAATGTTCTCCAGGATTTTGAATAAACAGGTTACTACTTTTAACGGCATTGATGAGAGGTCTTGTTAGGCTTCCTGCCTCTCAAATCTAAATCTGCCATATCCTACTGCAAGTTTTTCACATGACATCACAGCATAGCCGTATCGTACAACTACAAATGTTGACATTTCCTTTAACTTTCTGCCAAACAATTTTCCATGAGATAAATGGGATCTAAACCCCTCATATTGTCAGAATATCCAACTAGCCTGTTTGTCACTACTGATTATGGTCATCTGTGACACTGTAGATAAACTGTGCTAAGGAAGAAAGATTCGAAGCTGGATTTGACAAGATAATGTATATTTTTAGCTTCCCAAGCATTTTCTTTAACTAATAAAGGAGAAGTATTTCATGGTCCCAGAGAGGAGAAGGGATGATGAGTGACCTGTTGTACACTGCAGAAAACCAAATGTCTTCGCCACCAAGTTCAAGGTCATGATGGTGACTTTGCAAAATGTTACTGAAATGGTAGACAACATAAAACTGTGAATAAGTAGAGTTATTTGTTGGAATTGTTTAGCATGTGTGCATGGAGTCTCTTAAAAACAGAAAAATAGGGAGAGGGAGATGACTTTACCCTGTTTTTCATCCTGCTGTCTGAGTGAGGGTGAAACTGTGCTGATCATGTTCTGCCTATGGCTTTGTGTAATGAAAGTAAGGAATGGTAGGATAGAAGTATGCCAACAACTAAGTGTGTTTACTATATAAATAAATGAATTAATTAGCGTCTGGTGGTGGAAGTGTGTGTCTGTGTGACTCTTGGATACATGCCCTGAAGAACTCAGCTACTGGTTCACTTCCATCTGTATTAAGTACAGAAGAATGTACTGGTATGGAAAAACATGCAAAAATAGTAATCGTTTCTATTAACAAAGATAAGTGCAATTTTATTAGCTAGGAGGAAAATAGCCGTGAAATACTGGTTTTAACCAAGTCAGATAATTCGGAGGATGCAGGATGTCTGCAGAGAAGGATTCTTTCAAATTTTGGAAGCTTTGTGATTGACCTTAACTCTGGGTGTAATGAGTTAAGTGTTCTCTAGTCCTAGCCAATATTGTACATTAAATCAGTGTTCCTGTGTGCTGTATTCTATTTTCCGATTGAATTGGAACAATTTATCACTTAGCATGAAGTTGAAATTCAACATTTAGATATATGGTTGCATATGTCAATTTAAATAGGTGCCTGGAATACTTGCTAAGAAACGATGCCAATCCGGGGATCCGAGACAAACAAGGATACAATGCAGTTCATTATTCAGCTGCTTATGGTCATCGCTTATGTCTTGAATTGGTAAGAAAACGTATCGTAGATGAAAGCTGTAACAGCTGCTCTTACAGAGTATGATGCAGAGGCCAGGGGATTCCTCCACTTTGGTTCTTCATCCGTAAGCTGGGTCGATAGTGTTTTTCAGCCCATGTGAGAATAAAGATTTAAGGACTTGGTATTCTTAAAATAGGGGCAACGTGAGGAGCTAAGATGCCAGATACTGGCTTAAAAAGATAATACGTTCTGAGATGAAGAGATAACTGGTTGAGGATGTGTGCGATCTTTTGTTTTGTTTCTTAACTTAGAATACGCTGTTAAATTTTTTCCTGCTGGCTGAAATAAAATAACCACAGGTTATCCTACTGAGAAGTGTTAAGAAATTCCACAAATGTCATGTGAAGGAGCAAATTAAAATGTAGGGAAAACCTGTGAAGTAAGGTTGCCTTTTAAAGTAGTTCAGATAGTTAGAGTAACTAATGGCCACATAATAGAATTTCAGATAATAAAACCTCAGGTAGTTTTTTATTAATCCCTTTGCAAAAATGTGTATGCTATTTGATATGCTGATTTTATCTTCTCTGTGTTATACATCATAGTATTTTTATACAAATTATACTTTTATATTCAAATGTATTCAGACGTGAATTCTGAATGTTTTTAATTGCAGATTGCAAGCGAAACGCCTCTAGATGTTGTAAGTGTGTATTATTTCTCACTGTTAAAAGTACTACTGTGCAGCAAAAGGGAACATGTAATTTTAAAAATACTGCTTATTTTTAGACTTACTCAACCATTTCTTCAATGCATAAATGTATTACTTAATTTCAATTACAATTTAGATTTAATTGCAATTCAGTTTTAAAACAGAGAATTATTTTTAAGCTGGTTTTTTCTTACTTAAACATTCCTATCACCATTAAAGTGTGATAATGAAAACTTAGTGATCTGAATGTATTTGGTGTTCTTCAAGTGCTTTGAATTTTTAATTCTACTAGTGTACTAAATTAAATGTGGTCTTGAAAAAGACCCAGAATTAAAACTTTAGAACACAACTAAAAGTAAAAAATAAAAATGTATATACATAGATATTTTAATCCTATTTTATAATGCTTGTGCCTTTTTTGGGTCCATTTCTTCTCTCTGGGAAATGTTTCTCTGTTCTGAGAAATCGGTCCTGCCTTCTGGCTTTTCGTATTGTTTTCTTGCTGACTTTTCACCTAATCTAAATGCTTACTTGTTTGATTTGGGTTTTTTTCCCCTACAACTGTTCTCACCTGTCCTTGTCTTCCCTTTGTATGCATTTCATCTATATTATCTCATATGGCTGCCTCAGGAAAAGTAATAATTTTAGATCAGTTTCTGATTTAATTATTGCGTTGTTATGCAAAATTAAACAATTGTGCTTGGGCCATGAATATGGAGGAGGGGTTGCAGTCATTGCAAATCAAACTCTTTAAAAGGTTGAAGGAGATCTAGAATTCCTAAGGAAACTGTAATCCTATATTATTCTTCGTGTTTTTCTTGCATTATTTTTCAATGTGTGTATACTGGAAACTAGAAGTTATTGCTGAATATTTTTAAAGGTGAGGGGTTTTTGCACTCATTCTTGACTTTCTCTCTCTGCTAAGCTAATGGAAACATCAGGTACTGACATGCTGAATGATTCAGACAACAGAGCACCTATAAGTCCGCTGCATTTAGCTGTAAGTATTTAATTCTGTAGTGATTGTAGCTCATCTAATTGCAAACAGTTGTTGACATAGGTTTATTAATTCTGGATTTTTTAAAAATAGGTCACTGAGAATAAATGAAACGCAAAAATATGTACGAACGTTCCTGAATGAGCTATACAAGGCAATTTCTGCATTTCACTTGAAACTTGCTTCATGGAACAGCCTTCATCTTCTAATTAAGATTTATGTTACAATTTATACTAATGAAACTTTTAGAAGACTCATTCTATAAGCAATGATGACTTTTTTTTATCATCATAGTTTTACCCTCATCATTGTTTAGTATGAGAAATGTTTGTCCTTAATACTTTAAGAAAGATTTGCCCAAAGAGTAGTGTAGGAGAGGACTTGATGAAACTGTCTGTACAAATATACTCAAAATACAGAGTAACCAGCTCAATGTACAATATGTAGCTTTCATCTTTTCACTGGACTTTGAGCGATTGAAAACCCGCAATGTACTTTCTGAAAATAGCCTGTCTCTTGTAGTACATATAGATACATATAGAGAGATAAGTATATCTCTCTATATATATCTATATATATATATACATATATAAAAATATATAGAGAGATAGATATATCCAAAGTAATCTTTAATACTGGTAAATGAAAGCAGTTAGAAGAGACTGCTCCTGGAAATGAGTTTTGTCTGGGGGCAGAGGTCATGTATCCATGAGTATACATTTAGAATTTATTATGGAAATTATAAAACCATAGTTGTAGATGTTTATTTTCATTACTAACTTCAACACTTTGTCTTGACACATACCTACTATTCTCTATGCTGTTTTTTATCCTTGTATGCCCGTTCTGATCTCTTAACTGTTTCATTGCCAAAGTCCCTTCTGGTTTACCAGTTTTGTTAACTGTAGCTACGTGTACTGTATTCTCTTTACTTACAGATTTTACTGGCTTTTTCTTTTTTAAATATTTTATTTAAAAATCTAATAGGAATTAGTTAAATTTGCATATGTTCTACATGTGAAATAATCTGAGGGTGATGTACCTATAACATAAAGCAATGCAACATGCAGTATTCAATATACTGGTTGTTATACAAATTGGAGACAGATGATTTTCTGAAAGTAGTTTCAGTTGTTGACTGAAAGGATAAAATGGAAAAAACCCACCAACCTTCTTGCTGAAATTGTGGGGTTTTTTTAAATTAGTCGTAACTATTGTAACTGCTTACATGCTGCATCAGTAGCTCTTCCACATGTTAAAACAGAAATATTATCTTCACGGTTTCATTTATGTAATCCTGGCAAGAAAGGGAAAAATGTGAAGGACGGGAAAACTGAATAATTTTCTTATTCTTGTAGGCCTATCATGGCCACCATCAAGCTCTGGAAGTACTGGTACAGTCGCTGCTGGACCTTGATGTGAGGAATAATAATGGAAGGACACCATTGGATCTTGCTGCCTTTAAGGGGCACGTGGAATGTGTAGATGTGCTCATTAATCAGGGAGCATCGATCTTGGTGAAAGATTATGTTGTAAAGAGAACCCCAATACATGCTGCAGGTATGTGCTAACTGCTAACCTCCAAAATTGTGACTTTGGTAGTGCATCATCTTTGTGTTTTCTAGAAGTCTCCATCATTAATGTTCTAAGAAATGGTGTTTAGGAATAGACAATGACTTTTCAAGCCTATGCTGTGCTGACAAAGATGTAACAAAGCAGTTGCGGGTAGAAGCTGATACGAAGCAAATAAATAATTTTGACTCAAGGAGTGCTGTTCTTCACTGCTCTTGGGAAGGGTGCATTGTCCTTGTCCATTCAGCTGGCTAAGCCAGCTGTGCTGACGGGTGTCACTGACAGGTTCCTGTTTCTCTTCTCATCTTTCACGCAACCCAAACTGTAGGCCCAAATTTAGACGCACGAATTGTGTTGCCTGTCTTGGCAGTAAAATACTTCTGAAAATGACTGGAGTCTTGAAGAATTTTGTCAGTGTGAGAAGAGACATGAAAACTATACTTTGGGTTTTTTCCAAGGATTTAAATTACTCCTGAGTGTTTTCATAACAGCAATGCGTTGAAGTATTTTCTTGCTGCGTTTCCTAGAAGACTTCTGTAAATGTACCTTTCTCAAAGTCTGTCATTCGTACTATATTCTTTTTTTTTTCTTTCTTTGAAAATAGGCTTATTTAAATTGACACTTACAGTTACGTGTTAAAGAAATGTTGCATTATGTACAAAACGTCGTCATTCTAACCACTTAATTTGCTGTCCATGAGCACAGGCTTTGTTCTTCCATTTGATTTAGCTTCTTTTAACTTCCGTTAGCATTTCTGTCAGCTAGAGAAGCATGAATTGTCGCTGTTCTTACGTGGACTGAATACAGCAGCTGTATGTCAGAAATAATTTCCCCTCCAACAAGCAATCAATTATCTTTCATGAGTTGCATTTAAATGTGATTTCTCAATTTTTTGTTCCTCTTCATTTTCCTCTTTTTAACTGCTTGGTTAATTATGTCTATGCATTACATTTCCTTCCCCTCTTTCTAAATGATTTCAGTTATTATTTCGTAACTATGCAGGTGCTACACTTGCTAACAAAATCTGTGTATGGTTTGCTAGGTATGTATTCACCTGTGCCTTAAAACCAGCGACAGTTATGCTAATTACTCTTATTTAATTATTCCTTTTGGATGTTGTATAAGCGTATATTCTAGTTATGGTTAATTTGTGCAACCTGATTTATATGTGAAAAACAAATACGTGTTGGCAATTGACAGTCGGAATCAATTACTTTTAATACTGTACAGTTGAGAAGGCCTGATTTCTGAAATAGTTTTTTAGTGTTAGTATTTTTTTGTTTTTAATTTAAGTTATAACAATGGTAAAGCTGTACAGGAGGTTCTCAAGCTAACGGGCTTTGCCTGAGCAAGTTACCGTTCTGTTTGAGCTGTATACTCAAAGGCAATTAATGTAAGCCTCATATTTTTATGATGTTTTACAGCTACAAATGGTCACTCAGAATGTTTGCGGCTGTTGATAGGAAACGCAGAACCACAGAATGCAGTGGACATTCAAGATGGAAACGGACAGTGAGTTTAAATGATGCGCATTCTATTCTTCACAAGTTACTGCATTTTATAAAAGGAAAAACTAAATATTTTACATTGGTGATTTTTATTTTATTACTTTACAAGGGAGATTATATTTGAACTAGGAGAAATGCAACTTTATTTTGCAGTAAACATAATATTAGCAGTGAAAAACATTCTTGTTCAGTTGGGAGGAAACTAAAATGTGTCGTATTGCCCAGATGCTGAAAAAATGTATTCTAGTAACTTAATCAGGACTTCTAAATTAGGGGATATTAATTAATTTTCTTGAATCTAAAAAGCAAACATGAGTGGCATTCTCGGAGTGAAGGTAGTGCTAGAGAAGATAATTGATGATGTAAATTTTAACAACATTGTCCAGAAGCATAGCAGTTGTTAGGTTTCACCTGAGTGCTAGACTGTTACAAATTTCCACGTATTTTACACTTTATTCCACTCTCTGCTTAGGACTCCTCTGATGCTGTCAGTTCTCAATGGGCACACCGACTGCGTGTATTCACTCCTTAACAAAGGAGCAAATGTAGATGCCAAAGATAAGTGGGGAAGGACAGCATTACATAGAGGGGTAAGAGATTATTCCTTTTCTGTTCTTTCCAGTTTTATACTTATTAATTTCAAATACAGACTTACTGTGTAGTGTTAATGAATTTCTCATTATCCTCATCTATCTTTTTAATTGTCTTTTTAGTTGCTTCCAAAAGGCTAGCTTTTGCCTGTTTGCTGCTTACCCTTGGAATTCTTTTGGACTTCGAGAGTCTCTCAGTCTTGCTGAGAAGTGTTGACTGGAGAGGTCCCAGAGTACAGCTTTTTGTTATGGGGTGGACGTAGTCGTAATGGGAGGAAAAAAAACATAATGCATGCCATATGCCAATTTTTTTTTATAGTCTCTGCCAGATAAGACAATTAAATGAGCCCTAGAGATTAGCACTTCATTCAGTGTTATTTCAAGATACTATTCTGTCATCAATATTATAATACATTGCTATTTTTCCAACAGAATAGCTGTTTCCAGAAATAAAAATAACTGTGCTTATTTTGTTATTACTTAAAAACATAAGAAATTGCCTGACGTTTGCTTGCTTTAATACCTTGGCTTACACACATGAGTATTTGCAAACTTGCTATTTCCCGTCTCTCCCTCCCAGGCAGTTACCGGGCATGAGGAATGTGTGGAAGCATTGCTTCAACATGGTGCTAAGTCCTTATTACCAGACTGTAGGGGGCGAACCCCTATACACTTGTCAGCAGCATGTGGACATATAGGTGTTCTAGGGGCTCTCCTGCAGTCAGCTACATCTGTGGATGCAGTACCTGCGATAGCAGACAATCACGGCTATACATCACTGCATTGGGCCTGCTATAATGGTAAAATATGTTAAAGTTAAAATACAGATCTAAATGTATTTGTTGATACTGACACAGAAGTTATTACTACTTTAAAAAGCAACATATAAGTCTGTCCTCTTTCAGTTCATATTAGTCAGTGTGACAATATGACAAACATGATATGTTGACGGGGAACGCGTTAACATCTAATACATAATACGAGGTGTTTATTTTTGTACTACGTTTTTGTTATAGACTGCCGCCTTAGTTTTATGCCTCAAGGAGTCTGTCAAGAAATTCAGCATAGTACCTGTGAATAGAAACGTGCCACACATCCCAAAAAAATGACCTTCGCGGGGAGTCTTGAGAGGAATGGTTTCAGATTAAATCTTTTTAAAAACTTGCTTCAAATCAAGCTAGGCGTAAGAAGCTAAAGTATATAAAAGTGATTCAATAAGAATCTGGTTTTTTCTTCACTGATACTTTTCTTGGGTTTGGGGTGAAGGAGGCCTTAAAGGTAGGAAATTCATTCAGCTCCTTTGCTGAAGATTTTGTTCTGTCTGTTCAGTTCCGACATAGCAGAGGTGCTCGTTTATTTCACCTCTGAGTTGCGTGATAGAGGAAAATCGAGAAGGAAGGGTTTAGAGCTTCATTTAACAGTTATTTTTAAGTGAATAATTAACTAGACGGTCTTCACAGCTGAAGCAACTGGGTAATACAATGATAATTTGAACTAGAGTAACGTCTCTTTTTCACATTCATAACATTAAACTCTTACAGCTCGGTCCTTTTTCAGAGTGACCGCGGTGTCTGAATGAAACAGAACCGAAATACGCTTGATCTGTAGAATGAAAATTTGACAGGACTTGTGAAAATACAAGTCTTCAGACATCAGTGAATGTTGAACTAAGATTCTTTGCATATAAGCATCGAAGATCAAACAGATAGTTATAATTGTTAGTTACCCATACAGCAGCAGGCTATAGAATTTTGAAAATACTAGTATGATCATAGAATCAAAGAATGGTAGGGATTGGAAGGGACCTCTAGAGATCATCTAGTCCAACCCCCCTGCTAAAGCAGGTTAGCCTAGAGCAGGTTGCACAGGAATGCATCCAGGCAGGTTTTGAATATCTCCAGAGAAGGAGACTCCACAACCTCTCTGGGCAGCCTGTTCCAGTGCTCTGTTACCCTCACAGTAAAGAAGTTCCTCCTCATGTTCAGGTGGAACTTCCTGTG
>VZSC01002043.1:199341-213550 GCA_013398225.1 Steatornis caripensis | reverse complement strand
GGAGGTCTCCTGCCTCCTTTGCTCGACTTCTTCCTCATCGGGATGCATTGATCCTGAGCTTGGAGGAAGCGGTTCTTGAATATTAACCAGCTCTCTTGGGCCCCCCTGCCTTCTAGAGCCCTAACCCAAGGGATTCCTCCGAGTAGGTCTTTGAAGAGGGCAAAGTTAGCTTTCTTGAAGTCCAGGGTTCTAATCCTACTTGTAGCCTTGCTTCTTCCACGCAGGATCCTGAATTCCACCATCTCGTGGTCACTGCACCCAAGACAGCCCCCAACCTTCACATCTCCAACCAGTCCTTCTCTGTTTGTTAGTATCAGGTCCAGGATCGCTCCTCTCCTCAATGATAGGTTGAACATGTTCTTTTTAAGCTTTTATTATGACTATTGGCTTGTTTTTTCTTTGAGTTTAGCAGGACAGTGGAACAAAAATAACCATCAAATGGTGGAGAAGTTTTCATGTAGACCAAGTGGTGAATGTACAGAAGAGTTTGAAACATGGAGGTGTAAAGAACTAAATTAAGTGTTCTGGATGTTTTTCAGACAGCATGCAATCCCTTCTATATTTCACAAAGTTTACAGTTTTAAATGTCAGATTGATTTTCAGGATTCTAAAAATGTCTTAGTTCCTAAATGTAGCCCTATCGAATATTACCAGTGTGTCTTTGAAACTTTCTGATAAAATATTGCTTAATCTAATCTAGATATATATATTTTTGTTGTAATCCATAAATAGACCTTTTCACCTTTTTTTTTAATACCTAACTTACATTTGTTTTAGGTCATGACAGTTGTGTAGAGCTCCTCCTGGAACAGGAAGTTTTCCAGAAAATGGAAGGAAATTCTTTCAGTCCATTGCATTGTGCTGTGTAAGGAAGTGTAAAATTATTCTTCCTAGATTTCATTGCTATATTTAACAAAAGATTTATCATTCTGTAAGTAACAGCCTGTTTAATTCATTATAGGATAAATGACAATGAAGGTGCTGCAGAAATGTTAATTGATACAGTAGGTGCTGGTATTGTAAATTCAACAGACTCAAAAGGAAGGTAAGAGTGTAAATGCACAGTGGAAGAATATTTGTAATGTAATAGAGTAGCTCTGCTAAATTCTGTCGTCGTTTGGGGTTTTGTATTTGCTACTTATGTTAATTCCCCCTTCTGTTCTTATTGTTTGAAGATTTTTTTTTTTGTTCTGTGCTATAAATAAATTTTAGACTTTTAAAAATCCTGTTCTGATTCAATAAACTTGAATTGGCTTTTTATTGTATAGGCAAGTGAGAGCATGTTTTAAATTGTATCACTGTGGGTAGTATTTTATGTGTATTTTAGTTTTTCTGAATCAAGTTGTATCTCTGTTATAAGCTACATAGAGGGAATTATTTGGAACTTGCGGATTGCTTTCTAAAGGCAGCAGTCACAACTCCAGCAATACCGATTTCAAAGGACCAGTGGGAGGGGCTGTGCAGTCTTTTGGGTCTGCAGGATCGCAGTCATGATGCCGCTTTGAGTAAAGTAGAAAGCATGGCTGAACATGGCCATATTGTCTCTTGATCTGTTGTAGAACTCCTCTTCACGCAGCAGCTTTTACAGATCATGTCGAGTGTCTACAGCTTCTGCTCAGTCACAATGCTCAAGTAAATGCTGTAGATTCTTCTGGGAAAACACCTTTAATGATGGCTGCAGAAAATGGACAGACGAACACAGTTGGTAAAGAGAAAGCTTTAAATATTTCTGCTCTTAGGTTTGTTAAACTTACTATGGGTACAGTTGCCCTATAGTTTACGTTCTTGTGGATATATTTTGTCAAAATTATGTTTTTATTTTGCACAAATGTAAGCCATTAAGACTTTAAGGAATATACTTTCAGTTAATACAAATCTCTGTTTTCCCAGAGGTGCTGGTTAGCAGTGCTAAAGCTGATCTGACTTTGCAAGACAGTTCCAAGAATACAGCGCTCCATTTGGCTTGCAGCAAGGTGTGTGCGTAGCCTGACTTGTCAGTGCTGAGCTTTGTGTTATCAAGCACTGTTTGCAAATACTAACCGGTTACTTTGAAAAGGCATTCAAAGCGATTTTTGAAGAGTGTTTGTTATATGACAGATGTTTGTTCTGTATTAAGGGTCATGAAACTAGTGCCTTGTTAATACTGGAGAAGATTACAGATAGAAACCTCATCAATGCCACCAATGCAGCCTTGCAAACGTACGTATCAGCAGTGAGTGTGTTTTACGGATGAGTTTTTGTTGTGTATGTCACTCATAAAGAGGAATATTTCTCAGATTTTTTTTCCCAAATTGGTTGAATTTTAATTGCTTGATAGGTACCAAGAATTCAGCTGACTTGAAGTGAATCAGTGCTTTGCTCATACTTAAAAGTTCTGGTTTTAGTTGGGTGAAAGGGATGGTAAATAAATCTTACAATACTGTGATTGAGGGAATCCTCTGCGGAATTACTGCAGTCCACTGAGATTACCTGTAAACCAATGTTTTTGTGCTTTATAAATTATCTAATTTTTCAGTTAAAATGCACTTCAGTTAACAACTTATTTGAGGCAAACTAAGACTTGCTCTTCAAAGCTAGCCAGTAAAAATTTAAAATAAACCCACCTATCTGAAGTATGCTTTTATTCTTCTGGATGTGTTCTGTTTTGCCTATTTTGTTAGCCCAATCATAAGGAAAACTTAAAAACTTAGTGGTATGTCATACCAGGCAATATATATCAGGATGGACTATTAAAACTACTCTCCTACATTTTTTTCCTTTTAAAGAATGTATTTGTGTTGTGGGCAATATGTGATACTTGATACGTAGCTGAGTTATGTATGTGAATTGTTAGACTGCTTTAATGATGCTATCACAGGCCATTTAGAAAAAAAACACGAGAACTTGTCAGCAACTGGCGTATTTCTCTGGCCTTACATCCCTTCTGGAATCTGTCACGTTCAAACTCCCACAGTTCTTCCAACTATTCCCAGAGATCTGCTTGAGCTAAGGAGTTAAGGTAGTAAGACTTCTTCCTCTACTCTTGCTGCTCACCATGGTGCGCCTCAGGCACTATGAAATCACCAGATAGCAGGAAAGGGTTTGATTGCCTCCTTTGTGGCTCGAAGCGGGGATGTCTTGAGAGAAGGAAGAGCAAAAATGAGATGCAAACAGAAGTGGGAAAGTATGCTGCCACAGGCTCGTGTAATTCCACCCACGTGCCTTAGCTCATACAGTCTGATGAAGAGATGTCATGGGGAAAAATAGGTACATATTTGCACCTCCATGAAATGTTTATATAAATCACAAGATTTTAACAGTTGTTTAAAATATTACTAGTTTAGCAAATGTTTTTAAATAACTTAAGGCTGACTTTCTAAACAGCTGAAACAATGTCCTACTTTGTGGCAAGATAAGCATTAAAATTGTCGGCCTCTATACTAAAATTATTTTAATTAAAGTACATTTTTCAGTATAACTGTGGTGTTCAGTAGTTCCTAAATTTTAATACTTTAATGTAAGCACCATAGGTACAGCTGCTCCTGTTTGTGTCTTTTGCGTTTCTGGTGTCTAAGTAAGGCACTTGTTTGCAAATCAAAGTATAATTCACAGTTAATTCAAACAATTTTAAGAATCTCAAAATGAATGAAGAGCAATATAAAGCAGAAGAGAAGTAAGCTGATTATTCTGTTTCCTGCTGAGTGGTGGTAGGGTTTTATTTAAGCCAGGGGGAACCAATTCTGAAAAACTTTTGCATTTGAAAAAGATGTAAGTAGAATATTTGAGGTAAAGCTACACTTTCCGTGATAGATCAAGTCACAAAAAGCAGAGTTATGGTTAATAGTTTGAGATTTTGAAAAGTAATCTACTTCTCTTGCTTTATGCATTATAGCGTAAAATAACTTTTCTGTCTCTAGTCACAGTGGAATATAGTGGTTTCTAAAAGACAGATGGATGAAATGCTTCTGCATCTCTTACAAGCATTTACATGCAATAAAATTGACCACCGTTCTGCTGTTAGTATTCTAATGATCATTGCCAGTGATACGCAGTAACTCTCAGATGTGACGGTATCTGTTACAACGGTTCAGTGAAGGATTTACGGACAGTACTAGATGTTTCTAACTTTTTAACATGGTAAAGTTCATAAGCAGGGAGGTCTCTTGTCACAGCTACTTCCTCACTGTGTGGGGCCATAAAAAGAAGAAAGTGCACAACTGTTATTATACAGTTTCTTTGCAATAAGAGATTTGCTGGTTGTGGTTATCTTAGTTATTATATCTACAATATTTATATAATGTGTAAATGGCATACAAGTATAAATAATTCAATATCGTCTAACTAGATGCAAGCCACCTGTCTTAGTTAAAATTGTTCTAAGGTTTATATATGAGTTTGCTTGTCTTCACAGACCTCTGCATGTTGCTGCTCGGAATGGACTAACGGTTGTAGTTCAAGAGCTTTTAGGGAAGGGAGCAAGTGTACTTGCTGTAGATGAAAATGGTAAGAAAAATTTAACTTTGTTTCCCCATAAGGAACTGTTGTTTCAGACTCGGCTCACTGAAAAGCAATAACCTTTCGGAAATTTCACATGAGCCTTGCAGTAGGTTCCCGCGTAGAAAAAAATGTGTTGGTGATGGGTCACTTTATCAGAGCTGCAGAAGTGTAAGAGTGAAAACTTTCAGAACAATGCAGGACATGGCATAGAAATGTTTGGTTTGCATTTGTAGGTTTGTAATGCGTACACTATAAATACATGAGCTTTAGCATACTGAAAACAGAAAAAAAACCAATGCTCAAAGTAAAATATAACTTTCGGCTGTTAAGAAGCTGGATTGAATTGCCATTCATTTTGTCACAGTAGGTATATTGGTGTTAGCTTTTAAAAGCAAGTATGAATTACAGATCTCAGTTACTGGTCTCAAGCTTCTGGCTGTTTAGAGTTTTTTGGCACATAAAAGTAAGAAAAAGTAACTGCTTTATCACAGAGAGTAAATCCTATACCTTCTAAGAACAAAAGAAAATTGGATCTGCTGACTTCTTATTTCCATATTTTCATGTAAGACATCTGTGGTCCTCCAAAGCTGTGCTTTTAAAAGCATAAGATCTCCTGTGCTTACGCCATATCCCAGTGTGTCTTAAATGAAAGCAGTAGCTGGGGTTTGGGTTTTTTTGCTTTTGGGTTGTTTTTTTTTTTGTTTGGTGGGTTTGGGGTTTTTTTTTTTCCCAGAAGGGATGTGCCTCATTAAAAGTTCTAATTATATTTCCAGTTTGGAAAGTTTTTCCTCCCTTAATGTTTACTGTGACACACTCTGTGTGTTTCTCAAATTACGCTGCTTAAAGTGACATGGGTGATTTAAAGATCATTCCTTGCCTAAAACTGGGGACAGGGGTAAAGCTTAATGAAACTTCCTAAAATGAAAAGACTGGAAAGCATATCTTTTTTATTTCTGCTTCTCATCACAAGTATGCTAACTAGACATGTTTGTATTTTTGGGGGCTTTTCCTGTGCAGCCCGCAGTCTCTTGTTAGGGTGGATCTTTGATGTCACAGAGAAATACGTTGTTTGTGTAGAAGTCGCGGTTCTCTGGCAGCCTAGAGATCTAACTGCAACATTCTTTTTAATTCTGCTCATATTTTAAATTTTAAAGTAACTCTGAGTGCTACCTAATCTTGTTCCTCGCTGTGGTTCTCTCCTTTCTAACAGCAGTTGCTTTGTTTATAAAATTTTAAGCAGCCTTGAGAATATTCATAATGAATTATTCTTCTGTTGGGTGAACGTGCCAGCTTGAAGTGCAGTACATGCAAAGTGATGAATACTTTGAGTTGTGAGAGCACAAGGGAAACTTTCATGGGATTTATCGATCTACTTCACCTGTCACTAATTTTTCTTAATTCTTAGAAGTATTAGTATGTCAGCAGGCAGCAGGCTTGCTAAACCTCTTGCAAAAGTCTTCTTGATTTCCATAGCGTACCTTTTATATTAAATAGAAAAGCTGGCAGTAGTGATAGCCAAGTTCTGGTTTAGGTTTACTTGTCTTTGATTTTAGCATCTATGGCTAGAGTTTAGTGTTTCTAAAGGAAAAAAAAATACATACATTTATTTAATTCTAATAAAGTAAAAATATAGGAGAGACTTTTTTTTTAAAAGGCTTAAAAGAGTATGATTCTTGCATTTTGGAGTGGTGGAAGCTATTTGTTTAGCAAAGCAGACTGAAGAAATAGGCGCTGGAATATTTTGCATCACAACACTGACATTCTCTTACTTTAACATAGTCGAGGTAAGTTCAGTGATCTGCCATGCAAGCTTGGCATTTCAGATAGAATTAGATGAAACTGGAGGTAAAGTTTTAGTGTTTCACATGGAAGTGTGTCTTGATATATGAAACATGTAACCAGCAGAACTTCAGCTGGTATGGAGTGCTGATCCACTTTTTGTCTTTGAAGTTGTCTCATTCTGTAAAGGCTGCATTGAATTTTTTTGCAAGCAGTCTCTTATTTGTATTTATATCTGTATAAAACTACTTAATAGTCCGCTGTTGCTATATCTGGGCTACAGAAAGTTATTGAAAAACATGAAATTTGAAAAAAAAATCACTCCAATTATCTGCATTTCAGTGTATAAATAATTGATAAGATATTTAAAACTAGATTTGAAGTCACACTGCTTTTGTTATAGAGCATCTCTTAAAGTGGTGGGATCGCTTTTTGAGATGTTTAAGAACTAATGTCTTTGGGAAAAATGTAATCCTCTTGGTTCTTAAAAGATGAAATGCAACTGAAACAGCAAATTAACTATCCAGTATACTTGCCAAAAGCAGTCATGTTGAGGGTTCGTTCTCAGTTCTGTATCAGTTCTCACTCAGATCTTTCAGTTCTTCTCCCATGTTTCCACACCCGTTATGATGAAACTTTGCCAGTTTCATCTGGCAAAAATCACCTGCATCTACAAAAATTCTGTTGAATTTTATGTTATTTATGCAAGTTTACCTGTCTTAAAAGAAATGAGTAGCTTTTTCTTTAATTTGACACCATTTGAAGTTTTTATTTTTAGTCACTCTACCAACTTTTCAAATTTATTTTTTCTTTGTTTTGAGTTTTTCTCCCGCTGTTTAACTTACTAGACTAGGTAAACTTCCTGGTACGGTCTGTCTTTTATTTATCATATTAATGTGCACCACAGTAGGGAGAGGAGGCATTCTCTAACTCTGGAGACTGACATAGCATGGAGGCTTATTTTCTAGATTGATCATTACAGTGATCATTGGCCTTTTGAGCTTTTTTTTTTTTTTTAATAAAAAAAAGGAGGGGATGGTTTAGGGGTTTTTTTTGGTCTGTTTCTTTTCCAAGCCTTTCTTTACTCATATTCTGGTTTATATCGGAGATCTCCAGTTTTCTGGAAGGAATTTTTCTTTTAAATCCTTGTGAGATTACTCATGCCTCAGATGACTTTCTTCTCTTTCCCAACTGTAAGACTTCTTTCAGTTTATCTTGAGAACTGTCTTTGCATTGACCGCGTTAATAACCCTCTGATTTTCCTGTAGGCGCCTTCGTGGAAACTTCCAAGCCCCAGGGGAGGGAGCAGCTCTGTGTTTCGGGAAGGGGGAGCCCTGGTCTTAAGTCAGTGTCCATCACGCAGGCTCTGTTTTCTGTTGTGTGAGGAAGCTGCTTCGCCTCACTCTGCTGCTATTGCCTCATCTACAACTGAAGATAGTAATTTTTTTGTTTTGTTGTGTGAAGGCTAATGCAGATACAAATACAGATACAAGGAACATTATACAAGAACTGAGTAAGCGTATTTATGTGGAGTCAATGTATTTACCAACATCTTAAAAGCAAATTTAAAAGTGTAAATATGCCTTTATATAAATAAGTGTAAATACTTACTGTTGCCCTGACATATGAGTGATCGCTTTGTAGTTAAGGGACATAAAAAAATTTGTTCTTATAATTTTAAAATAATATAGACAAAAATAAAGTGGTGGAGGATGCAGATGTCAGTCTTTTGTGGTGCAAGCAGTTACTTCATCTTGCTGTGTCTAAGGCAAGAATAAAACTGTGATATTTCATTCCTACTTATGAAAGGCAGGAGCTTAAGACCTACAATCGATTATTAGTATAAACACTGTTTTTAGAGAACTTTTAACAGAAGCAAGTAATCTGTTTAATCTTTACGTTGGCCTTTAATTTTTTTATGATGAACTGGGATGCTCTGTTCCAGAAGGAACGTAAGTATGAGTATTCGAGATCTTAGCAAGAAGTGGTCTTTAAAAAAGGGGGAGGGGTGTGGGGGTCCTAGAAAGGTAGCAGGCAACTGCTCGTTTTTCTTTGAACTTTTATCAAATCATGTTAGTGAAAGAAATGTTGAACATGACCAGCTTGAATAAACTTACTTTGTGTGTTATCTTGCCTTCATACAATCTCAGCAACTGTAGATACTGTGTGCATTTGAGTATCAGTTCTGAGCCTTCTGTTCTGCCTCATGTGCCTGAAATGCAGTCTTCATCCAAGTGTAGAAAGCTCTGGCCCTTGCTTCTGAATCCTCTCAAAATGTATCTCTTCTGCAGACTGTCACTGTTAACTCTGAGCTGTTTAAGTGCTGTGATACCTTACTAACAATGAAAACATCTGCTGCGCTGCACTTCTGTACGGCCCTATCGCATGGTCAGCTGGTGCGTTTTGTGCTTGAATTATCTGTGTGTTTCCTTGGATTGTATGCTCCTTTGGGCAGGGACTGTTGTCTTACTCTGTTCCAAGCATCAAGCACAATAGTTCAACTGCAAGATTGTCCCCTGCTTGCTGTTTCCTTAAATGCTAGCTACAGTTATTTTCCGTAACGTGCCTACTTGTTTAAAACTTCTCTGCAACTGTACAACACAATAACTACTCCTGCGCTCTACCCTAAAATTTGACCTGGATCTACTTCTACAATAAAGATGATTCCTTAGTAGTTGAAACACTTGCTGGTAGAACAGACATTGCCTCATTTTCCATGCCGTCCAGGTCTGGATAGAAATCTATCATGCGATTTGCTTTAAAGCCATGTATTATTTAAAATTACTTGTGTGCTTTTTACCTGGATGTTGTACACCTTTAAGTTGTGGACTGGGAGTAGTGCAGGACTTCAGACTCCCCAATGTACCTGAACATGAGTCTTCCTATTCAGCTTGCTGTAGGCGTATCGGTCACGTGTGGTGAGAGGTACTGCAGGGGTGCTACAAGGTGATCTGGCCACCTGCTTCTGCATGGAGCCAGGTAGAGGTAACTTACTTTGGTCTTGGCAGCAGAAATAGCTGTGATCTGTGGTTGTACTTATGTGACTGCCATGCTTCTAGAGCAGCAATTGTCACCACCAGTATATATTGTAGATATACCCTGAGGCCTGTGCCGAAACTTACCTTCGGGTGCTGAATGATTAAGCCTAAAACCTGAGACATGAGCGATGCGCCGATCTCCATTGCGGAGAATTTGAAGCGTTTTTCTTGACATTTAATGAGTCAAGTACATAGGGAAGAGGGAAGCTGCAAAAGGAGACGTGTTGGAGTATTAGAGCCACAGTTACCCAGAAGAGACTTCACAGCTACGTGACCTGACTGCAAGTCATTCCGCAGCCCAAGACCTCCAGCATTTGGAGGTTGCTACAGAAGCACTGCCTGGCACGAGTTTGGCCAGACCAGTTGGGCAACCAAGAGGTTTAGTTTCTCTCTGCAAGTCCTAGCCTGGCATTTCCTCAAACTTCTATGGATTTCTTAATTGATATCCCTCAAATAAAAATTAGGCATTGGCTTTATAGTTTACATTACTGTATATTGTAATAAATCATTGAATTTAATTGAATTATTGAATTGAATTGTTGATTGAAATTGTATACTCAGCCTTTTCAATTAACTGGCCCTGATGCTTTAGCCAGCTTATTACTGAGATAGCACAGTCTTAGTAAAATAACGGTCTGTGATGAACAGCTATATGGAAGCTTCCGGATGAAGAAATAGTTAACACATTGAGCTGTAGTTTCTGTAGTGGCTCACTAGTGAATGCCTTCACCCATCACTGTTGGCTGCCGTCAGCTGTCCCTCCTCAGCCGGGTGACTTCCTCATCATTTTCAAAACCAGGCTTTTCTCGCTGGCTTAGAGTGTGACTGTGCTTAACAAAACAATTACATCCATGTTCCAAAGCCCATTAACATCTGGCTTGTTTTTGTAACCAGAAGTTTAAAAAATACTAATTGATAATGCATTTAATTTTATGTTCTGTTTTGTTTTTGTAAACAGTGCAGAACTAAGCGATATAAAGTATTTTTGCAGCTGAAAGATGGCATGATCTTGGAGAAATGTTTACATTGTCTTTGTTTTTTCTTCACTTCCCAGGTTACACACCAGCGTTGGCCTGTGCGCCCAACAAGGATGTGGCTGATTGCCTAGCTCTCATTCTGGCCACGATGATGCCCGTTTCATCGAGCAGCACATTACCTTCCCTTACATTCAATGCCATTAATCATTACACCAACACATCAAAAACTGTCACATTCGATTCCTTGCCAATCATGAGGAGTGACCATAGCTCTTACTGTACTTTCAACAACATTGGCAGGGAAGATGGCTACCCATATACAGAAGAAGACGAACTCAATGACTCAGATTCTGAGACCTATTAGAAGCTACATTTTGTAGGTCTGAAGAGTGAACCCTCATGCTGGAAGGTCAGACTTGTGCTTTTGAAAAAAAGCTATGAGTGTTTGATGGAAAAAGAGGACAGACCTTTGAGAAGATGTTTTTTATTGTGGTGGCGTATAAAAAAAAATCTGTTGAGACTCTAGGAGGATTTTTAAGAGCATATTTTGCAGAAGAAGAATAAATTCTTGAATAAGTACTTCGAATCCATGGCAAAAAAAAAAAAAGTCAAAACTGTTTTATTTAACTATTCTACCATTTTGTTTCTGGTGCCAGGAGTAATTTCTGCAGACTGGTCACCCTACTTGATGTAAATGAACAACGCTATTGTACGACACAAAGGATGCTAGATTTAAATATTATCAATAAAACTAAAACCATTTTGAAGGCAATAAATGAGTTTGGTACAGTAGGCATTGTTTGTGCTGCAAATTGCCAAAGGACCAAATAACTTAAAGATTTTTTTTTTTAAATTAAATACGTTTTTGTGAAAACTGGAATAGGTTATTTGAGAAGTTGTTTTAACCAAACCTTAATTACTTCTGGAAAAGAAGCTTAGATTTGGGTTTAAATGTTGATTTTATTTTTTTTAATCATCTGAAAGCCTTCCGACACTATTAAATGTACCATGAAAGAAAGCAGATGTACTTTTAAGTTTTGTTTTCTTTTTCTTTCAGGAGAAATGAAAATTAACTTGTCATACTTTTATAATACTAAAACTAAACCAGCTAACAAGGTGAAGTCAGGGTGAAAAATGTACAGTGTAATAAACAAGGGAAGGGTGGGAGACGTGGGAGGGAAGCAGTAATTGTTGCACAGTTTTAGATTTTTTAACTTTTGGGTTTTGGATTGAGATTTTTTTAATTTAAAAATACACACGTAACTTGGAAACTATGAAACTGCATAAAAAATTGAAATGTCTTGATAACTCTTTTGTGACTGAGAGTTCTTTTCAATAATTTTTCCACTTCCTTACGTCATAAATTTGTATGTAAGATGAAAATTGTATAACCCTATCACCACCTTTTTTCTTTTCTTTTCTTTTCTTTTTTTTTTTTTTAAACCCTGGAGTTCCAAGTGGTTGGGGGGGAAGGTGAATTTAAAAGTATATTTCCCTATTAGAAAAAAAAAGTACAGTGTCTGGTCTGTGGGAAGAGCTGTGTATCTTTGTTGTGCTCCATTTAGAAAATAAACAGCAGAAACAGGTCCCTGTAATGTAGTTCAGACTTGCCCGAAGATTTTTTTTTTTTAATTTATAACAGACTACTGTGGTTTCTTTAAATTGCCTGAAGAATGAAAAGCTGACATAAGCAAGCTGAAGTTTTGTCTGTTAAATATGAATATTTACTTTATTTGGCTCTGCTTTAACTATAACTGTTACTTTTCAAGTGGATTTGTTTATGTACATGCAAGGAGCCCTTGCATGTCCTGGTAAAGTACAAATAAATTACTACAAACTTATTCCAATTTCCTTTTTATCCTTTTTGTATTGTGAAACTGGAAATCTTCATGATATTGTAAATTATCAGCTGGTTTTCTGAACATAGTGTGGAAACACGGGACAATATTTTGATCTATTTGATAATTTTGTGGGTTTTCTGAAGAATTAATGAGCATGTACATAGAAATAGTGACTGCTTGAATACTGTATTTACCTGCACTCTTTCAGTACTTCAAGATTCCTGTATATTTTATGGAGTATAATAAAACTCAAATGTGAGTTGTACTAACGAATAATTTATTTGTGTCTACTAAGCTGTCATTAATGACAAAGTCTCTTGTTTAACTGTTAGAACTTATGAAATCTACTTCACAAAGGCTTTGCCAGCATTTTAATTCTAACGTGAAGGCAAGGTATTTAAGTGTAAAGTAATTTTAAATGTTAAATTATTTCATTATTCCTTTAGGCTTCCCTTTCAGTATACTTTCTTAACCATTTGTGCCTGTGTTCATTGTTTATATATGCGGTATGTCTGTGAGCAGAATTAGATGACTTCAGGGAGATTGTGATTTCTGTATTTTCTTCCCTCTGAATCTTCCAAAGTTTAGGGCTGTGTGGGAGTGATGTACGTGCCTCAGATGAGCATGCAGGCAGCGCTCAAAAGATCCGTACTGGCCTGTCTTGAGATTCACTGCGTCTGTCTAAATACAAAGGCTGAAGCAGCACAGACCCGTTTTTCCTCATGGAAAATCTGAATCAGAAGGCCAAGTAGCATGCCTGTTATTTAAAAGGTAATAATTGCGTATTTCTGTTAACGAAACTGATTTTTGTTGCTTCAGAGGAACTGAGAAGATTATATTAATAGGCTTTTATTAGCTGTGCTAACTTCTGTTTGACTTCAAGATGACCTGTTGCCTCAGAGTGTGCTGTGCAGTCCTAGGGCAGGTTTAGGAGGGACGCTCCTATCTTTTTTAGCAGGGTAGTAGAGACTGAGAACTAGTCGTGTCCTCTGTGTGCCTGGGTGGCAGAGGAGAAAAAGCTCAGAAGGCATTGGTTTGAAAATTAAAGGTTTGGATGTGGAATACAGGCAAATGCAGAAAACAGTGTTGTTGAACACCTTTGATTCCTGATGTCAATCAGAAATCGTGCCTCTCTTTTCATTTCATTACTGCACACCTCTTGAGGAAGAAAACTTTTTCCATTCATCAAATTCGTTATTCTTAAGTTTTGTGAAGTTTTCAGAGCTAAAGGTCTGTCTTTTTTTATTGCCAATTGTTAATTCCATTTAGGAATTCAGAGTTACATGATTTGTGTATCTCATCTATCTCATCATTAGAACTTATTCAGTAGGTGTGTAGATTGTAATTTGCATGTATTTGGTTGTTCCTATTTTTAAAGAAAAGACAAAAAACTTCATTACTACCTGGCAGTATGGGTAGCATAGTAATTGCGCCTTGTAAGTGATAATTGGGAGTATTATTAGAATATGGTCTTATTCCAAAAATGGAACGTGATTTGTTTAAAGAACATGCTACTGTGATCAGAGACCACTTTTTTAATGAGGTCAAGGAACAGAAGGTTCCTTGTTTCTGTGAAACAAGTAATGCTGTCTGTAGCTGGTGAGGGGGTTTTATTTAAACAAAACAAAACCCAAACCACCACCATTTGAAGTGTTCATACCTCAGTGGAGGCCTGTTCATTTCCAGAAAATTATATTGGAAGCCCCATCTTCCTAAAAGAAATCCTCCTCTTTTTGTACAGATGAGTAGGGCATGGTTGTTGTTACAATCTTCACCCAAACAATCTCTTGGATTTTCACCAAGACAGCAGTGAGCCTTGGCTGGACCACTGAAGCATTACATTAGAATAAAAGAAACCCTTTTTATCCTGGGGGGAAAAAAAATTGAATGGACTTCAGAACTGAGAACAACCAGCTCTAGTCAGCCTTCTGTGTACTCTGGATTTTTTCAGTTCTTAGGATAAATGTTCTGCAGGAGAAAATGCCACGTTAGTATTAACCTCCCAGGCTGAGCTGTGTTACTTTTAGAGCGTCATGTGGTAGCATGAATGCTCAATGCTGTGAAGAATCGGTCTGTCTCCTCGCCCCCCCCCCCCCCC
>VZSC01002043.1:62283-199226 GCA_013398225.1 Steatornis caripensis | reverse complement strand
GACTCGCATGCTGTTACCCTGACCCCACTGAAATCAAACAGATTTTTCGTGTAATTTCTTACAAAATCTTGACCTCTGTCTCCTGCTCTGTATTTACTGCTATTACACTTTATTGCTTCCCCACCCCTAGGTATCTCCAAAACTGTCATATATTTGGAACAATTGGAGCTAGAAATACGCACTTTTGGATCTTGGTTATGCTGATTTTGTTTTCTGGTCATATATTTTCTGGTTCACACTTCTGACTTGTCTACCAGGCTAAAGAATTAATGTTTGGTTAAAAAAAGTTAATATTTAAAAATTAATTACTTCAAAGTTTTGCTCCTTTTAACATCTACACAAAGGGCACTAAAGATCCCAAAGCTGTTACCTAAGCTGTATGGAATATTGCTAAAAAAGGAGCGTGAGATAATGTTTACAGATTCTTCAACTCAGTAATTCCAGTTTTGAGAGCAATCTGCCTTCCTGTGTTGCCCAGAAATTATGTCCACCAAAAGGCAACAACTACTGTAATAATCCAGAATAACATACTCTATTTATATTCTAGTTCACAAAAGAAAAAAAGAATGTTCATTAAATGCAGTTGGTTTGAGATAACACACAGGTGGTGGTCTGGTAGGTCAGCTTTTTTATTGCCAAAAAAAAAAAAGTTTGTGGTGGCCTTTCTGTTAATCATGCAGTAACTGGAGTAACTGGGTGAGAGGATAACCCTGTAGAACGATTGTAAGCAGCAGTGAATACTGTACAGGAGACAGCTGTCTCGCGTATACTTGTGAGAAGTTTTTTCATGTGCATAATCATGGAATATTTTTAACAGTGCTAGATGTGTCCAGGAAGCCCGTACTTCTTAATTCCATGTTTGGATCAGTGAGGTTCACATCTTAAAAACTGAAACCTAAGGGTAAGTGTTTACGGAAAAAGCAGTTCCGGAGAACTGGAGGACGTGCTCTTTGGCTCAGTGTACCACAGAGCAGGAGAGGGAGCTCCGCGGGCTTCCCTGGCAGCAGCTGCAGGAGCAGGTGGCGGGTGTAGCCTCCTCCTTTCCCACCACTTTGCTCTCTAGCTGTATTGATGGTACGTGTCCACTTCCCAAAAGAAATGCCATCATGTTTTTGGTTAAAAAGCATTGATTCCTGATAACAGTAATTCCTTTTAATCCAATCCCGGTTGGATCAGACTAATAACCTCGGAGAGAAGGGCCTTTATAATCTCTTAATAAATAGTTTAAACTTTTAACACCACTTCCATAGGTCTGGATTTAAACTCAGCAAAATTCATTTTTAATATCAGGAGAAAGTAAGTATTTAAATTCTTGAAGTTGGTCCAGCAAATTCATATAAATCCTTAAATCCAAGATTGACTGGTAATTACTGCCTCTTGTAGTAGTGTCTCAATGATTTGTGATGACTTCCTTATAATCCTTTTATATGCTGCAGAAAGGTGGGGCAGCTGGAGAAGAATTCTTTCAGATTAGTATTAAAACCCTTCTTTTATAAATCTGTAGCTGTGACTTTAAATTGGACAAGATAGTAATTTATGAAACATGTCTCCTTTACAGGCTGAAACCTGAGATGTTAAATGTGAAAAGACACAATATAGGCCTCTGTGTTTGTTATGCTGATAGCATTGGCTTTTTTATTTTTCTGGAGTCGTTTTCTCACTATAATATCCGTATGTTTTGAAGAATGTTAAGTGCAAAGGAACCACCATGCATTAATTTGAAATGGCAAAACAACAGGTCATTCTTAAGAAAATATACTATTATTATATTTATAATGAGCTATAACCCTTATCACAAAAATCCCTTTATTTTATTGCTCAACAGGAGAAGGAAACACCTGGCTGGATGTTGTAAATGCCACCCAGGCCTCTAGTCTGATCCATGTATCCTCACATACCTACTGAGAGGAAAAACTGTCTGAAATGGCAGCCTCAGGAAGAGCGGTTCTTGCAGTTGTTCTGTCATCTAGAGCCCAGGAAAATGGCTAGTGTTTTGGTTTCCTTTCCCTGAGGGAAAAATAGTTACAGAAGTGGCTAAAATTTTCAAGCCGTGGGCTCTTCCCTGTCTCTACACCTCATCTTGCATCTGAATGTTCCTGACAGGGGAAGAAGACAAATGTCCCTACTTGGAGGACTTGAAGATTTCTTGCAACTCTTTCCAACCCCGTATCTCCTGGTCTCTTTAGCACTGTTACTTGTCTTCAAATAAAGCGGCATCTAAATTATCCTTGGTGCTCTGTGTTATTTTAAATTAGGATAAACTTGAGCTTCCTGCATTCCATGCTGTGTTTCAGCAATTTTCAAGCTGAGGTTGGGAAAGGAATCTTGCAGTATTTTACCATGTAACTGTAAACACAGNGAAAGAGCAGAGAAGTGGTCACACCGGCAACCCTGCGGTGGGGAGGAGCGGGTCGGACAGGTGACCCAAAGCTGACCAAAGGGAGTATTTCATCCCATACGCGTCATACTCGGTATAAAGCTGAGGGATCACGAGGGTCTCACCCTCTTCTTCTGTGGTCGGCATCCCAGGAGGACTCTGTCCGATTCCTCCGCCTTCAATACCGATCTGTGCATTCCTGAATGCAGCTCCTGCCTGCTGCTGAGTACAGTCTGGGACTTTCCCGGGCCGTGCCCTGCAGCGTCTGGGTGATGTATTCATCATCAGGGTGGAGGGCGAGCTTGACAGTGGTTTTGTACATATTTGTATATATTTCAGTATTATTTTCCCTATTATTATTATACATTATTATTGTAGTTAGATTAAAGCTGTTTTAACTTTTCTAACCCATAAGTCCCTTTTCCTTTTGTCTTTCCCCCCACTTTTTGGGGAGGGAGGGGGTTAACGAAGAGCATCTGTCATCCGTTTAATAGCCACCCCAGCTTTAAACGGTGACAGTTGGATAATATGGAACCTGAAGAGCCTTTCAGGCTGTCTTAATATTGTGTCGTTAAATATTTTAAAAGGAGAAAATCTTACATTCTCTTTTTTCATTAAAATTGCAGTAGCAGCAACCAGACATTTTGCTATTCAGATTCACAGCAGAACAAAACAAACCCCTGTGTCCGAGCCTTATCAAATGACAGACGTGCAGGTTCTCTTCTCATTGTACCTGGGAGTTGACAGTTCACAAAGCTTAAGACACTGAGGTCTTAGATGTTCTTTTATGTTAAAAGAACAGATTAGATAAATAGTTTTAAAGCAAAATCTAAGGATTCGCGTCCTATCCTGTCATATATTTCTATTCCCAGACTTTGTTATTCAAGCTGTCTGCATAGTTTTCTTAAAATCTTAAGAATCTCATGCACAATCTGTTAACATCTTACTGAATCCGACCTTTCTTCTACCAAGAGTTTGTTCAGTCTGTTGTCCACTATCACCTGACTTCCGACCTGCGTTGCCTAGGCCTGCCCTCCCAGTGGAGGGAGGAAGGAGAACACAGTGAGTCTCTGAAGTAATTCCATTGCCGTTGACCATTAAAAACTTGATTGAGTGCTAACTCTCACTTCAACCTGTGAATATCTGGGGTTTTCAGGAATGGCACTCGTCACCACTGCTGTTTTGTGGGGGTTTTTTTAATAAATGGAGGCAGAGGGAGTAGTTCTTTCCAGCCACTGAAGCTACCTGCATGTCAGTAGCGGTGGTTGGGAATTGTTCAGCTCCTCTTTTTTATAACAGTTCTGAAAATGTAATTTTCTTCAGTTGGCTCTTCTATTTGCTTTAGATGGCATGTCTGAAGCAGCCAAAGAGAGCGGTCCGTTTTTTGCATTGGTCCTTGTGGGTTTTCTGTGATGCTGGTGGGTTCATTAATACCTGATGTTGCAAGATAGGTCACAGCCTGAGCAAGACCATGCTGTGCCTCACGACGATGGCTTCCTTATTTCCATGTTGATTGCAGGAGGCTCTTGAAGCTCAGTGACTTCGGTCCAGTTCATTTCACCTTTTCAGATCTGCCTGAACGAGCTTACACCCACTTGTACATTGTGAAGGTCTCTGAACAGATTGTCCCAGTCTGTTACCAGTTCCTCAGCCTGTTCACGTGTCTCTGAGGAACTTAACTCCTAAGTCCCATTTGCCAAATGAGCCTTTGGTGTGCTTTCTGGTGCTTTCTCTCACTGTAATCCGAGCATCCCCACATCCACCTGGAAAATACTGGTCACACAAATCCCAAAGCAGCACATCTCTTATGAAGCAACCCCCCAACACCTCTGACTCGCATGCTGTTACCCCAACTTGGACATTTTACAGTTGTCTTCTGCTTCCCGGGGGCTGTGTCCAAGCCCTTCAGAGACATCACCACCTGCTGTCTGTCCCAGCTCAGCTGTTCCTTTGGTCTCAGTACAAATTTCCAAATCCTGATTTCATTTAAGTCAACAGACCGAGTGATTGAAAGCTGTTTTAGACTCAAGTTGTACTTCCTGTGTATCAAAAGATCCTCGTGTTCTGGTTTAGTTTTGGTTTCACCCACAGATGGAAACACTTCAGGAAGCTTTAATAAAACTGTTTATATCTGTTGAAAAGGATATGATGGGCTGCATTACAGTTTGCTACAAGTCTGCCTGTGTGAACACCAGATTTGCTGAAGGCTTCTCACACCTCCTCAGGAAATGGCCTGTTGCTTCACTCATGTGAACACGGGGTTGTCTGGGAGCCGTGCTGCATTCAGCAGGACAATGCTGGCATTGCTGTTCCGGCGCAGGCTTCCAAAACGTGCCAATCAGTGGTGGTGAGTGGCGCAGGTCGCTGCCTGTTCACCCCATTTTAGAACGCATACATCTGTTGTCCCTCAAAGATCAGGATGGTGGGGGAGAAGTTACTCAGTGGTAAGTTTCCATCACATCTAGTACTGTCTGTTCCACTTTTTCCAGTGCCTCTTCACTAACAACGGCTGCTTTTTTGGGTGAAGGGAACAAGGCATGAGAACATGCTCTAGTACTTAGGCCTGTTCTTCTGAAGGAGGAGACAGAGCAATGTGACCCATGCAAACAATAAGGCCAGAAGGTCTTGTTTTCTAATACTTTTGATATGCCCAAAGTCTGAATTAGCTCTGGGGCACACACTTTGCAAGTATCTCACAGATAAAAACTACTTTTTTCTAATGCTATTTACTCATTTAGCCTAATTTATTGTGCTAATAACAGTCTGCTTTGGAACAAATTCCAAAACAGTATTTAGTTCAAGAGGATGCGTGCTTTTCAGCCTATAAAGTGGAGTGGGAAGGCTTGTCCTGAGAGCTGAAAGTCTCCAGCCATTCACTGTTCCTTCCTTTTAGACTTGGTCGTATGGTACTAGAACCGCAAGCACAAACAAGCACCGGAAATGCTCTTCTGTTCTACCCTATGTTCTGTAGTTTGTGCAACATTCAGCAAGAACACCGCTATGGATGCCAAAGAATTAATTATTTTAAGTAATTCTGTGGTTTACATCAGCAAGTTTATGTCTAATGAGATATAGATGTTCCCTCTCAGTATTTCTCTCCAATCTATGCTGCAGGATGAACAAACCCGTTGTGTTGCTTTATCAAAGCTGAGTGTGACTCGGTCCTGGCTCACAGTAAACCAGCTTGGAGAAGGAATGTTGATGGAGTCCAAGATCATAAATATACACTTATTTTGTGTAAATATCTAAGAAACCTTGAGGTAGAAATTCAGCAATTTCTTGGTTGTTTTGGTTTCTGAAACCAGAAAGTGAGTTCATTCAAAGGAGATGCTCCTTGAGCACCTTTCAGTACACGTACTTGTAGCTGCCATAGTTTGAGTTTAAGCACATCTCGGAACGGACTCACACCACCGAAATGGAGACTGACAGCTCTCCTGTGAGCACTCTGCTCCTCACTGCTCCTCTATGCCATTAGAATGCAACTAACTGAGCAACTGGAACACGAGGACTCAGCAAAGGAACAGCTGTGTTTATTCCGTTACTCAACGGCTATTATGCAGGTGAAGTCAGAATGGCCAGTAAGACCACACAAAATTACAACGCTTGAGAATAAGTGATCTTCTCTGAATTTAACCCCAAATTAACATCCTTTGAATAGTCTCTTCCCCACTTCTTCACTGCAGTAGAACAGTTTGTCACCACAGTACAGTATTTATAGCACTTAATCTAGTTATTGCTCTGGAAAGAATCGTGTGTTTTACTCATTTAGCAGCAGGAACCTGCCATCTGGCACACAAAGTATTTATGTAAAAACCTTGCTGTCCCACAATTCATTATGTGCTTTTCATACCTCTTGTTGAATGAGTTTATGAACAATGTGTAAGAAGTCTTGAAGTCAAAACAGTCTTGAAATGAACTCTCTTTTAAGCAGGGAAAGTTAAAGTACTTAACAGTACAAAACATAATCATTGATATTTACTGCCGACGTTTTCTTTAAACACCATTCCTTGCACAGTAGGCTGGAAATTACGTCTTAATGCAGTCTAGTTTTTCACAATCATTTGCTATCCTCTTCCCCGGACTAGCTGTTTCATAGATGTTCACAACTGCAACATTCAGTTACTGTTAAAAGTATATGAGAAAACTCGCTGAGTTTTCTAACGGGATTACAGACAACCAAGCGGCCAGTAAATGGTAATGATTTCAGCTGGGCGTTTTTGACTCCAAGAAAAAAAATAAATCATGGCACCCTAGCCAGCAATCAGAACCTTACCATATACAAGCTGTATGTACGTATACATGCGTACTTTCATGCGCGTCATGCATGGTATTTGTGTCTTTGTTCCCTTTCCTATTTTCCTTCCTTTTGCAACGGTTTTCCATTCCATTAATTTCCACACTCCTAGCCAGAGCCCCAGAAAACCAAAGGATTAAATTAAAAGGAACAAATGCAGTTGAAATGAGAAATATTATTTTCCCAACGTAAAACATCTCAACACATTACAAGAAGCCTTTATCTCTGCAAGGCAGTTCTTTTACTTCTGGTAGGACGTAAGCTACCAAGGTACTGATTCTACTTCCAGCCTCCTAGGTTAAGTAAGTGCTTCACTTATTTCAAATGTGGAATCTAATCAGTCAGGCATGTAACAAACATACCTAAAGCTCTAGGAAGTACAGATGTTCAACAACTTATGTTAAGATATATGCCCCAAACAAACAGGCAATTATTTTCCGATTCAGCCAAATTTCTGTGCTAGTCCTTTTCATACCATCGTCCATATAGAGCAGCCGTCAGTAAGCCAAAAGATGTTCTATTTTTGCTTATGAAATAGTGGTTGTTTTTCCAGCCCATGTGATCAGCAAAGTCCAAGGTAATACCAGATGTCAGCAGTAAAGGAAAGATATAAGGGGTACTCATATTTCCCCATAGCTTGAAATCTATCAGAGCAGTGGCATCTGTAACCTCCTGTCCACAAGTGCTAAAGCTGAGACCACCACACTTTACTAATGCACAGGCCTGGACATAGTACGTGCCATGCACTGTATGGAGCCCATCAAAAACTCCCAAAGCATATAATTCATCAGTTAAAAGAGCTCTCTGATAACTTAAGTAACAACAAAGGGTATTGGCACAAACTTGGAGCTCTCCTTTTTCCCCCCATACAGGAACGAAAGTAAAGTTGTCATACATCATTTCTGCATAAAATAGGGCAGGTAAGTGTTCATTTTCTTTTCCCAGTACTCTGCAAGGGGTCTCTTGTCCCTCCTTAAAGCAAACTTGATCATCCATTGCGGCACTTGTAAAAGTCTTGCATGAGTGATCCAAGTTCTCTCGAACTCTTTCGTTACTCTCCAAATTGGTTTTGTAATCTGTGGTAATCACAGGAATTTCTGCTACTATGAGCTTGCCGCCGTAACTTTCCATGTTGTGGTAGATGAACGATTTGACTGGAGTGTATATGCCACTCCCCGTCATGCCCAAGGTAGGGTGGTGGATATTAGCTGCTAAAATATTGACGTTGAAAGCTGTTGCAAAAGCTTGTTGAAATTCTACAGCAGACAGGAGTGGCAGCTGGTTCATCCAGGCAGTCGGGTATACAACTTGTTTCAAATGGTACTGTCTGATGAGGTTCACTGCAGGCTCAAAAAAGAGTATATCAAAGCAAGTGAACATACCAAACTTGCCAGCAAAAGGGGTATCAAAGAGTTTATAGTCAGGCTCTGGAGGGGTATCAAAAGCGTATTCAAAATACAGATTGTGTTTGCGATATGTGGCTACCAGCATACCATCATCATCGAATGCCACGTTGGTATTGAACTGGTACCTTCCATCAGATGGACAGTGAGGATCAGTGTGCTCACAGGGTTGCTTAGTTCCTAAGTTTGCCACAAGGAACATTTTGTTCCTCAGTGCCATGCAGCTCAGACGCTGAAGAACCTGGAGAACAGTACGGGGAAACGTAAGCATTTCAGAATACGGAGGGATGCTTTACTTAAGCAGCTATGACTTATTTAATACTTTTCAAATTATTACTTTCAACTGGAAACTGAAACACGTTTGACTATCTATAAAATTTAAAAATAGTGCTGATTTTGTGACAAAAGCTACTGGAACCAGTGGCTTTCTAGACTGAAACATATTACTAGCTACAACTTAGAGAAGCGGAGATGTAAACAGATAGAGTTTGCATAGTTACAGACTACAGTATGACTGGGAAGTTTCTTCCACGCCACAGAGAGCTGAACCAAAGACTGCCGGTACTGCATTCTCCAAATCAGATCTGAATGACAAACGACGTTCTTGCTTGCTTGTGCATGATTGTTAGTAAAGATTCATAGGCCAAAGTAGATCACCATTAACAACTGTGATTCATGTTTGCACACAGATTCTGCTTCGTAGGCACATGCATGATCACTTACTTTCATTATATTGACTACTGTAATAGGAATAAATAGTCTGTATTGCTAAGCATGGTTGTTTTCACTTTGGGTTCAGAACAGTCGATGAATATACTATTTTTGTAACTTGCAGATCACATCTTCTGTAATCACATTTGGTCTGTGCTAAATGGTGACTTCTATTACATTACAGCATGTCAAGTCCTGTTACTTGTGCTAATAATTTTACAGACAATCACTGAGACAGAATGTTCAGGTGTCATTAAATCATTAAAACTGAGTAACAAGAACGCATCAAAAGTGAAGATACTGCTATGTCATTTTATATAAAACAATGTTGTTCAAAATAACCCTGTACACTAACAATGTATCTTATTAGAGAGTGATTACCATTTCATAGGTTGGGGAAAGCGAGATGACAAATCCAGATGGCTCATAAACCAGGTAATCTTGCATCTATGTATCCAAAACTCTCCTGTGCTAAGAATGAAACTAGCATGACCTGAGAGTCCATGAAAACAGAATCTGGTACTACAAACCTAAGCAAAACTACTGGAGCTAGTTTCCCACTTGGAGCACAAATCTAGCATTCAGTTATTCCCCCTCTCTGCAGAAATGACTCCTACATTTACCTCTGTGTCATTGAACAAATACGGCTCTCGGCATGGATTCCACTTCACAGAGCGCGAATGCAGAATGAAATCTAAGTAAGGATAAATGGAGCTTCTGGTGTAGTTGAAGCCATGGATTCCATCTTCAGGAAAAACAATAATCTGTGCCCCCTGTATGTAAAACAAAGACATGTTTTGTAGGCAAAGCAAAACCAACCTAAATAAGAAAGGGAAAAAAGGGAATTTCATGGGTAAAAGAGCTGAAGAAAGTTAAGAATAACCCAAGTATGTTCAGACATGAAGGTAATTTGAAAATATCTTTTCTTTGACTTCATAGTAGGTGTAAATATGTGTATAAAAAAGCTTATTTAACCTGACGCATACCTTTAGCTTGGAAAATAATTTATTTGATGTTATTTTAAGAGCATGCAAATAAAAGCAGGCTTCATCCAAATTCTTAACAAAAGTATTCTCTATTCATGAGTCAAGAGAATGACGCATCGTTCAGGTTAAAGACTGTTGTTAAAATTTGTGTTAATTTTTTTTTCAGAACTATACCATTTGCAGATGAACTCTGTCAAAGGTACTGTGTCTGCATCAAAGGTATAGTAACTATGTCAAAAGTGCAGCATCACTTAGTCAGGGCTATATACCACAATTAGGTATATAGGGTTGGACAGGGTTCTGGGAGTGCTGTTTTCAGAAACAGCTTGACTGTGGAAGCAATGCAGATTCTGGCAGAGATGTAGCCATGTCGGAGCTAGGCTGGTTCCACCTGAAGGTCAGGGAGATCTGCTCCTACAAATGTAGTGCATTCCTCAAGTCAGCCACAGCACCCGTCACTCAAATTCCTGTGACTGTTCAAAAGTCAGTTCAAATGTGTTATCCATGGCTTTGGGATAATTTATGTGTCTTGAATGCAGTACTGCATAAAAATAGCTATTATGCTTCTGGACTGTGATGCCCACTCACCATTCTCAAAAAAAAAAAAACCACTCCCAAAAACAACCAACTACTTCTTCAAATTATATAAAAAATGTAATTCGTGAAACTTGCAAGTCAATTCTTCCCTGCGTATGCCTGCTTCCTCTGACTAGAACCAGCTTTGGTTTTTCTTGGGGAGGGAAGGAAAGGAGGCTGTGCATAAGAACAGCCAGAAATACTAGTCTCTCTCCTCTAAATATAGTTAGACTGAGAACCATTCCATGAAGGTAGGAGAAAGGAATGGAAAACTTTACTTTGACAAAGTTGATAATGGTGGAACATTAATTTCCAAAGCACTTAACTTCCTTAGTTTTTAGAAACATTCAGGAATTTCCATTGAGAGCACTGGAATAAAATCAAACCCCAAGACAGCTGCCTGTAAGACAATCTTTCAATAAAAACATTCCATTTAAGAAAACAGAAGGGAGCTAGGTATTCAGACCAAAATAGAAAATTAATTTCCCTATACTAAGTAACTATAGGCGTGTTTTTCCAAGCTTGGAATAACTCAAGTCAGGCGAGCTGCTAATTGGCCTGATTTTTTTCAGAGCTGCTGGCAGGTCGGAATGTCTGAAAAAACAGACGATACTTCTGTATGTAAATACGGCTTTAGTTGCCTGGGAACACAAATGTGAAAGATTATCCTCAAATAGCACTTACTCTATATATACGTGGGACACACGCAACTGCTACTAAGCTGCGGCATACCTGTCTTGCAGCAGCCACTACTTGCTGTTCATAGATGTCTAGGTTTCTGCCCATGAGTTCCAGTGCAGACTGTCGATCAAGCAGGGCTGTTGGGTTAGGACTCAGTATGGACTCATGCTCATACACAGCAGCAACATAATGCCCCTCCTTCTTAACTCTTCCTGAGACAACTTGATAGCAAAAAAAGCAGACCCAGAGCTTCCAGCACAGATCCACCATGGTGTATGCCATAAATCTAGAGCAAAAAAAGAAAAAGGTGGGGTGGGGGGCAGCTTGAGCAACAAATAGTGCCAGGAATTTAAATTTACGATTAAATATGGACTGTTACTGAGACTCTTAGCAGTGTTTGAACTGACTGTGTTGTTTTCCAATTCCTGACCAACCATGTGCACATCGTTTCTAAACCTTAAATCTATCTACATTGGTGCTTTAAGTAACTATGTCCTGTTTAAAAGCATTTTTGCTTCATATATTGTTCTACTGATCTCCTTGCTTGGTCTCCCTCTACAATTAACTTCAGCATTCATCTCTAGATTATTGCACCATGTACCAAAACACCTTTGGGAAAAGTTAGAAGCAGCTCACAAATTTGCAGTTTCTCCCCCAGATGGTGATGGGGGATGTTATTTAAAAGTAGCGCTTCCTAAAATTACTTGGACACTATTTAGTAGTCAAGTAGAAATAAACTTACTTTATCAATACAGAAACAGATAATTGCCAAAAGAATTACACTAGACACTACTTCTGCATTTATCTTTCTATCATGAAAATGTCTCTCCTGATGGATTATGGACTCACTCTATTCCAACTCCATTTACGTAATAAATAATTTATCTCATACAGTGCAGCTTTTTCCAACATTTATAAAAATGCAGAGCACAATTCAGATCTGCATTCCTCCTATACAATGCAGATAGGTAAGGTTAAAAATGCTTTCATAGCAGTAATAATAATAAAGCAAAAATCCATATGAAATGCAGAAAATTTGCATTACTCAGCTTTTCTTAGAAAGAAATCAAGAATTAGTTAGTCCGGAAGGCTGGCGCGCTCTCTCCAATACGGGCTCCCCGTGTAGCCTTTTGACTTCCCAAGTTGGGAAAATAGTTACTTACACAGAACAAGGACCGACTGACGCAGTCAATGGCTGTACAATGCTTAAGTGCTACAGAAATGCCATGTGACTCAGAATTATTCTCACAATATGAGAATTCTGTATTTGTCACCACAGCATTACTAGTATCATTAGGAATTAAATTTTGAGTATCAGTGAAGCTGAAAACAGTGTGCAGGAGAGATGCACTGGCACTGTATATTGATAGCCCACAGCCTTCACATTCAGTGACTGACTTTTTACTTGTATTTGCTCTTTGGTAACTCTTATCCAGGAAAATAAAAAGTGTTCCAAAACACTCTTAGCGCCTGTCAATCTTTGTGATCCACAACTCCCTGAATTTTGCAAAAGCAAATACAGACAGAAAGACACATGCATGGAGAGCCTTCTGTAGTTCCCATTAGGAGTTTGGCAGGAAAAAAAAGATCAATTTTAAACTAATCCCATTTTTATTTTTTATTAGTGTTATATTAAGTGTGGTTTTTCACCGAAAAAAGAAAGTCTATGGCAAATTAAGTTAAAATATCTTTTATTAAATTCCAGAATGAAAAGCAGCTAATAACCAATCCTCAATGCTGCTTTTTTTTTTGTCTAAGCACCACCTAGTGTAGTATGTAACAATGAGCAAAATAAAATGTGAGTAAGTCTATTCAAAAGCATTTAGTAAGTAATATCTTAGTTTAAGCTACTTGTTTGTTTACATGAGCTCTACACGCTATTTGCAACACTGGTTTGATTGATAGCAACACAATCGTGTATAGGACAGGTAAATCATAACCTTAGTGCCTATCTTAGGCAGAAGACTTGCTTGCTCAACCAGAAAGTTTTAATATGTAATAACACTCATAAGGGGTCTAGGTGTTACTTAGCTATTAGATGCTGCTAAACTCAACTACACATTCATATTTTCTTGAGCTTTAATTTGCCAGTATGTCCATACATATGTGCCTTCAAGGGTAAATTTAAGTTACCTGAAGCATAATAATACCAGAATAAAGCCTTGGCATCTCTGTAAACAGTTGTATTCAAGACACTCCACCTCTACAAACAGTTCTGAGAAGTCACACACAATTTGCTATTCTGCATCTTGAGGAAAACACTCAGTACTTGAAGGGGGAGGGAAGGTGGGGGTGATTCAGCAATGCATGTCAAGAACAGAGGACCCCACTTTGTCCTGTGCAGCTCAGCTTTGCAAATCAAATACCAAGGTACACATGAAGACAGAAAGCAGCAGCAGGGGAAGGGAGAGGAGAGGTAGGAAGCCTCTCACAGTTAAGGAAGCCACTGGAAATAAACACAGGGTGTTGCACTTCACTGACAAAACTATCTTTTCTATTTCTGTCATCCCTTCAGAGCCAAAATCCCTATTTAGGACAGGAATGGGTTCTAGTCAGCCATTCCTCAACAAAGTTGTCAACTAAGATGTAATGAGAATTCATCGTTACTAGTGATGGAAAAAGTTGGAGAGTTTCAGATCACAGGATGGAATTGCTATGCATTAGAAAAATAGCCTTTTTGCCTTCTAAGTCAAAGATGCCAATATTAAAAATTAGCAGGTAACGTGCTTCTACACAATGTTGTGTTTCAAAGACAAGCTTGGAGAATTCTCCTTTTTCTGCTGTGGTTTATTTTCTGGTGGTCAGAAACATTCAAAGCACTAACCTTCCTCATTTAGATGCACAAGAGGTTTAGCACCAAACATCCAACTACACAATCCCATCTGGCTGAACCCGGGACCACTGAAATCGTTTAGTAACTAAAAGAATTCCTCCGAGTCCTTACCCTGGGTTGTGATTACTGCCAGTCCCACAGACGATGCCTGAGCGCGTGAGTGCTCCCCTAATGCCCTTCCCCTATTTGACACTTTAAACAACAGAACCCTGCTACCTATCTAATGGATTGCTTCTAACAAGGAGAGCTGTGGCAAGCTCTGAGGCTGGGCTGTAGGATAGTAACCTTTCCAGCCAAAATAAGGACACCACCAGGGTTTACTCAGCCCTTAGGCTGTGAGACTCCAAATAAGCCTCAGCCACATTCTGGGTGGTTTTATTTTTCCCTAATGGAAAGTGCTACGCTGTCTAATAAAGCCTTTCCTTGAAGAGAAAATAATTTGTTTAGGGTCTACAGAGCTGTCACCTCACCTGAGCCACGACTTTAAAATAAACTTTCATGAACTGAAACGCTTTGTAATCTAATCTCTTTTTCTGTGATTTATGCAGTCTTTTGCCTGGCAGATGATACACTTCAGTAGGATCTCACCCAAAGATAAATATTTCATAGCAGTGTGACTGTCATGCAGTCACAGTATTCTAGTTACAGTTCTATATAAAAAGTAAGAAAACTGGTGTTTAAGTTTGGATGCCGATTCAGGCAAATTTTTTCCCCAGTCACAGTGCAGACTGTTTTCCTATTTCAGTTTCTCAGAACCATCTAATCTCAGTACACTGTGAAGTCAAGCACCCAGTCACTCACTTTTCAACAACCTGGGAAACTTAGCAGTTGGTCAACTCTCACCATACAGACACGCACACAGAGAAAGGTAATACATACCCTGCTTCTTAGCACTTTCATACTCAGAAGAATGCCAACAGACTATAAAAAAACAGAAGTAGCTCAGCACTAGTCTGAGTACTCTTAAGTGATTAATAGCAAACGCCTGTCTAGCTATAGTAAGGTAAGGTCATGATTACTAGGCAAAATATTAAATTTGCTATGAAAAACTAAAGTCTTTTTTACACTGAGTGGTATCCATGAATTGTGATGTTGGTGCCATTTTAATATATAGAATATGTAACACAACAGCCCCTACACACACATAAAAATATAGGGAAATTCAAGTTTTTCTCCACTGATCCCTCCTGTCTACCGCTTTTATATGCCACCCTGTATTTTAATAGTATTTTACTACATAGGTTTTCACAGCTTTTTTAGCAATGCAATCATAGCTCAACTGAGACAGGTGAGACATTTCCTTTTCTGAAAAACATTTATTTTGTGTGCAATGCACTCTGTAACATCGCTCTAGGTTCCTGGCTTTTATCCAGAGACGCAATCTAATTTCAAAGAATGCCGCCCATTCTAATGCAATGCTTGGGAAAAAGTTTTACACATTTCACAGCGTTCCTCAAACGTACTTTGTCCCGTAGTTAAAAGAGCTGTATTATCGAGAGAGCGAGGATGGACTGAATGCTGCCATCAGCAGCGCTTCAGCTCGAACAGCTCAAAATGGTAGCACGGCCGACGAGTCAGAGGGTGGGACAGAGCAGAGTCCCAACTGTGCCACTTCTTGGGCGCGCGCAGGCTTGGCGAGGCCAGCACGCGCGGGGCCAGGCAAAACGGCGCGCACGGCGAGGATTCCGGAGAGGCGCCTGACGCGGCGCTCCCGCTCCTCCTCAGGAACGCTGGCGTCGAGGACCCCCACCGAAAACTGCCCCGCTCGGCGTCAGCGGTCTCCGACCGACACACAACGCTGCGGCGCTGCGCTTCCGAGGCGGCCGCCCCAGTTGCGAACGCGGCTCGCCGCGCGGCTCCCACGGGCCTTCGAGGTCGCGCCGCCACGCGCCCAGCGCGGCCTTCACAGGGGCTCAGGCCGCGCGGGGAACCCGACCACCCGGCTCCCACCTCAAACGGTTTGAGGCCGACCCCACCCGCCCCTCGCCTCAGCCGTTTAACGGCCGCCCCCCGCCCGCCGGCACGCCGCGAGCCTCACCCGGCGCATAAGACGCAACGCGACGCGACGCAACCAGCTGAGCTGAGCCGAGCCCTCCCCCTGGCGGCTGCTCCGCGCTCGGCACCGCCACAGGCTTACGGTTGCGAGGGGGCGGCCGGAGGGCAGACATCCCCCCGGCCTCCGATTGGGTGCCCGCTCTAGCCAATAGCAGGCTTCCCCAGCCTCCGCCCTAGTCCACGCGCCGCCTGCCAAAGGGGTCAGAGGTGGACGGCCTCGGCCCTCGGGTCCGCCCCCTCCACTCTCTCATTGGCCGGGCGGCGTACTCCGGGGGTCCGCCCCCTCCTCTCATTGGTGGGGGGTCCTGCCCCTTTCCCGACAGGCGGCTTCGGCCGGGGCCGGGGCCGGGGCCGGGGCCGGGGCCGGAATGGGTTCTGGGAGCGGTGCGGAGGAGGAGGCCGTCAGTGGGGCCCAGCTCATCGCTGAGTCCCTCAAGGCTCAAGTAAGAGCGCGGGGGCCGGGGGACCGCCGAGCAGCTTCCCTGCAGCGAGCGGACAGGGACGCGGACGCTTCCTGCTGGCGGCGCGGAGGGCGGCCGGGCGCGGCCCGGTGAGGCCAGGGGTGCCCGCGGGGCTGGGGAGAAGCGAGCGTGCGCGGCCGGGACCCCTCACCCCGGGGCCCTGCTCCTCCTGGGCTGGGCTCGCGATGGAGGGAGGTCCCGCCCGGCAGCCGTGAGGGGCTGACCCCCGTGCGGCTCTCCTCGGCCCTTCACTTACTGCTTTTTCCGTACGAGCCGGCGCCGTCCCGAGGTCCCCCGATACCTCCGCTGCCACCGAGCAATGCCCGCCGCCCTCAGCGGCTGTTCCTGCGGCAGCTCCCCCGTTACCATTGCCAAAACTCCGTGTTGTTTGCACGCTTGGAGTCGTGCTGAGCCGGCACGAGGAGGCAGTTCGGCTGTAATAAAAACAGGCATAGCCTAGTCGTCATCTGTAAGTGCCGTCGGGCAGGGTACTATGGTTTCTTGAGGCCTTTTTTGCTGTTAATTCTCTGGTGAAAGAGTAAGAACGTGAAGCGATAGTGCGAATTTTCAGAAGTTGAAGTACTGAGGCAGGAAAATGATGTAGCAGAGGCACCCCAGGTAAGAAGTGGTCAGTAAAAAGCACTAGACATATGATGGCTGAGGAGCTGGGCTGAAGTGTTGTGAAAGCGATCGATTTTGTGGGCCTGCAAGCAGTGGGACAGCTACAGAGCACTGAGCTGCAAATCCGTTCTGCCATTGTGCACGTTTCCGCAGTGGCCTGTGAACATCTGTGTGAACATGTGTGTTGTTACAGTTTATTTTCAGACTGCCGGTATAGGTAGCGTGACCATGTTTGGCATGTGCCTGTTAAAGCTACCTTTTGGAAACAATTCTGATTTCTTTTGACGTTTTTCTTTTCAGAATATTGAATACATGTTTGGCATTGTTGGTATTCCAGTCACTGAAATCGCTATTGCAGCCCAAGCAGTTGGAATAAAATATGTAGGAATGAGAAACGAACAAGCTGTAAGTATGTATCTGTGGTAGGACCAATCCTTCCTTTTAACTGTTTTACAACAGAACTAAATCCAATTTACCTTTTCTTACTAGAAAGAACGTATTCTCTGAACGTTCTTTTGAAGAACCTGTAGAGAGCAGTTGCTGTCATTCTGGAATAAGGGAGAGCATTGGTGTGTTGGGTTGGGTGTTTATTTTTCCCCTTCTTTCCCTACTTACATTTTTAAATGCCCCCTCCCCTTCTAATAAGGGAATTGCAATTTTTTTCATTTTTAGATGTCTTCTTCCTGTGAGGGAGAGGAGATAGGATGAAAACAGGGAGAAAAAGAATTTGAGCAAAGCATTCCAATACAGAAAGAAAAAATTAAAATTTTTTTTTTCCTTCAAGTAATATATTGTCAGGTTTTGTCTGCCACTTTTTGGGAGGCTCATCCAGGTTTGTGTTTTTCCATACTTTTCTATAGACTTTCTGATATACTTCTCTCTTAAATTTTTCTGCTGTCGTTTTCTTTCGCTGATGTCTTCCCTTCCAAATTAGGACGATATTGTCATTCTCTCTCTAACTGGTAGTGGTTTAGTTTCTTTTTTAGGGCTTTCATAGCAGCTACTTTCTTTTTTTGTTTAGAAGGATATTTTACCTAAGAGCTATTTCCTAGGCCTAAAAAGGTAAATTTTTTTCCTTGTCTCTGTTCTGTTCTTGCAGGGCCCAAAGAGGGAGGTTTTCCCGCTGATAAGCTTATTCTCACTATTTTCAATAATTGTAATATCTTTTTTCCTCAACTGTGTTTTAAAAGCTTACCAAACAGCAAACCATAGAAAGTTAAAATGCTTCTGAATGCTCAAAGTCGAGCATGAACATACACTTAGACCAGTCTTAATTGTATGTATTTCAGCTTCGTTGTGTAAGTATCAGAAATAAGACCCAAGCTCATTAGCATTTTGATGTTGTGCGACTAGTTCTGGGTTTGTTTGGCTTTCGCTAGTAGTAGCTCTTGAAGCATTCACTAGTTTCTCAGGTGGTCTGAGACTGAATATAATAAGCTCAGTCTTACACCTCATTTTCAAGGATTGCTACACAAGCTGGCTAGCTAGCTGCTGGACTGCTAACAAATGGACCATCAGCTTTCCTTCCTTGGAGTTGCTCTACTACATTTGTCAGTTTTCCATAACTGATGCCAACAAATACATACATTGCTTGATTATCAGGACATCTTTCATATGTTTTAACTTGTTTATGGATCCCTTCTCTCTATGAACACTATTAATTAGAATTTTACCACTTTTACAAGGAAGTCCTAATATTCTGGATCTGCACAGTACTCATATGCCTGTATTTTGTAGCAGTGTTCTTTTTCTGTTTTCCACCGTGTAGTTCATAGCCTTCCTGAACTGTCCCAGAGGTCAATATAGTATTACAATAGTAGTTCTCCTAAATCAGGTGGTCACGAGCTGTATGTTTTTGCTGTCTAATCCTTAGATCCTTATATTGGAATGTGAGAACTTACAGAGGAATGCATCTCTCTCTGGAAAATCTGTAACGTGTGAGAGAGGCAAATAAGTACAAATATGTTTAAAAGGTGTATTTGATGCCTTTGAAGAACTGGGAATTCAACATAGTCTTTATATTCCTGCAGGCTGCTTAGCAGGTATTCTAGTTTTAGCTTTGGTTATTAACATTATTAAAATTAATTTCCTCATGTGTCTGTAATTAACAGCGAAGATTGCTTTGCACTGCCAAATGAGATACTGTCCTGTTTTTCACTCTTTACTCTTTCCTGTTGTGTAAATGGTGAGATACTTTTGCTTAGGGTAATAACAGTAACTTGAAGGCTTGTTTTAACTTCAAAATCTCAGGGTTTCTCTTCTTTTGGGAGTAGAAAAGGATGAACAAAGATATATCTTGTAGTGGGTTTTGTTTTATTCTTTGTCTTCAGTGAAGACAGAGTAATTGCTTGGCAGAGGAGAGGGTAAAAGGTTATCCACAGTGTATTCAAGATACACTTAATATTTACACACCACAGTTTTAATTGTCTGAATTTATTAGTTGTGTGGTCTGGCTGTGGAGGTTGTGTTGAGTTTCTGCCTCATTTCTGGGCCAGATGTAGCAAAAGCCCATAAAACTGCAGAATAAACTGACTAGAAAGACCAGGTTAAAGCGTTAACTTAAAAGCAAACTAGTACTGCCAGCATCCGCTAGCTAATCTCCTGCGGCCTGTAACATGGCATAAGTTTGCTAGAAGCAGTTTAACCCATGTCCCGTGTGCCCCTTGAACACTGAATAGCTGTGTTGCAAGTCAGTATATTTCACATATCTGTCCCCAATTAGAGATTGCTGTGATTGTTTAGAAGACTGATAACCCAGGTCAGTTTTAAACATCAAAAAAACCTTTTACTAGATCATTATTCATTAACAACACACATTGCTAATGTTTAGTTCTTAATTTTTAGTAATAATTATCACTACATATGCAAAGCAATCTCTTCTTGATAATCTTATCCTGAGTTAGTCATGAGAATATATTGTGCTGGAGCTGGTATAGCATAGTTAGCACGGACAGTACTAGCTGTCAAGGGAATCAAACTCGAGAACCCTTCAATAAGGGCAGCTGGGACCAAAGTGGACATCTTTTTTCCTCCACCCCTTAGATTCAAGATCTCTTTTTATAAGGTGTTTTGGTCTCTGAACAGATATCTTAGCCCTTGGCCTCCATGTCTGGACTATGGACTGTGCGGTGCTGGATGGGTGTTACTTTCCAAGGTGAAGACAGGTCCCTCATCTTGTTGCACGTCTAGCGGTTTATTGTTGTTCTTTTTTTTTTTTCTCTCCCTTGCTTAGCCATTACTGCTCTTCCTAAAGCAAAAGCAGCATGTTCCCAGCTCTCAAAGTTGCGCTTTTTCAGTGACCAGTAATTGGCCATCAGCAAGTTGCTTATTATTCTTGGAGTGCTGCATTAAACCTGTGTCCATGTTTTCAAGGCCCACACTTAAGTTGTATGTCATAACAAAAGACATCATGTACAAAGCTCAGGTTCATACAGTAAGTTCTCATCACAAGTTGATTTAGCATTAGGTATAATTAACGTAAGGGCTTCAGGCCTGCTCCTAGGCAGGGCAGTACTATTTTTACTGGGGCACTGGGTTCAGAAATGCTTAACCATTGTTTACTAGCTATGTTGTATTAGTTTGCTTATGTTTGAGTTGAAGACAGAATAATTTAATTAAACCCTGCTTAGTGCGCTTCTACTTCTATGAGAGCAACGGGCCCCTGCTTTAGCTATAGTTCAAACCCAGCACTCATGGCTGGTTGCAAACTTTCGAGTTCAGTGCCTGCATCTGGACCTTGTACATTTCTTCCTGATGTTGATTGAGGGTTTAGTGGTCATTGGCATTTTATATGCCTACATCCTTCTTGCCTGTCTGAGGAAAATAAGGATCTGGTTTTTGCTGATCAACTGTATTGTGACCTCAACAGGTAATACCGGTGCCATTACTTGTATTTTAGTGGTGGGGGTGCAAGTTTCGTAAGTAAAATGGGGTTTTGTTCTTGCTGTTCACACAAGAAAAATCTTTTAAGTGTACTATGAAAATTATTTACAATCTCCTTTACTTTAAATACAGATAGATTTAGTCATGTTGCTTCCCTGCACAATGAAGCAGTAAAAGTCTTAATGGCAATGAATGTGCATGAACCCAAATTGTGTGTGCTGCTTTATTTTGCCACTCAGTTCTAAAAAAAATATTGCCGTAGAAACTCAACACCATGCTTTGAGGTCCATTAACAAGATTTTTAGTAACACCTACTCCAAATATTTCTAAACTTTTGCACACAGATATGTCATCAAATTGTTACCTAATTCTTGAATATTAGCAGCATTTTTCTTTTTCATGTCAGACACTTAAGAAAAATAGAAAGAGATTTTTCTTGTCAACGTACTGTTTTGCCAACACTTCCCTATCCAAATACTGCAAAGAAAGTAAGGGCTGCTTATTATTCCTCTACTAAGCCCCGTGTTTTTCCTCAAACAGTTCATCTGTATCTGTAAAAGCATGAGGATATTAAAGACAGTTTCTCCTATATAAAAGCTTGTAAGTCTGTGTTTTCACTCATTTAAGCTGAGATTGCTGACATGCTGTGTTAACTAAAATTAATCATAGGTTTGAGGGAAATGTATAGTAGCTTTGTAAACTTCTAGAAGGAGCTTTTGTGTTACTTATTCTTCATACCACAATAGTACTAAAATAAAACTAAAAAATGATCCCAACTCTATTTCAAAATGAAAGAGGCAAGTTATAAAGCCAGGAGCTTGCTTTGAAAAAATAAAAATTTTTCAAAATTACTTTTTTTCCTTTAAGTGTTAGAACTTGCTGAATTCAAGAAAAGAGCATGAGAGTATGAGGGAGTTGGCAATGTCACATGTGCGAATCCTTTGGAGGTGTCCGGTCACCTGTAAACTTCTGTTTCTGCTTGATCACATACTGTCATTTTACTGGGTGAATTTTATATCTGAATGTTTAATAAGGAATAGCTAGAGGAATAGCAAAAAAAGTTCTCCCTAATTATACTGCTGCTAAGCTATGCAAACACATTGTAGGCATTACTTTTCTGAAAAATATTCAAAAAGCATTTTTTCTTTAAAATGTTAAGGTAGCTAAAGCTAAGTGTGATACCAGAAATGGAGTGAGAAGACTTCAGCAGCTCACCTTGTGAAAGACAGTCCCTGATCTTTCCAGCATGTGATTTCAACTTTTTACTTAATTTCTGAAATGCAATGAGTCATTCCAGTGATGGCTGGATTTCTGTTTGTTGCATTTCTCTTGTAAATCCCTCTTCCATGTTAGTCTGGAAGGCAGTAGAAGGCAGAAGTTTCTTATGCTGTTCTGTTGATTTTGCTTCCCTGGTTATGCAGTTTTTTCCTTTTTTTAAACTGTAAACATTCCTAATGTAATATGCAGGAACAAAAGAAGCCTGAAATGTGGAGATGAGTTTTGAGATTTTTCACATAAGCAGCCTTCATGAACACATTTTGTAATACGGAGGGTGAAGGGGATGCTTCTACTTGCATTTAACCTCTAATAATCAGGGCAAAATCTGTACTTGCTTATTTTCAGTATTTTTGTTGAAAGTTATGTACAAGATACCATGAAATGTATATATAATAATAACAACTGTATAATTAACTCCAATATTTTCAATAGGCCTGTTATGCTGCATCTGCTGTTGGATATTTGACTGGCAGGTACATCCCATATTTATTAATATTGAGAATAATATAATATTAACTGTATTAGGCTCAACAGTTAGAAGCTAGGAATGTTTTTCTGTTTTGGAGCTGGGTGGTTTTAGTGTGTTTAGGTGTGGGGCAATTAAAATGGAACATGAATTTTAAAATAACTGTCAGTAATGGTTAGCAATACTTGTATTGCTGTGATTCAGGGCAGGAACAAGGAGGTGCTTAAGCTCGTACAATATTGTCCATCTCATAACTTTCTTTGTTTTTTCTCTTTTAATTTCTGAATAGTAGTTCAACACCATTGGGATGAGGGGCAGAAATCACACCACTGTTGTTTGTTGCAACTTGGTGGACCGGCTGTACCTTAATCCATCATCTGGGCATATGACTCAAGAAATACCATATCAATGCGGAGACTGATCATATGCCTTCCAGTCTCCTCTGTGCTGCTTCTGACATAACTTACTGGCTTTTCCTCTTTTCTACTGCATTTTGCGCTTAAGGTTGTTGGGAATTAATGTTCTGTGGCCTGTGACTTGTGAGGTGTGCTTCTTGGGTATCCCATGGGTCCTTTTCTAAAGTAAACATCAGGTGTCTGCTTGCTTATAATTGCAGACCCAGTGATGCAGGTGATCATTCATTCTTCTGTTTGCAAGCACGGCACCTGTGTTACACAGTTTTGTAGTTTTTCTTCTTTTGAATAATCCTCTGGAAGTGAGCTGATTTCTTTTCTGGTATGTAAGTCTGTAAAGCTACTAAAGGATGCTCAGTAGCTAAAAATTGCCATTTTTATCTCATTGCTTGGAATAAGAAGTGCCTCTGCCTGAATTAAACTATAATAAAATTTGTGTTGAATCAGATTCACTTCTTCCTTTGTGTGCTTTCTGCATTGACATCTAGCGCAAAAGTGGAGTTGACAAAATTGCAAACATTAGTGGCTTACCAAATTGCATATAATCATTAGATGATGGATTAAATGCAATAAAAGAAGTTAGGAGCTGTGTTACGATGAGCCTGCATATGTTGCAGACCTCTGTGTGGGCAGCACCTAACAACTGTTCACTTGCTTTTTCAGTTGGGTTGATGCAGCTAAATGAATTCTGATTCCCCTGTCTATCTGTAGTCCTTCATACAACACCCTGGCCTTTCATGCATTTTGAAGATATCAGTAAAACTTTAATATTTTCTACTTCAGCATCTGAATAATTTTTGTTGGTGATTTATTCAGTGTTCCCTGTGCTCACTTTCCTTTTCTCTCTCTCTCTTTTTTTTTTTTGATTTGTTTTTCTCTAGACCAGGAGTATGTCTTGTAGTATCCGGTCCAGGTTTTTTACATGCCCTTGGTGGGATGGCAAATGCAACCATAAACTGCTGGTAATGTAACTACATTTTCCCTTTAAAATTCAGATGATTGTTTGCTGTCAATTTTTTGCAGAAGTTGAGCTCCGCAGTATTTAGTATAGGATTTTTTTTTTTTTTTTTTTCTTTCTGTGGATGTTGAGAAGGGAATTCTTTATTTATCAATGCTGAAAGTAATTTAATTCAATTTTTTGTATTCTCATGGATAAGATTCTTCTTTTTGTCCTACCCCATTATGCGTATATTGGAAAATCTCAGTATACCTGATTGTATGGATACATTTGAAAATGAAGTTGATATTTAGCCAGTAATGCTTTACTGATCGTGGAGAGTCAAAGAGGTTTTTTCTAAATTTAAATCCACATTGCCTTTGAATTACTGTATTTCATATGTGAACAAATTGACAGCTACATTGATAAAATCCATATTTGCTCCCCACGCAGACATTTAGAGCACTAATTAAGTATGTAATTAAATGATGTACAGAGTGATAGTATTTACTCCCACAAGCCTTCAGTGAGACATGGCAACGTTAGCTGGTCTGCCACTGAAAGCTGTTCAGAAAGCTGTATGAGGTATTTTGGGTAGAAGCTCTGGTAATATGAAGCGCACGTAATCTGGAGCACTGGATTAGCAGTGGCTGATGGACAAGGGAAGCTCAATAATGGAAACGCTAGCAAATCCAGTCTCTGTCACCTTGAAAAAAGACCTCTAGTATTCAAATTCTTTTTCAAAAAATTAGTTAGTCAACTAAAGTTTTGCTGTCCATATGTGACCTTAGATTTAAAAAAAAACCAAAAACCAAAAACTTGCTTTTGAACAGTCATGGATTTGGTTATAAGAAAGAAGCATTCATGGCACTTGCTTATGGATTTGCAGGAGACATTTCTGTTTTCTCACAAACTGAGTTTTGTCTGAGATAAGCTCTGTTTACCTGACTTGCTGTTGCATAAACCTGTCCTCTTGGCAAAAGGTGAAGGGAATGGTATACCTAGTTTGGCAGAATATTTGACGGTATGGTGAGAAGACTGGTTTTCACTGACCAAACCACAGTGTTTGACCACTGATTTTTCCATTGGTCACATCAGGCTTACCTTTTCACTGCCGTGTGCCAAAAGGAGAAAAGTAAGCATTCAGAAACCCTGAATGTAGCCTAATGAAAATAATTTTCCTTGGCTCCTTCACTACCAGGTGTCTCCATTGGGGCTCTCAGATGTGCTTTCTCATTTACTTTTGGCTGGCATTACTGTTGTAAGAAAGGATACTTCAGAGAAGAAGACTAGGGATTTTTCTGTTGAGTTTACTGATCAGTGTGCTGGCCTGTTGCACTAGACAGCAACATGAATACTTGGACAGGCACTACGGAGAAGGAGTGTTGCAAGGGAAGAGCAGGAGTAGCCCAAGCAAAGGGAAGGAGATGAAAATACAGTATGTGTTGTGGGGTTTGGTTACACCAATCTAATACAGTCTGTCACGAAAAGGGACGTACGTCTGTATCATCTCCACACCTTTCTCCAGGTCATGTACTCCTGCTGCTTGCCCTCTTGACAGCTGTGGCACTTGTCTGCCCCAACAATCACATTCAGTTCATTATTCTGGCAAAAAGCCAACCCAGCAAAAATCAGTAAATAACACTGTTAGATAAGTGATCTAAATCAGCTGACTCTGCAGTCAGGCAGGCATCAAGTACCTAGGCAAGGGAGGGAGTGGATTACGCAGCTGGGAGCAGAAATTAGAGAGGTCTTCCCCTTTCTGTGGCAACAAGGTGCTAAGTCTCCTGCTCTATACCATCCCCTGCAAGGAAGTGGCACGAGAGGACCAATTTGTAGGGCAAGGTTAGCCCTCATCAGTATCTCCCAGATGTCATGGGATTTCACCTGGCATTGTTAATGTGCTACAGTGGCTGAGCTTTGGCTCATTTCTCACAGAAGTAAGCTAGTAGTTGAATTGGCCCTGCTGTTTCTGTCTTTGAAGAACTTAGACTAAGTGATAGTCCTTAAATCTGGGTCCGAGTTGTCCTCCTTGAGCCTGGAGACCTGTTCTTCTGATTTTGCTCTGTTTTAGTCTCTTCCAGGTGAAAGAAACCTGTGTCAACTGGAAGAAAGTCAAGCAGTATGATAGCACAATTTGCTGCCACTTCTGCTTTTAGATTGTGTTGCCTGAGCACAGATTGACTGAGTAGAAGAAGAGCCTGTGTTTTACCCTGGAGGCTTGTCAGAGTGAGCCCTTGGACATGTAAATCTAGCCAACTAGGTAGCTAGTGAGGCCTTGGTAAACTGCATTTCCGAGAGTAAAACCTTTTGGTATTTCATACTAAAAATTACCTGTAGTGCTGCTGTCTTCTCTCCTGCCTCATTCTGAGAAAAAGTTGTTGTATCTCAGTCTGGCTGTGAAAATAGACTCCAAAGAAGAGTTTGCGATAGTCTTAAGATTTCTGTGTGTAGTATCGTGGTGAAATACCATGCTCTTTACCTGAGGTTGCAGTTGAAATTTTTTATGGTTTGCTAAGGTCTTCTTCTGCAAGTACATAATGCTTGCTATTCTTACTAGTTTCATTGTAGTCAATGTCATTCCTGCCTCACTGTTGTTTCTTACTTAGTTTAAATTACATGCAGTAATAAGTACAGCTCTTAAATGTGTACAGTATTGTGACAGTAGTATAGTATGATGATTTCAATGGGGGAAAAACTTCTTTCTGGTTACAATTATGTGAACTTTCAGAGGAGAACCAAATCTTTTCAAGGTGTAGCTGTTGGAGTTGACTTTCTTAAGAGCAGAGCATTCTCTTTGTTATATTTCAGCATTGGCAAGTAGTAGCTATTTTGTTTATTGAAACACTTAAATAAATTTGAAAAAAATAAGTGGAAGGAACATAAGGGTTTACCACTGTGAAATAGACTGTTCATATATGAGTAGTCGTAATTATTTTGCTGAGGGGAGAGAATCAGCAGAATAAAGTATCTAGAGTATACACCAAATGGATTTTCCATAAGGATTTTTCATAGAGGTAAGGTACAGCCTGAAGTTCTCATCTCACTGTGTTACGAGATAAGAACTGAGATTTTTGATTTGTGGCAGAGAAATAGCCTGGTTATGAAGTTTGGATCTAGGTACACATATCCTCAGATTTTATGGGTGATTAAATTTAGCGTTATGCATTGAGGACACTGTAAATGTTTCAGCGTAACACCTTGTGAGGATAAATTCAATCGAAGGAAAGATGGTATCTGAAGAGAAACTGTTTAGGAGAAAAAGCCTAGAAAGCTATTGACCTAAAATTTCAATTTACTGTGGATGAATGAGCAGATTAATAAGCCAGCTTTCTCTTAAATCAGCATTTAACACTTTAAGGAGTTGGAGCTTGACCTACAAACTGAATAAAAGACCAATTTTCATTTGCTGTAGGACAATAATTTATTGTATTTTATGGAAATTATAATTAAAATACGTTCCTGTGGAGTGTATACCCCATATTGTAAACTAATGCTGCCTTTCTCATAGAGCTATGATCTAATTTAAGAACAGGACCACTTGTAGGCATGTTAAATTTTTCTTCATCTCTTTGGTTTTTGTTTTTTTGGGGGTTGGTTCGGGTTTTTTTAGTAAGAACTGAATGCAGGGAGAAGCACTATCAGGTACTCAGCTAATTTCTGCAGTGTTCCAAATTGTATACAAAGAAAATCTAGTCTTCCTGAAAAGATTGTTTCCTACTGTGTTTCTTAGTTCTAGTGTTTGTGCACATTACAATGCCTCTTATGAACAAACATGTTAATACTTTTTAGATCAACCAATACTTTTTAGATTAGCCATTGTCATTCCTCTCAAACCATCTTGTCACCCACGTTATCAAACTTTAATGAATATTGCTAGCAATATGACTTGGGTTTAGAATTTTTGTGCTAGATGTGGATCACTTAATAGAGCCAGACTGTCCTAAAACTAGTGAACCAGAAGCTGCTACGAAGTCTGCCGGCTGATGCACTGATATTTAGAATCTGCTCCCGTGTTGTGCTGGTCACTTTCTATTCCTGTTGAGATCTGTGGATGCTGAAGGTGCACAATGTCCCAAGAGCTGTAGGATTTGACCATCAGGAGAGGTTACAGATGTGTTTGCAGTTATAAAAAAATACATGTATGCTTAAGGCTGGTTTTGGTTTTTTATATACTTTTCTAGGCCTTTGATTGTTATTGGAGGCTCTTCTGACAGAAATCAGGAAACCATGGGAGCTTTCCAAGAATTCCCACAGGTACACAGACATACAATGTTGTACAAAAGGATTTCGGTTGTTTCTTCATTAGTGTAAGAATAACAATCCCAAACATTAACATTTCCTAACATCTTACAATGCTGTTGAGTTGCTCCATCTACTGGTTTAAGACTGACACTGTGTAAATACAGCAGGTTATTTGTAATGTCTTTGTCTATGGTCATACTAGAATTCATGTGGTGTTTTAGGTTCTCAGCTGGCATAAACTGCTGTTGTCCATCTATTCTGAGATGGAAGAATGCAAAATAAACTTTCCAAGAAAAGAAGCACCACTTTCTGGAAAAATAACACTAAAGTGCTTGGTGGAATGAATATGGCTTTAACAGTTTCCACCAGCTGAGGAACTGCGTTTTTTTATGTGGGAGTTTTCAATTTGTTGTTTTCTATTTGGCATTTTTTCTCTTTTATTCATGTTGCAATGAGATGGAAAAGAGCAAATCACTTTGATAAATCAATATAATGGTTATATGCATTTATTCAGGTTGAAGCAGGTAGGCTGTACAACAAACTGTGTGTCCGCCCAGGCAGCCTAGAAGTTATTCCTGCTGTTATTGAAAAGGTATGAAAAAATACTAAATCAGCAACAGAACATCTGTCTCCTACTGTATAAGCTTTGAGGATTTATTTTTTGTATAGCTGTTACTGTAAATAGTTTGATCCTGCGGATGGATGTTAAGGGATGGTTAATTGAGTAAATTAACAGCCAGGGAGGTTTTTCCTATGAACTGTGCTATGGATCAGGTTAGAAATAGGTTCTAGTTCAATCTGATACTTCCTGATCCCTGCAGTGTTTTTTGTTAGCTTCAGTCAGAGCTGGAAAATTTTTATGGGAGAAATGCTTTTACGGAGAGGTGAAATAACTGCAAATGTAATACTACAAACTTCAGCTCTTTTACGTCTCATTATGTGATGGAGATTGGGGAGGGAGGCGGTGGAGTTTGCGTTTTGAGTTTGGTTGTTGGTTTGGTGAGGTTTTTTGAGAGAGTGAGAGAAAACACATCCTTATGTCAGTGCTTCAGAAAGGATTGCAAAAGTTTCTTCCTGCTGGTCTAGCAACACTTCAGCCATGCCACCCTAAATTCTGCATATAATGATACTGTTTCTAGAAGCATCTGCCTGTAGTAGAAGAACTGGAATCAAAAGTAATAGAAATTGAAGCATTGATTGTCTTGGTTTTTCTTTGTTTGTGCTGCTTTGAATAGAATTCAGCATGAAATTTAGTATTTCTGGACACAACAGTCATTTCATTGTAAATTAAACAAAGATTTCACAGTCTAATACTGTGCATCTACTGAAAGGCATCAGCTGGCATATAGGGGAAAACGTAAATAGCAATCAAAATTTGGATTTATTGGTACAAATCAGTCTGTGGGAGCTTTCCCATGGTGATTCAGCAATACGAAACAGCATGGTCCTTCTCTGCCTACAGAAGGATTTTCTTGGTTTTACACATAAAGATTTTTAAAATCCTGGCTAAAACTTACTATCTGTTTTCTAGGCTGTAAGAACCAGCATATATGGTCGTCCAGGTTCCTGCTATATTGACATACCTGGGGATTTTGTCAATCTTCAGGTGAATAAGAGCTCTGTCAAGTGCGTAAAGATTATATTCATTATTTTTCAAGTCACTGAATAAAAGAAATTTTAGTTTTAAGTTACTTTTATATTTTTCTTTTATTAAAACAAGAAAAAGATGAACAAGAGCAATAGTTTAAATAATTTACCACAAGGTTGAAGTGATACTAAAAATCCAGCCTCTAAATGTAGCGTTCCATCATAACGTGGTGTAGGTTATAGTTTGTAATGAAATGTGCAAAAAGGACTGAATTAATATGATGGTAATACAATGATGTTGCTTTGTAAATCTCTGAAACGCACTATCTGTAAGATTAAAGAAAGATGCAAGAAAAACTTCAAAGCCTGTTTTAAAAAGACATACCCTGTTCTGATAAATGCTGACTAACATGGTGCATAGCAGCTGCAGTTTTCTGCTACACGGTAGATTTTATCTCTCAACAAATCTTGTCTGGGATTTTTTTAAGAGCCTCTCTTGTTTTGCTTGGCTTCCAGGTACGTGGAATGCTGCCTGCCACCTCCCATCAGCATGGCTGAATGCTCTGCTGTATCTGAAGCAGCATCTATCATGGCTCGTTCCAAGCAGCCTCTGCTAATCATTGGCAAAGGTAACATGCTTTGATGTGGCTTTGAACTGCACAAGTTTTGGACAAGAGCAATGACCAAAGTGATTGGTTTTTTTTCCCCTATAAGTGTTATCCAGCTCCTTTTCACTTTTTACTAAAACAAACAAACAAAAAGCAAATGGAAAAATACAAACTTCTTTGAATTTTGATGTTAAAATCGACTGGTTTTAGAACTTTTTTTTCTGTTGTGTAACCGTTGTCTTTTACACCTAGTGTAAAAGAGAAGTCAATTGATAAAATGCAAGTTTAAGTAGAAAAAAATCAGGTAACTGTTGTCTTAAGCCTAGAGCCAATACCAAGGGATCATTTCCAAAATTCCAAACAAATTCTGTTAGAATACACAAGTTATATTCTCTGTCTGATGCTCTGGCATATATAGCAAGAATCACAATAACCTAAGGTCACTTTTCCATATGGACTTACTGAAAATGCCAGCCTACCTGTGTGGAGACATGAAGCAACACAATAGGTGTTGCTGTTATTGCTGTTTTACAGACTTTCCTTTGTACTGTGCCAGTGTATTTCATTCCTGAAATAGAGGTGTCCCTAAAGATATAGAATAATTATTCTCTGTGCTGGTTCACGTATTTTGTCCCTGCTTGTGGAATGTTAGTCACTGCAGTGGCATTTCTGTTGAAGACACAGGTTTGTTAGGAACCGAATTGAAATAACCGGCTTGTTTCACCCAGGCTGTTTTCCCGCAGATGTGGGTTCTATGTTTAGTCAGGGAGTGAAATGATTGAGATGGGATGGATCTTACCATTGATCATGTAATGAAATAGTAGACAGGAGGTAGATCAGGAAAGGGTTTCTTCTGCTCTGGCTTGATACACATGAACAAAAGGGTGTTTTTTGAAAGTGAAGGGTAGAAAACTCAAAAATACGTAGATACGTGTTTTGTTGATGTCAACAATTGAGAATCTGCTTAACAAAGGTATCTGGACTTTCTGCTGTATATTGTTGGCAGAATTTTTGGAAGAAATACAGAAGTTTGTTCTTCAGGATTTAAGACTCATGGACTTCAGTCATTGCACAGGCCCTGTCAGTTTACTCTAAATTGCCCAGGCAACCTTAGTTCAGCAGCCTTGCACTGAAGGTAGCATCACAGTATATGTATGCACAAATACATATCTTTACAAGGTTTTCTTTGAGCTTCTTGTTTTTAATTAACGGCTTATAGTAGACCTGTTTGGGCAGATTGTTTTGGAGCATGTGATACAACAACATGCAGGGGGCAAGCAAAAAATGGCATGACAACACAAAGGGCATCTGCTTTTGTTGCTGCAGAAGTCTCTGCCCCGTAATACCAAACTTCAGCCACTCAAAATTGTCATTTTAGATAAACAAAATCTATTTTTGCCTGCCTTCCTTTACAGAAATATCTAAATAGTTCAGCTGAAGTCTTAAAAAAAAAAAAAAGCTTTTGTCAAAATATGGGAAATTTGAACCCAATACCTGTACTTTGGGATGTTATGTTTTGAGTTCTCCAGAATGAAAAATAACGAGCAGCTTTCATAATGGGAAATAGTACTCTTTCTGTCACTAATGTAATCAGGTTAATTGAAATTCAAGCAAATACAGTATGTTTCTGTAGTATTAAGCAGTCTCTCTTGTTTCATTCAGGTGCTGCTTATTCACGTGCTGAAAACAACATCAGAAAGTTGGTGGATCTTTGTGGACTGCCTTTTTTGCCTACACCAATGGCAAAAGGAGTAGTTCCTGATAACCATCCAAATTGTGTAGCTGCAGCAAGATCAACGTAAATATAAAGCAAGGCTTCTAATCCTAACATCTGAGAAACAACTAGAAATAGTGGTGGTCTGCAGATGCCAGGGAAGACAAAACACATACAACAAAAATTTTTCAACCACATTTTGCACCTCATTGTAGAGCACTGAAGATCTTGCTTGGAAAGAGACAACAGAGTTAGGTGGATCACTTTTGACAGTGCTTAGACTGCTGGCCAGGAAGATACTTTATCTGAGAGCTAATATTCTGTAACTATGAAACCTATGGCAAGTAGATGTGTCAATGTTGTTAGTATATATTTCATAACATAAAATGAAACTGGTAAACAGTTTATGTTAAACATTTAACTTAGTGTGCTAGACAGACTCCTAGCTTTTTATTTTAACATCATAAACAGAAGCTTAAGATGCACACATTGCAGTTGAAGTTTTGTTATCTGCTGTCTCTGCAGGGTGCTTGCAATACACCGTCACTAGATTGCAGTTTATTTAAAAAGAAAAATATGGTATTTCGAACCACGCTGAAGGACTGTGTTTAAATTAACTTATAAGAGCTCTTTTTGGCTTTTGGCAAAATTGATGTGAATGAACTGTAAGAACCCTACAAGTGTGAATATGCACAGAGTCAGCTTGCAGATGGAGGGTTTATATAATTTGAGATTAAAATATTGTCTGTTGTTGAGCGTCTTAGTGTTATCACTGTTAAGCATGCTGTTAAGGAAAATAGAGAATAAAAGAATATACCAAATATTGTCTACCCACCTGGAAGGTAAATTAACAGGAGTCTAAACTGAGAGGTCCACAACAATCTTAATTTTGGCACTTGCTGTTGCCAGTATCACAGCAGTGCGTCTTTTGCTTTAACCTCAAGCATCATTATAGCATCTTACTAGTCTCCTATTGTAATGATTCCTTTCCCAAACACAGTGTATTAGGAAAATAGTAATTAATTTTCTTGTTGAGTTCCTAAACTCAAGAATAGCTCGATGATTTGCTGTGTAAAAGGATATGTGGTTTTGTGGCTAAGCAAGCAGCTTGGAGAAAGGAAGGATTATGTTCTGGGGTTTGCTGTGGTGGTTAGGATTACTTCTGATTTTGAAAACACTTTTAATAATAATTCCCCGTTATCTGATTCTCTTATTTCCCTTTATTAGAGCATTACAGCATGCTGACGTAATCATCTTGCTTGGTGCAAGGTTGAACTGGATTTTGCATTTTGGTCTTCCGCCAAGGTTTCGGCAAGATGTAAAGGTTATTCAGGTAAGCAGGAAGATGATTAGCACTAGAAGGAAATCCTCTGTGTTGTACCATTGCCTAGAGCAATTACTGTAAATTATTTTGGTAGTGTACTTCGTGTGGCAAATACTGCCTTATGGACAGTCCAGTACAGTGCATGTAGTTATGGTAGTTCTCCAGAAATCGTTCTGATTTCTTTAATTATTTTTTTTTTACTTCCTTATTTGTTCTAAAAATGGTTATAGCATTGTTCCAGCTATCAAGTACTCTGTAATGAGGACCACAGACACTTCTGTGTAGTTGACTAATACAGGATTAGACTCGTGATACTTGTGTGACCTTTGGAGCGCTGGGACTTCCGTGGTTGAAAGCTAATTGTCTTGAAATTGTGAAAGCTTTCATACCATTTGACTGCTCTCACAACTGGACTTTTTTTAAATAGAATTACTTTCAGACCCAGAGTCAGTCATTAGAAGGTCTCAGTCACTCAGAAATCTTAATAAGAAAAGAGGAAGAAAGGCTATTTAACTAATACTTGTATTTGGTAATCTGCCAGCTCTTAGAAAGACAAGTTGTTAAATTGCTTATGTCCTTAAAATCTCCTCCCTTAGAGTCTGTGATTGTAGAGTAGTAGTTGATTCAGTGTGCTGACTGGCCTGCCTTCAGTGATCCACAGCATCATCTCAGCTTCCAAACTTTGCATCTTTTCCAGAGGAATAACATACATTTTTAAGCTAAAATTCCTTTTGATTTATGAAAAAATACATCTTTTACGTTTCCTTTCTCTAAAGAATGTAAAGAAAAATATTTTCTCATCTCACTTAAAGTATTTTTTTTCACTGTCAAGGGTTAGTATTAAAATACTAACTCGTTTCATAGTCTGTGTGACCTGGTCATAAGTTACTACTCCATATAACCTCAGAGGTCTTTTACATCACCGATAAAGAAAGTGGGGAAGCTTCTTCAGTGGTCACAATTTGGTTTTCAGTTTCTTCATACTAGCGAAATTCTAGATTTTTAGTTTTCATATAATTATCACTAAAATCACCACCTTCTCCTTAATGTTCTGGTAAAGTTCTATACTGTCTGTAAGAGCTTGAAAGAAGCAAACAGTCAGTTTTCAGGGTATATATGAATTTTTATTAAAATAAGTATGTACCGTAAGATTTTACTTAGAATAAAGCATTTCCTGATGTCATTTCAATGAAAGGCAGAGGAAGCTGTCTGTACAGCCAAAACAAGGTATGAAGACGTTGTTAGACAATGTTCCGTATTTGAACTGAAAAAAAATTCTCTTTAATAATTCTTGAGTTAATGGTGGTCTTTCTTTTTAACATACAGATTGATATTTGTGCAGAAGAGTTGGGGAATAATGTGAGGCCAGCTGCAATTTTATTAGGTGACATAAATGCCGTGACTAAGCAGGTAACGTAATGTCGGGTGTCCTCCTGTTTTAACCTTAATTTCCTCTGATCTGTATAAAGTAAATCACCAGATTAAAAAAAAAGACAACCATTTTTCAGACAACATACTCTTGCTGTGCATCCAGTCTATTCCCAAATTATCTATTAAAGATTCTGATTAGTGTTAATGTGATTGTGCTGGGATCTTTCCTGATGACATTATTGTTGATGCTCATGATGTTGTTTTTAAACTGTTGAATGAAATCTCTGCAACATTTCAATGCTGTTCCAGCTCTTAGAAGAATGCAGCAAAAGACCATTGAAATATCCTTCTAATTCGGAGTGGTGGAAGAGGCTAAGAGAGAAAATAATGAACAATGAGGAAAGATCAAAGGTACTGTTACATTAACTAAAAGAGGAGATTTCTTGCCTTAGCAGGTACTGATGCGTAGTCGGTTTTGTCACTGGTCTATATCCAAGCTCCTCAGTTACTTATGAGAGTCATGTCACCTAGACTTTGAAAATTTATACCATTCTGGCATAAACTTGCTCCTGTCAGGCTTATAAACTGTAAGTTAAGTCTTAATACTTAACCGTGAATTAAGTATTCTAGGTCTTGTATAAATCCAAACTGTGCGGAAGTCATTGAACTTTGAGTTTGGGTTCTTAAAGCCAGTAGTAGAAGACCGCAGCCAGAGCTGCTGTATTATGGGCAGTGACTTCAAAGCAATGGACAAGTGGAAGCTAGCTTACGTGAAGATGCATTCTTACTTTTCTTCTGTAATTGTACTGTTTAGCAGTGCTGGTGGAAATTTAATCTATGTTAAAAGCAAGTAGCTATTAAGGGCAAAAGACCACAGATGCTTGGCATGTGCCTAACTTCATGCAACGCATATTCTGAAAGTTCAGATGCATGTTTCAGAGGTTGGGATCTAAAATAAATTCATTCTAGCAGATCATTCCTAGATGACAGCTCACTTAGGGTTATCAGTAGTCAAACATATGTGCAGAAAAATTTCACGTGCCCCTCAGGCTAAACTGAGTTTTAATAGCTTCCTGTTTATGACAGGCCATCCAAGGGTTGCTGAGCTGAGTGAGCCTCTGATAAATACGTTGTGTCACCACAGATAGAGGAGGAGTGACCTTGAGGTGGTGCATGGAAGACCAAACACTTCAGCCTTACCTAGCAGAGTGCATTTTTATTTCCATTGTTATTATTTACATGTATCAGTTCTGCACTGTATTATAAATTCTGTGCATAGAAGTTACTAATATCTCTTATTTTTAAGGGATTAGCATTACAGAAATCCCTGCCTATGAATTATTACACAGTCTTTCATCACATCAGAGAACTGATACCCAAGGACTGCATCTTAGTAAGTGAGGGAGCAAACACCATGGACATTGGACGAACTATGCTTCCAAATTACTATCCCTGTCAAAGGTGTGGTATTTTCTTTGTTGTGCTGACCCAACAAGCTAGGTCTATGTATAAATGTTTTCATTTAGCTGAGAAGTATGGTGGACCAGAATTTTTGTAGTCCTTTTTAAAGACTCTAACTAAAAAATAAAAGTTTAGTATGTTGAGAGATGGGTTAAGGGAAGTTTTCCACTCATACACTTATGACCTGTCCTGGTTTTTAACAATTCTCTGCGACTTGTCTGCGTGCTCTGCAACAGAACAGTGATAGTTTCTCACTCTTTTGTGGAAAGCGAGTGGGGAGCATCGTGTTGAATTCCCAGATATAGATGTTTATTTCTGTGGTAAATATTGATTTAAAATAAAAACAATTGTTGGGATTCTCATGTTGAAAAGAATTCATCTGAACAGTTTTTCTTTGAAACCCACTTTAAAAACAGGAAAATTTACGAAGAATCAACTCACTTTGAAAATTGGATTATATATTGGTCACACATTCACGTAAACCTGCATGTCTTAAAATGTAGGCACTCAAATTTGGAAGTGTTGGCTTGTTGCTTTAAATGTGTAGTCTGGTTTTAATACAAGTAGGAATTAAGTGCTGTTTCTTGAATGGGGGGGAAAAAAGTTAATTCTGTCTGGTGAAGTGAAACTTCTGATCTGACTGTGAAGCTTGTGCCTTCTTGTGAAAGTAGCATGGAAGACCTAAATGAACCTAAATACTTCTTTATAAACAAAAAGCAACCAACCAAACAAAAACCTTACTTCCAGTATAGCTGAGGGAAGAGTTTCCATTTTTTCCCCCTTATTTAAAATAAGGGCGCAGTAATGTTCATCGTTGTCGTTTTCAGATTGCATTGCACATAACTGAAAGCAAATTTGAGAAGTTAACCCTAGAATAATCTAGTTCTTTATGTACTTTTGTATCCATTATGTGCTTATGACTGAAATGATCTAACTTAATTACAGCTTTCAATTTGATTTCAAAAGTTGAACAGAAGACTAACATTTGAACAGCAGTATTTAACCGATGGCTCTCAGACTTCTAGTTATATTTTCAAGGAATTAAATATAGAAAGATTTCACGTAGTCTGCCTATCTCTACAGTAATTGAATGTTTTTGAAATATTGTTACTTAGCTAAAAGCATACAAGAATAGTTCTTTATTGTAGTACAACTAGTGTATAAGAGTTCTGAATTTTAATTAGAAATCCAGTACGTTTATATCACTTAAAGCATTTGCAGTCTTATCAAATATTTGACTGAATATAATCTACACGTCTGGTATCTCTTTATACCAATGGCTTATGAAACAGTATTTGAATAGTAATGGCAAATTAGTAAAAGTAAAGATAAGTCACCATGGATGAACTTAAAAGTTTGAGTAGAAATAAAGGGATAGTAATTCCGTATTCTCCCCTTTAGGCTTGATGCAGGTACTTTTGGAACGATGGGAGTCGGACTGGGTTTTGCTATAGCAGCTGCAATGGTAGCTAAAGACCGAACACCTGAAAAACGAGTCATCTGCGTAGAGGGAGATAGTGCTTTCGGATTTTCTGGGATGGAGGTGGAGACTATTTGCAGGTAATTTTTTTGGTCAAGAAGATCCTCTTCATATATTGCCAGGATCAATTTAACCAGAAGGCGAAGGACTCTGCTGTTCAGTGGGGTACTCTTAAAAGCACATGAGAGCAAGCCAGAAAATATACATGGTTGTTTTTATGCTGTTGTGACATAATGTGTTACCAGAGATAAGTAGATCATGTTTCAGGTGGAAGTTGGTGTTTTGTTTTGTTGGGTTTTTTTATTTTCCTTTTAAGGAAAAGTAATACTTTTAACACCTTACAGAAAGCTGCAAATATTTCAGAATTCTTCCCAATGCATGTTTTTGTAGATACAACTTGCCAGTCCTGATTATTGTAGTAAACAACAATGGGATTTACACTGGTTTGGATGCAGATGCCTGGAAGGAGATACTGAAGTTTGGAGATCCTGCTACATGGTGAGCATCTTCAGAGTATATCCTGTTAATTAAGGAAGAAGTGACCATAATGATCATGCTCTTCACTTTTAATGCTTTGTGATACAGATTGAAATTTTTCATAAAGTGAACTTAGTCTCAGGCTAAATTTGTGCAAGTAAGAACCAGTTACCAAAAGCAAGTGACCAACCTATTTCCAGACTATTGTTTACACAACAGTGCAGCAGAGAGATGACTCTCTATTAGATGTCTCAGGTTCCTGCAGCAGTTCAGGTGACACAGTGGGCTAACCTCCAAAATGATGATAATCCCCAAACTCACCTGTAGCTTGTGTTGCGAGTTTCCACTGGGCTGCTGCTTCTGGAGCTGAGATCTCTGTACCAAGAGGACTAGGCTAAAACTCTGCTCAGGAATGTCTCCAGAAGATGAAAATGAGTATGCTACCCTGTAAACATAGCTTAGGTGGTATAGGAAACATAGTTCTTCCAGCCCAGAAGAATTCATCAGGCCAGCACAATAATCATCTTGCACTTCAAAGTCAGTGCTGAAGTAATTAAATTGGTCAGTCTGGCAGTTGTTCCCTGCCATTAATCAGAGGTTTTCCTTTTTGTTACAGTGTACCTCCTGTTTCTCTCCTGCCAAATTCACACTACGAGGAAATTATGTCTGCCTTTGGAGGTAAAGGATACTTTGTTAAAACACCAGAAGAATTGCAGAATGCTCTGACAGCAAGCATGACTGACAAGCAAACACCTTCTCTTATAAATGTAATGATTGATCCGCAGTCTGAGAGAAAGAAGCAGGTATGTATATGTTTTTTGTTCTTTTCCTGCAAGCTTCATGTGAGCAAGCCTCTGAAATCCTTAGAAAGCATTGCTTAAACTGCAGAGAAGGCGGAGGTAGTCATAAGGCAGAAAGATTGCCTTAGATTTAGGAGGTAGGAGAATGGGTGCTTTTATGCTGTGCCATCTGCTTTCCTTGGGTTTTGGTTTGCTTTTATTTTTTTCCATTGGCTATTATTAATGCCTAGTGTCTTTAATGACTGTTTCCAGCATCTATGATGGTTCCTTTCTGTTCCTGACAAAATGAGATGAAACATTTTTGAGCAGTCTATTTCCTATAGATTCCCTCTGGTAGTTAATGCATATTTGTATCCTGTTCTTCTTACTGTTTGTCCATTCTGATATGTCTTTTATTCTGATTTTTTTTGGGTTTTTTTTGCTTCCAGGAATTTCCCTGGCTGACTCGTTCTAACCTGTAGTAGAAGATGAAGATAATGGCGGTGCAAGGCAGTGCATTAAGCAAAACTAAATTGGTTTCCGGAAGTGGAACAGTACAACTCTTACATAAGCATTGGAACAAAGTGGGATTTTGGAACTGCTATTAGAGGAATCTTTAAATGCTGAAATTAAGTGATTGTAAAATGAACAAGACACATACGAACGTGTACCAGGCCTTCTACAAGATTGTACGGAAATATTGATGATAAAATTACATAATTTTTCTTTTAGAGTCATACCCATCAAGATTTGTGAATTAAAATCTTGGATGTTCTGGACAAAGCGAGTAAGCTGAGGGTTTTATACTGATAGAAACATAGAAGTCTGGCAGTTAGCAATAATAGTAGTTTAATTTTTAACTGACCACCAGCATGCTACTTGTTAGAGACTTTGTCCTGTAAGGACCAACACAAAGCATCTTGTTCTGGAAAAGTGATTGGCCTCGTTATGCATTGAAGCCCATTGGGTTGATAATCACTTGATAATTTTACAGGTTGCTTTTTCAGCTTCTGCTGCAGGTAGAAGTGGTATATTAAAAATGCTGACTTACTCAAGGGCTGCGTTTCTGGCCGTTACATTTGTTTTTGTTAACTGGCACTTACCGTGCTTGCAGGGGGAAAAAAAAAGCTTCAAACAAAAATCTAAGATTTGTTCTTTACAGGGACAGTATCATCCCTGTAGGCTGAAAACAGGACTGGATGTGTTAGTGAGGTTTCTAGGATTAATAGATCTTAAATCATTCTAATGAGAAGCATGTGAAAAAAAAAAAACCCCACCACCACCAAAAGAACAAAAAAAGACCAAAATAAAAAAAAAACCCTCACCAAAACAAACAAAAAAGCGTTAGGCTGAAGTTTAATGTACAGTTTGGGTGGCATCACAAAGCAACCACCAGCATTCATGCTGTGGCTGGCTAATTGTGCAGCAATGGTTCTTCATGTAATGTGTGTACTATATAGAAACTCAGTGCATGACTCGCACTGACTGTAATGCAGAGCTAAGAGTTAAAGCAAGTTGGCCTACCTGAGGTTCTGTTTACTGTGTTTTCATCTGTTGTTGCATCTGACAATCTGACTTAGAGCTCAGACTTCAAAAGCAAAGTAGTTATTTCTCTGTGCTTCCGTCACAGCCTACAGCAACTACTTAGTATGCTACTAAGCGGGTTACTTTTTATTTACATCTGTTCTTAATTGCACTGTGACATTCTTTGTTGTTAAACATGTAAAAGGGAAAATTCTGGCTCTGATTTTGGTTTTGATTGCTTTATTGTCTGTTAGTCCATCGACATTGCTAGTTAGCTAGTGGAAGGCACATGGATGACTCAAGGAAGAGGAGGACTGTGCTGGCAGGGCATCCTGGCCTACAGTTGGGTTTGTTGCAAAAACCTTGGCTTATTCATTTTTGCACTTCTGTCAGGGTCTGGTACAAGGCTGTGAGTTACTGTTAGAGGAATGTCTCCACACACTCGTGTGGAAAGATAGAATCTGACATGAGCAAGAGTACCACAGTCTAACTGGAGGTTCCACTGCTTGTTATGTGTGAAGGAATAGCCATGTGGCACTATGAGTGTTTGAGTCGAGAAAGGTAATACCCTTAGGAGGGCTAAGAAATGCAAAAAGATAAAATCTGTAGAATGGATACAACTCATGAACGAGTGTAAGGCTGCTGAGACAGCAGGGTTGCTGTGTTCTCCAGGGTACTCTGAAGGAATGTGGAACAACTTTGGATCTTGTCACCGATTTTGTTTCATTCTTTTTAACTCTCAAAAACTGTTTTTCATACGTCGCAGTGATTAAACACGATCCATTATGATGATGTAAAATATCTGTAAGAGTTAATGCTGGGACTGACCGCAGGGGAGATCATTTGTGTTGGATAAGCAAATGCAGAAATTCTTGTCTTATATTTGAAAATTAATAAAAACTGATTTTCATAGTATTTCTCCCTTAATGAGAGTATTTGAATTATGTTAGCATTTTGTGTCAGCTGTTGGAAATCCGCTTGTATGGATTTTTAGAAAAGTTGTTGAATAACCACAATAACATGCACAATTCACTTTAAGTTGAGATGCCTAGAAAACGGTAAGCAAGGAATTTGAAACTGTGGGGAGGCAGTAACACGATTAGTAACATCAGTTTGGAGTTCACTGAGCTTTTAAAAGGCTGAAAAAGAATTAACACTGCATTTCTTCCAGCTTTAAAATAGACTAATACCATGATACAGTAAAAGTTCTTAGCAGATTAGGTTTTTTGAGACGAGAGAGTGCACAATTTCTATATAAAACTAAGGAGAGTGAAATCTGTACTACTTTGTTTGTATAGTTTACCTGCTTGATACTATGTATTACACCATGGAGTTGCGTCTAAGGAGTCTTATGCAGGTGAAACTGTATGAAAGAAAATGGTTTCAGAGATGAGACAGAAACAAGGTATCTCTGAAATGTCCTGATTTTAGTAAAAAGGAGCAAAAAAAAATTACAGGTGTCATAAGTCTGACAAATGCTGACTCGTGAGGCTTTAGCCGACTGGAATTTTTTCTTTAAGGCCAGAGCGCAGAATTAAAGGTATTGAACAGACTCAAGACACCAAACTCAAGAGGAAGAAAATGCCAGGCCTCACCTGAGGGAAGATGCTGTGGAAGAGGTACTGAGTGTAATTTACTGAGACTTACCAGGAGAACTTGGTGTTTAAGTAAGGCACAGTTCTGAGTCGTCGTCTTATCATAGCTTTCAGGTAAATAAAGAATATTGGAAATTTTTGCTATACCTGTTAAGGGTGATCTCCATCAATCATTAGTCTAGTTCCTTTTCTTACAGATGTCTGCTTATCATCAAGTAAGGTTTGTTACTGCCTCAGCACCTCACAATATAGTCTAAGATGTTGAGTGTGTGTTCCTGCAGCCTCTTGGTACGCTCAGCTTGCTAACAGGTTTAGTTTACAGTAGTTGCTAGCTTTTTTATTATTATACTTGTATTTGCCTATATGCATTTAGATGAGGAATTGGATGTATACTTGGTCTGGCTAGATTTGTTTTTAAGCACACATGCAAAATCCCAAGTACGATTAAAACAGGCAGCAATGCATCTTCAACCCTGCCGCTCTGTACCCAAGAAACTAGCACACACTGGCTGTACGCTATAGTAAAAGTCCTGTTCAGAAATGTGAGTGACTTCTGCCCTGACTGTGTCATTCCTTTATATGTTGGAATCAAAATCCCCATTGCAGCTCTGTTTATGCTATTTAAAGAGTTTGATGGCTGTGCTCCGTAGAGAAAAGAGTGCTTGGCACTCCCCTACCTAGTGTTGTTCTGAGGTCAGAGCAGGTATCAGAGCTGATCGTCTTTATGGTGTACAGGCAATGTGACTTCTGCGGATTTACTTACTTATAACTGAATATTGTAATGAGTAAGAAACAGCTATTCTGAAGGAGACATTTGCTGTTTCTTTTGATTATTTCATTGAAAGCAGATGGACAAGGTTTAAAAAGGCCCTCAGTAAAGCAGAGCCTTCCACCTAATTATGGCACACACTAATATAAATGAGAATTATTTCTGTGTCCGTTCTTTCCAGGAACCTCTAGACTTCCTGAAATAGTGCAGAAATAAGTAAGAGAAATTAATAGAATGACAATTTGCTTGCTTGAGTCAATACTCTCAGAAATTCTTGGTTTTCGTCAATCTTTTCAAGGGGGTGATGGAGATGATAAGGAAGCGCACTACTGAAAATGTTGCATAGAATAGCTTAATCCAGAATTACTAGCTTTTTGTCAGCTCCAGGATGTCTGGGCAATCCAACTAGCGATTAGTTGTGTGATACCTTCAGTCAAATTCTACACTGGATGCAGAGAAGGGATGCTTTTGAAGACAGAATTTGAGTTTCTGTATTTTGGAGTTGAAGAAAGGGATTAACAACCCATCTAGCATTGTGTAAATGACTACAGATACATGAATGTTGGTAGCTTAGGACATCTTTGCACATAACCGATGGGAGATTTCTTCTAGTACTTAGCGTTGGGAACGCTCCTACATGAGGAAGATAGTGGAAGATTTAGGTAAAGCTTTTCACACCTCCAGTCTGCACAGCAACGTAAGTTTTTTTTTTTTTTTTATGGCTCTTGCTTCCAGAAAGCGATTGCTGTTCCTAGGCATGAATTCTGTGCAGTGACTACCTGTAGCTGTTGCGGCATGAGACTTGGCATAACTACAAGCCTACCTGAGAACAAAATTGTTGGGCAGAGAGGCCCTTCGGCTCTCCTTAGGGTGGCTACAGCAGGTTTGCATGCCTCTGCATCACCTTGCAGCTGCAGTAGTGACTGCAGTGTCAACATACATTCAGGCACTCATCCAGACTGGAGCTCCACAGTGTCTGGATACAAGTCCCTCTGTAATGAAATCAGCACATTAAAAGTATAAAAAAGCAGTTGGCACTTCTGTGGAGTGTTTGAGGAACTTGTCATCTGTCTCCTTGGTGCTGTCATTAAGATAATGTGCACGTGGGGCATTTTATAGACCTTGGCCCTGGGACATGCTGATACCAATACTGATGGACTTGCAGGCACGCCTCAAGTTCCAGTCAAAGCAGTGCATCCTTGTTACGGCAAGGAGACATGGCTCGGATTTAGGTATGATAGCCTTATTAGCCAGACCATAAACCTGCTTGTTCTGCAAAAACAGGGATATCATTCAAGTGTGTAGAAAATAAATAACAATTAATGTTAGCAAAAATTAATATTTCGACCCTACCACGGATTTTAAGCTACCACAGATAAGCGCTAATGCTGGGCCTCATTCTATGTATTTGAAACCAGTGAGACTTTTATTACTGAATTTAGTGTAACAGCTGTTTTTTCCTCAAAGTTTTCATCCCTGTGTGCCGAATTGCCACTTGGTAAGGAGGTCTTAAATACAAATGATTGAAGCAGGACTTTATAACGGAAATGCTAATTCAGCCTTTAATTATAGCTCCCTAATTCTGCAAAGGGAGCTTGGAAAATGCATTTGTCTAGTTTGATTAGGCTCAGCTGTTATCCTGTGTTTGGAAGACGACAACTCTGGCATACTGGAATGACTGGACAACGTGCAGTGCCCAGCCATTTTGTATGCTGCCACAGTAAGAGCATGGCCTGGACTTCAAAATTTGAAGCACTGTAAAAAGGGAAAGCCTCTCCACCCATAGCCTGACCCAGCACCCCTTGAAATCAGCATGAAATTTGCCATCAGCTTATAAAAACAGGGCAGCTGTAAAACATAGGTGTGGGCTGCCCAGCAGATATGGTGCCAGAGAAGTCTCATTGAGTTCTGCTTGCTGTAGTGACGTCAGGGTCAGCACTTGTGGCCATCCATTTGCTTTAAAAAAAAAAAAAAAGGCAAGCAAATTTGGCAACGTACTGCTACTTCTCCGTACTGTTCTAGTGTGACCTATTTCTTTATCCATCTCCAGCTTTATACTGTTGGTTCTTTTGTTGGCCTTTGGATAAACAGGTGAGTGGTGTCCTCTAATTCTGCTCCCTGAGTGGGTTCAGCAGCTCCACTCCTGGTTTTGCGTTCTGCCCAGAGGTGTCCATGACAGGATAGGAAAAGCAGCCGTGGGAAAGTGAAGCATCTCAGTATTTTGAAGACAAGTTATCTGAAGCTTTTTCAGGCCCTGATGTGGCATGGCACCTGTACACATGCTTCATTTCAGGAGCAGCGTCGTTGATTTCACTTGCATGCCAGAAGTTATATTCATGATTAAGTCTTCTCCTTACTCCTCCAGGTTACACTCTGATTAAGTCTGCCCCTGATGATCAGTGGTGCTCTGGCCACTCATGTGATAGGGAACCTCTACAGAAGGCTACAGTGCCTGCGTTAGAGAGCATTCTCCAAGGTGTGTATGCACTGATGTTCTGTTCCATGGTTGCTTGTATCTTAATGGTGTAATGGGCTGCAGTGCAGTGCAAAGATCAAGTGCTGCATTGCCAGCATCCACGAAGCTCTCTGGAATGGAGAGTTCTGAGACCAGAGTGAGCATTAAAACAATAATGTTAATATTTTTTCCAGCAAGAATCTTCACAGAGAAAAAAAAGAAAAATGTGCTTTGTGGTGTTTAATTGATTGGGCTTTTTGGCAAGCTAGATGATAAATCACTTAAATTAGGAGTCGTGAGAGCAAATTACAGCCAGATATTATTCTGTTCTGTGCCTCCAGCAGCACTGCAGTGATATTAGTACAGGCGGTGAGTTCTGCAGACCTTTACTAATAGAAGTAAATAACAGCAATAGGCAATCCGAATGAAAATAAGATGAAAGAATTACCCTGAAGATCATTTCTATCTCCTCTAGATGTAAATATCAAGAACAGACTGAGTTACAGCTGTAACTTGTTTGTGGTTCACCACCCTAGGATACTAAAGGCTATTTATCCACTTACATACTAGTAACTGTTGGTCTCAGCTGGCCAGGACTTGCATTCTCAGGGCCATTGTACATATGGATTTCCATGGGCATCCTCTTTTTTTCCGATGGAACTTTTTTTTTATGAATACTTCTAGAATTTTGCATGTTTGTCCAGGATTTCCAAATACTTGGTAGTCCTGGATGTATCTCTTCATTCTGTGCGGACTTACGAGCATGTATGGTGAGTGCGTCTCATCCAAACATCAAGTACGGTATGTATGTCCTGCATGGTGGTCTGCTCCTCTGCAATAGATACAGCACAATTGGAACATGTTAGACACGCTATATAACGACCAAATAACCATCTAGCACCTGAACATCTTGAGGAGCCGTCAGACTTTCGCACAGTTGATCAACTCATTCAGCAAGGATGATTCAACAGGATTCCTGCCTGTATAGATTTTTACAGCACGTGCATGTCTTGTAGGGAAGCATAGGCTTTCTGCATGTCTACTGCATTATCTTTAGGGACGTATTTCTGCCATTCTTGCCCTGCCATTGTGCAAAATTTCATACAATCCCACAGCAAATGCTATATGATTTGCAGTTTGAAAGGCAAAGTTTAAAAGACAGATAAACAGGAAAGGGGAAGAAGAATAATGTTATAAAAGTCAGCAGCTGAATTACTGTTTTTAAATTGTTCTACTTTGTTGTGCCTTCCAACATTAAAAGGCCACAGTGGGGTACTTCTGATAGCTTTGATGGAAGTCACTTGGCATTATCCCATAATCTTTAATCACGTTCTTAACGTCTACGCTGTATTTTGTTCCATTATCGTCAATAGAGAAAGAAATGTATGCATGGGATTACTCATAGGAGGAAAAAAGTGAAGAACTGAGCCTTGGAAATAGGTCTAAAGGCGCAAAGTTGGAGTTTGGGACTCAGCTTTCTAAAAATGGGGTGAGAGCTGGGCTGCTCTGAAAACCAGTAACTTCTGAAAGGTGTAAAAAGAAGTCAAATTCCCCAGCCAGTTTTTCATTTCTGCAAATACAGAGTAGAGAGAAACCAGGTCAGAAGGGCACTGTTTGTTGTGCAATGTATGACATCCATGAAGCGACTAATTTGCAAAAAGGGTTGGTTTTGGCATTTGGTAGGCATCGATGTCCTGCCTTCACCCTGTTCATTCAGTGGGTAATCTGAAGACTTCCTAGGACTGGCTTGCCCTTAGCTGGCCGGCTGCCCTGTGACCTGCTGGGTAGCTGGCACGAACGAAGCTGTCCATTAAGTCAGAACTTTCTCATGTGGTTGAATTTACTTCATTGCATCATTAGTGCATTTATTCCTATATGGGCTTCTGAATTAGATCTAAATAAGCCAGCAAGGACATTGTGAAGCCATTCATGGTTTTCCTGTGCTTACTATCTTTTAACCCCTCAGCAGCTGCCTTTGTACTTGCAGAAAATACCGTCTTCCAAGGTAATGTCAGCTATGTTGTCAAAGCATTAGATCTAAGTGTTAGGTGCAACTGATTCAGATGTGCAAACTTGAACAGGTATTTTTATTGTGGAAAACAATTGTTGCTAAATAACTATCTAACAAGGAAAACATAATTAGAAAGAATCTTTTCCATCTCCTGCACTAATTGAATGAACAGAATTCTTCTGTACTACTCTGCAGACATAATCTGTTATTGAATTATTGCATTAACACTGAGTTGCTGTTTTACCTTTGCCCCACTCAGCAGGAAAGCTTTCAGACTTTTGAACTAGAAAGTCTCGATTATCTTTGTCATTCGAACTAGAACCGTGTTCATGTAAGACCTTGACATTGATGATAACTACGTTAACTTTCCCATGGCTTGTTGATGAAGGACGTGCCAACCAAAAGTGGAAGAAGCTTTCTTTTTAACAAGTGTTCATTAATACTTGCATAGAAAAGATAGGTTCGTAAATTTTGTTTACATGTAGGATCATCAGCAAATCCTTCCACCCACTTCTAAGGGTTCAGTTCTGAGTTGAAAAGGTTAAGCAACAGCTACTTGAGAAGGTGAACTCTGCAGACTCTTTTGTTGTTGTGTGTTGGTTGGCTTTTGACGTTTTTTGTTGCTATGGCATCTACTCAAAATAAAATTTTAAAAACTGCAGTTGTTTCCCTGTGATAAAACTGTGGGGATCTTTGTCTTTGGACAATAAACTGCAGGTGACATACGGGGTTCTGGGGTTCTCACTGTGGAACAATTTTTTAAAGCCAAGTCCTCAAAACGCTTTGTTCTTTCTTAGGCCATTGGGGTATCTTACAAGACTCAGAAACTGCAGAGTGTAAGTACTTTGCTGTGTGTGTTTCTTAAGCTGATGTCACATGAAATAGAAACACTGCAAAAGCGATTGTATTTCCATTTGACGAACACTGCTCCTACTATTATAGTAGCAATTCTAGGTAAGACACGAGTATGAATCATGCAGGAAGAAACAATTCCTCTGTTTCTAGCAAATGTGTAATTTCATAGCAAAATTTTAAGAGTTTTAAAAAAAACATTTTTATTCACAAGTCTTTATGGGATCTTCTCCAGTGGTTGCACCAGGAAGTCATATTAATGTGAGTTTTCACTACGCTAGCAACAGGAGCTGCAGTGAATACAGAAGGAAGAAAAAAATTCCTTTGTTATTGATGGCTATTTGAATGATAGAGACAAGGACTTATCTTTAATCTCAGAGCATTGGCTTTAACTACGTGGCGCAGAGCTCTCTGAAGGGAGCAGAAGCTTTCCATTGCCTTCACAGGCCCACGGGAGGGAGCTGGAGGCACGAGCCGCTTGACTGAGCGAGTTCACAGATGATAGATAGCTCAGGGGCCTGGAAAGCACATACATCTGTCTGTCGAGTTTTTCACACCATGTAAGACTCTGCTACGTGACAGTTCCCCTCCTCGGGATCATCTCTGTCACGTGCGCTGATGCCACGGAGGTCAGACAGAAGCCATGTAACCAGGTGTACACCCTTGTCATCTAGTGTGGAGTGCCAGTTAGCGGGGCGTGTCAGTCTCGTTCACTGTCACCTGACTAAGTCAAAAGCAAAAAGCCCACAGCTGTTGTCCATTTTATTTCAAATGGACTTTCATTCTTCTCCCACTGAAACCATTCGCAACCTTGCCAGCAGGTTTAGCTGGCCGATGCCTTAAAACTAGAGGAAACGAAACTGAGCGCTTGCACCTTAATGTGGCCTGGCTTGCTGCCTTGTAATGAGAGCTCTCCTTTGTGTTGACCTAATGGTGACACCACTAAAAACTAACGAGTTGATGAACTACTGCTACATTATGATGAAGAGGTCTCTTCAACTATTAGTCCAAACACCTCCTTCTGAGTCCTTTGTGGAGGATGGCACTTTTTCCACAGCAGAGGGTTGCCTACAGAGCTTTCCTCTCGCAGTTGCCGAGAGCCAGTTCAGGTCAAACGGGCTCAGACTTCAGACTGGTGGAGATGCTAACTCAAAAGAAAGGAGAATGTTGACAAAACATCCATTTTTAATCAGGGTTCTCCACTAGAAAAAGTGGATGATAAATCTCTACGTAAGAATTGACTGCAAAGCTAACTTTTCAGAAGCAGCCCTGGCTTTCTGTATCACTTCTGGCCACCTCCAATATAGCGCTCACACTTGTGAGGGAAAGGTATATTCTTTGTTCCTATCTTCTTTAGAGCAGGTCAGAAAGGTGGATATGGTTTGTGATAGAATTCCTTGTGATATTCTTCAACCAAGATGTAGTTGCATTTTTACCTGAACATGCACTTCTGTTCTAGTCCAAAGAAGCAAAAACTGAAATTTGTAAGGGGTGAGAGAGGCAGGGAATGCTTTGAGTCCTACTGCGTGGTCCTGGTTCTTTACAGTATTATTGGATTAATTAATGTCTTTATCAAACAGAACATATTTTGAATTACAAATTTCTACCAAATTTTTTGTTGCTAAAAGACTACAGGAGGATTTCAGGAGGATTTGAAATTGCTCAGTTGTTGCTTTGATTAACTGTTGAGTTGATCAAACGTTTCCAGAGGTGAATATTTTGATAAAATCTTGACACTTTAACTTTTGAGGAATTCTTTCCAGCATCCATGCAAGCTTCTAATATGGAGATTGTCCACTGCTTACCTTTATAATCAGACAACTGGACGTTTGTCTTACATACGTAGGGCTTGTCAAGATAAACTTTGCAGGAACTATGCCTTTCCCTCTGAGGTGCAGCATGCCAAGAGAACTAATGGCACTTACTTAATCCATGGTCATCTTGGTCAAAGAAGAAAGAAGCTAAACTACTGTCTTCACTAAAAATAGCCGAATACTAAAAAGTAACAGACAGTGGGATAAGGTAGATTAAATTAAAAAATAAATTCAGTTATCCAAAGTGTTGCAGTACTGGAAGGAAATTTTAGAAAGCATTATGGTTATACTGAGCATGTCCTTTAAGGATAGAAATGTATAAGGCAGCTGTGATTGTTCCTATCGAACCATTACATTTAGAAAGATTTTGTTGATATGTTTGCAATGTCTTGAAAGGAACAGCCAAGGCTGTTCAACAAGAACTGTAGAAATACATCACTTCTTTGCCCTTTAGTGGTGTATTCAGTAGGAGTTAATGCCCAGGGGGACTTGTCATCATCTCTGTCAATGCCTGCTTTTCTCAAATGAAAAAAAAAAAGAGAAGCAGTTCTGTAACTAATCCAAAAGATTTCCATGTTTGTGTTGAGAGTAACAATAAACAGTGGGCAAAGAAAATAATCTCCATCTGGAAGAGAGAAAGTCATGATGGTTTTCATGCTGAAGCAGTACCTCTGCTTTTCATGGAAACCCCTGTCGAATCCCAGGCAGGAAGGAGGATCCTTGTGCCCGTTACTTTGAGGAGAGAAATTTATTTGCAAAGCCCTGCCAGTTGGAATAAGGCACAGAAGCACGAAGCTTTTGTACAGGTAACAAGGGCACACGCTGCTTTTAACAGAGTCAGAGGTTTGTTTTCTCCCCACAGTGCTGTGTATTGTGTTGACCGTCACCACCCCAGAGCTGATAGCGTTTCACTCATCATGGCACACGTAGTGTTTCTTCCACCTGTTGCACCCTGTCAGTACACTCTTTGCGGTCCTACAATGTCTGGCACTATCGGCAATACTGTCATTTTCACTTAAATCCTAAATAATAATCTGTTCTGCAGTTTGTGAAGCCTTTGTGCAGCCTGAGCTGCACTCTGTACATGAATGCAACGCTTGTAACTACCAGTGATAAACAGATGTTAGGTCACTGCTCATCTCTCTCATTAAGGCAATTAGTGACCTGTAGAAGATGATCAATCAGGGATTTTATCCATCTTGACGTCAGTGTCTGGTTGCCTGCTCCGAAGGATGTTGTTTGTAGTCCAGTTCGTAATTTCTCCCTTTCCTGCTCATCATTATTATTATTATCCAAAGTGCCTTTTTGCTTCTGTTAGCAAAACCAGAATTCCCCATGCCCCAGTTTTAGCAGCTAATGTCCACAATAGGGGCAACTGATCCAGCGCAGGAGTTAAATATAACTGTGTGCAGTGTAAGGAGAAGATTTAATGGGAAATGGTTGGCATTCTTGCTTCCTAAAGGCACAGGGAGGGTGGAGGGGGTGGGGGGGGAGAGAGAGAGAGAGACGTACACACACACAGACACACACGCATCCCACAGCGAGAGCAAGGAAGAGAGCAGGCAAGGCAGAGAGGGAACGAGGGTAGAGAGAGAGATCGATCCCCAAAGCAGCCCTGCGCCTCTGGGCTGGAGTCTGCCAGGGTGCAGCCAGCATGTTGGTCCTCAGCCTGCTTGTCTGGGGATCTTACCTGCAGCTTTTCTTCTGCTTTTCTTTGTCTCAGACTGCGTACGTTGACAATGTCTTCTCAGTTTCAGCAGGTAAATTGCTTTAAGTCTTGTTACTTTTCCTTGCTTGGAGCTCTCGTCTGCACTCTGATTCTTGCACTTTCTGGTGATTGGGAACACAGGATCAAAAAAATCCCCAAAACTTCAATCGTGGACCTTGGTGAAGGAATTTTGCATTGCAGACCTGTTCTGCAATGTTGTTTTTGTTGCTTGGCTAGTTTTGCTTTTTGTTATGTTATTTCTGGTTTTAAACCCCTCCCTTCCCTTCCCCGGGAGAAAGAATAGACAAGGTCCTCAGCTGCTCTAAAATGCTTTTTTTCCATTGGCTTCTATGGTGCTGTGCTAACTCATTGATCTGGCCCAATTAGTGTATTTTTTGCATGTCTGCATGTTTCTTTCTATTTTGGATGAGCTTAGGTAGATTACAGCAAGGGAAAGAAAATGAATCTCAATGTATATCTACTTCTATAAATAAAGCCCTGACCTCAATGAGCGCTGCCGGAGTCCGACTGGATGTTAGGAGAATAAACATCATCTGGCTCTGGCTATGACACTAACAAATACTCGGATGACTTACATAGCAAACAAGAGTCCACTGCATGGAAAATCCCTGCTAGGCAAAGGCAAAACAAATTAGTCGTCAGCTGAGCCAGGGCACTGGAAATCCCACTTAATGGATTGTACAGTTTCATCAGCAAGACTTCCCTTTAGCCGCGTTCTGTGCAAAGGAAGGGGAAAGTTGGTGAGAGCTCTGACTCCATCTCTCCTTTGAGGAACTTACACCAACTTAGAGCAAATTGCTGTCTCCCACCTTCTGTCTCTTATTCTGTATGTGACAATAGAGATGCTTCTGACGTCCTAGATTCCTTCAGTGTCAAACTTGAGTTGGTTCAACTGAGATTTGTAGGTCAAGGTCAGCTATACCTACAGATCCTCCCTGTGTCTTTCAGATCAAGACAATGACCAAAAGGGTGCACATTTTAAGACAGTACCCAAAATCAAGCTTACACATGAATCTAAAGACACTATGGCCCCTCTCTCGCTCTCTAATGTCTCTGGTGGGACCACAGAGCCAGATGGTTTACATTCAAGGCATTTATGAGAGAAGGGTGATCAGGAGGGTACCTTGTATGAGATGATAGATTTCTGCACTAAATATCAGTAATGTTAGGCATGATTTCTTCTAAGGGTTTTTTAAAAATCTTTTAAAACGTGCAGAGCTAGTACAGTGTATTTCACTCCCGAAGGTTTGAATAATCCGTTCATTTAAAGGTATTCAAATAATAAGATTCTGAGGGTCACAAGAGCAATGCAGGTTTCCTTTGGGGAAAAGCCGTATAGCTTTTAATAACACAGCCATTACAGTTCTGCAGTCATTTCAGATAGCTTTTAAGATTACATCTAGAGAAGCCTAATGTTTGAAGAAGTACATCCTCTGAAAAACGATTTAATCCACTCTTTCAAACCTTTAGGAACAAATAATTTTTTCTACTAAGCTCTGTAGGACGCTAAAAATCATTTGCATTTGTTAGCATTTCTGTTGTATTGGCTATGCTTTTTCCATTATGTTGAGATAAGTTAATGCTGAAGTACAGGAATCAGCAAGATCTGTTTTCTCTGAAATATTCCAAATTGCTTTGCAGTAAAATGCAAGTTATTAGACTTCAAAAATTGTTTTGAAGAGCTTTACTGTTATTTGACAATTGTTGACGCCACCCCGACAAACAAGAATTTCACATTTCCATTGCCTCCATGGCCTGGCCTTTCTCCTGTGGCACACGCTTGTGTATCTAGAGAAGCCATCTAAACTGTCCTCTTAAAAAACAACAGTTCAGGAAATAACTTTCCTCTTAGAAGAGGAAAGACTTATCATCTCTGCTGAAAATGTCGTAGAGGAGACAAATATGAAGGAAAATGCCAGACTCTGCTTTTTGCAGTAGACTGTTCTCCATAGCGCAGCCCTGTAGGCTTGCCTGCAAGAGACCCCAGGGCTCCCCGGGCAGACACTGCAGCTGGCCATGGCCCCTTCCTCCTCCATCCCCACAGGCCGACAGCTTCTGATTTCAAGTTCAGAGAAGTAGTGGACCCGATTGGGAAATCCGGTTCCTAACGTGGCAGCTTGGGCGAATCACCCCCCCATGCACAGCTTTGCCATAAAGCCCCATGTCATGCCCTTCTGGCCAAGCCGCTGAAAATCCCCTTTATACCCAGCACGCTCTTAGCAAGGTTTCTGTCACAAATGTATTGTAAGTGTTTACTTGAAGTAATGTGGGGAAAAAACATCTGGCAGATGATTCAGTCATAATCCCACAACCGCAGGGCTGGATTAAGAGCTATACTTTGCAGAGCTGTTACATACCTGTGTGCAGCTATTACTTGCTAATCGGGGCTATCTTGTATGAAAAAATGACATAATAAAACATTCCTTTAGTGCTTCGATTGCATCTGCGTTTTAAGAAACATCTCCTAAGAAAAAAGAAACAAGTTGTCTATTTTCTGGTAGAAATCTCATAGTGGGTATAGAAGGTGAATTAATTCCACTTAAATTCTCAGTTATTTTAATGGTTTCTCAAATGTTCTGTGACTATCAGCTGAGTCAATTATTTGTATCTGGCACCAAGACGTAATTTCACATTTAAAGAATGGATTTCAGCACTGTACTTGCAAATTCTAAAACCAATCACGTTTAACAGTGAGGATGTTCTTAAGCGACAACTTGTCTTTCCCATAGTTGGGAAAATGCATTTGGGTATTTTCCAGGTATGTCTGAGAACTTCTGGGCTAAAAGTACTTTTATTTCTGTCCTCACACATCTTTGCATAGCAACAGGTCACAAATAAAAGGTTTACAAGTCACAGAGCAGTAAGCAGAGATAAACAGCCGGTAAAGGGGGAAAGTGCTTGCAGAATGATTGGGGAAAGAATAATAATCTGGATCTTTGTCTGTTTTGCTGCAACTCAGCCTTAAGCAACAGCACATCCTTGTTTCTGGAAGTATTTTGAATGTTGTGTCAGCTCCGAAGAGTTGAGTCTCCTGGTGCTGAAGCATCATTTCTGGAGGAAATGCTTCAGGGAATAATCTTACCACATGCTCAAGCATGTGGCTGTGGTTCCATGTGGCGGTGAAGACCCCCAGGGATGGGTAACTCAAGCCGCCTGGAGACAGCAGATTTCTCATCAGGGTGGCCTGTCGTATCCCACCCTTACGCCGGTGTGTTCATGGTGTCCTTTAAAACCGTTTTTCAGAGCTCTGCTCTGCTGAGGTTCCTGCACTGCACACTTGAGGAGGTTGCACTCACGTGGTGAAAACTAGGTGTGAATTTTACTCTCGTTTTTAGTAGGCTTACATGAACCAGTCTGCACCTTGCAAGAAGCAGCCTGAAGGAAGCCACCTTCCCAATTCATGTAGAAGAAAGACTCTCTTCCTCTCCCTCTCATTCCTTCTGCTCCCCTATTCTACTCATCCAGGACCAAGGGTTCTGAGGTTTTGCGGACATGGGAAAGTATTTAAATTACCAGCAACAGCTGGAGAAGAAGAACAGTATCTCGATGCTTTTGACCCAAACTGCCTTTTACATGTGCCACAAATGTATCCCTTGATTGAATTTTCTCCTATGACCAATATTGATACACAGCCCTATGAAAAGAATATGGTTGATTAATTTAAAGGAACAAAATGGGATGGTAGCATCTGAGCACTACTGACAGTATTCTTCATGCTTTCTTTGCCTTTTTCCCGTTATTTTCTCAAAGAAAAGGAACACCACATCTCACCGGGCAGATGGCTCAGCCTCTTTGAATCAGGAAAGTGTAAGATTAACCTGCAACCAGACCTCGAGTACGATAGCTGCAGAAAACAGTTCAGCTTTCTTGTGGACTGACACTGTTGGAGCAGTAACAGCCGCAGTGAAGGGCAAGGCAGGTTGGGAACAGGATCTGTGCAGAGTGACAGCCTTGGCTGGGCAGCGCAGGGAGGAGACCTTGGTACCCTCTGCATTGCTGTGCTGGGGGGAGAGGGCATCGCGCATTTGTGAGAGAAACAGCGGGAAAGAGAAAACACGAGAACACATGGTGATTCCTGACGTTGGGGGAGCTGGGATCCTGGCTGCCTGTCTCTAAAAGGAGTATCTGAGTCTATCATGAGGGTGGGTTTTTTTCCTCTAATGAAACACCCTGCAGGAAACCCGAAGTGTTGTCCAAATGGACAGCAGAGATGTCAGGTGGATGGTTTTTGTTTCTAAGGAGAGTAACTGTAAATATTTATTTATGTAAAATCACAAGGGAAAAAATTTATTTGAGTGCTTGCAGGAGTAAGAAAGACGCAGTAGGAATTTAAAATAAGACCAACAGTAAAAGCTGAAAGATTCTCAAAGGCAGCAGCCAGAGCCTACTGGGAAAACAGCCCAAGGGGCGACTAGCAAGCTGAGGTGAGTCTTTGAGGGGCAAAAATGCCAGTCCAGGGAAGGCAGCCTGGCTCTGCTCTGGAAAGTCATCATGGGCTCAGGAGGTACCCGACATCCTGACACTGTTGGTCAAGGGGTTTCTCATGGAATGCACATAAGCAGGAAAGCTTTGGTTAGATTAAAATTCCTGATGGAAATGAGCCACTGGCAAAGGCTACAGCTTCGTTAGGAGAAGGAAAGCAAAGTGTCATTGGCCGTAAGAGAACGCAGTCACCTGGCTGTGGATCTGGCTGGCCAAAGCACTCGGCTGGGCATTTAAAATCTTCCTATCTTGTTTGTGGCTCACAGCAGCCTGAAAGGGAGGCAACAGATTCTTTCAGTACAATATCTCTTCAGCCTGAGAGAAAAAGTAACCTTGGGATTGGCCATTTGCACTTAATAGATAAGCCGAAAGAAGAGTCGTGCAGTGGTTACCCTTCTAAGCTGGTAAAGGCGGCAGTTCCTCAACAGCTTCTGGGGAAAGGCTCCAACTGCTAGCAAAGTAATGGTCTAGTATGGTGTGGTCACTGTTGCTTTAAGTAAATGGGTCTTTAAAATAAACACAGTTACATTAAAGAAGCACCTGGTTTGACATTATCTGTAGTTTCTCCCCTGGTAGATACAAACTGTGAAAATCACATATTGGGTTTCCTGCTCGGGTCAATGCGGATAATACTCAGGGATGAAATTGCCTTAGGATTCGTAGGCCCCTCTCTGGTAGCACATGGCGGAACTGCCTGTGGCGAGTCAGATGAGAGCAGAGCAGCCACGCTGGTGCACAGCCTGTCCACAACTGTGGGCCTGCCCCCAGCTTTGTGTCGGGAAGGGCAAGGGGAAGAACGATGCCAGATGCAATAGCAAGGGACCCCAAGGAGGTCCTGTGAAATTAGCAGTAGGCCTGTGAGTAAAAGCCCACTTGGTCCTGTGAGCGATGGACCAGGAAAGGTCATCAGAGGCAGTACAGGAGGTTGTGGCCTTTGCCTTGCAGCAGCAAATAATCAGAAGAGAGCACAGCCACTAGTGAGGAAGATGGAAGCTGGTTGCAACAAGGCTCCTTAAGTACAGCTCTGGGTCTTGCATGCAGGAGGGGAAAGGGGCTTCTGGCCTGCTTGCGGCATTACAGGATGGCAAGGCACTCGGCTTGTCAAAAAAGGTTCAGTGACTATAATGTAAATGAAGGGAAAGGGCTCAGTGAAATGCTGCTTAAGGTGAGTATCATGAACTTTGACTCGCTCAAGAAAATGCATGTCTAAGGACCATGTGGTCCCCGCTGTGTTCCCCTGTTCCCCCTGGTTCAATATAAAGGTTGACTTGGCTCACGTGGTAAGCTGATGGGGGGCAGAGACATCCTGAAATACAGAAGCCAGGTTTGATACCTGGACTCCTGAACTGTAGGAAGCTGGGAGTACATCGGTGGCCAGTTTGGATTTTTTTTTTCTGGGCTAACATTGATGTTAACAAGTAAGGCAGCTGTCCAGCTTGAGACTGTGGAAGCTGCTCTGGAGACACAACCCAAGCAAAGCCAGTATTTTTCAGGTAGTTGTTTTGTGGTGGACAAGTTCTCCAGCTGCAAGGGACAGAGGTCAGTACAGCAGACGAGGCAGTGCTTGCTTGACTTTCCAGCAAAGGAAGCAGTGACAAATCCGAAGATTTTTCTATAACCTGTGAGTATTTCTGACAGGCAGCGACTAGTCCAAAAGGGAACCTCAGCTGAAAGCAATGCTGCAGCTGGCATGGAGATACCAACTGGTTTGAGGAAACTTCTCCATACTGTATTGTTGCTGTGAATGAGCATAGCACTACCTGTAGTCCATAGGTACAGGACAAGCTGTGGCGAATACTAGATTTTTGTTGTGACCAGAATGGAAGGTGGAGGCTTAAATTCCAGCACAGCAAAGCAAGCTGTTTCAAAATCGGGTGTTTTCAGTGAAAGGATGGGAGCTCCACCAACGAACATTCCAAAGTGCTGTAAAATCAGCTTATTCCCTGTGTACTCTTAGACAGACAGTGCTTGTAGGCCTCTGCTCCTAGTACAGACAGTTCATTTATGGGTTTGTCAATATTACCAAACTGCTGCACAGGAAGGGAACGCTCTATGACTTTGCATTTTAACCTCCTTTGTTGTTACAGTCTGTTTGGTATTGGACACAGAGGCTTCCCATGGATGGGCTGTACTGGCACAGGAGCACCAGCAGCATGATTGCAGCGAAAGAAACTGCTAATCTTAGTTAAAACTGCAGAAAAATGTCATTTATGTTTATACAGGAGGAAGTTTGTTGTCAGGACAGGCCACATATTCCTGCAGTCTTTAACTCTTGGTGCTAGGAGAGTGTGTGATTGCAAAATCAGGGCGCACATTCAGCTGTAATGCAACATACGGCTCACTCAGGGCATGTCTGGGAGACATATTTCATGCTGCAGCTTCGCAGGTCAAAGACGGCTGGGAAAGCCCTTCAGTTCTAGGGGGAATTATTTGACGAAGATCAGAAATAGGCAAGAGAGAAAAACCCCACAGGAATTAACAGACCCCAACCTACATGTTCTGTTTCTTCCCTCCTCCTCTCCAAGGAATCACTGTTTTAATGACAAGGAAATTGGGGGGATGCTTCCTGTAGTCACACAACTGTGATGGTGAAAGGGCATTTGGGATGAGACTACAGATATAGGAACAATGCAGAGGAGGACTGAGGTGGGAGGTGGGGGGTGGGGTTGGGGAAGAAGCTGTTAACCGTTTTACTCTGGAACTAGCAAGTGTATGCATAAATGCACACGCCCAGGGAATGCACGCAAGTAAAGGGAGATGCTTTGTCTGAAGAAGGCAGTGCTACAATTTCAGTTTTCTTCTACCCAGGGAAAAGTGTCGATGGATTTTTGTTAGGTTCTTGAAACTACAAAGTTAACGACTTTTTACAATACTAAGTCAATACAGAGTTATTTTTTGTGAAAGGCGGAAGAATAAAGTCAGCTGGGCTGTGAATCTGTTGCAGCGAGGGAGTCATGAGGAATTAATTTAGCCCATGGTAGAAAAGTTTCAAAGAGGAATTTGAGGGCTTTTCTCCGAAGTCTTTCTGAGCACACAGCAACACCCGCGGTCTCATAGGGATTGTCTGGGACTGCCTGAGCATGTGGTGGAGCAACATCAAAGTCAAGTACATGTTTGATCTATGCCAGCATTGGCAGTTTGTGATCTTGCAGTTGCAGAAGAGTGGCAGGGATGTCTCTCGGCTTTGTTGCTACTGATCTCACAGATAAAGTGGGAGAGGACTGTGTGGCAGTGAATGACATGTCGAAGTGTTTCGGAGCTGACGCAGCAGCCATCTTGCATTAATCATCAGGGTTTCAGGCTCTTCTACAGATTGTACTAGGTTTTTAGGCTTTAATGCTCAGAGTATTTATAACATTGTTCTGGTGTGACAAGCAGTTGAGTTTTATAATCCGGTTCATAAAATGGCTGAGTTGAGATATTGTGATTTTCCAGACTGCAGCTCTGTTTCTGGTATTGTAATTGCTTCATTTGTTGCTTTGGGGGAGTTGCTTAACTTCTCTGTGCCTCAGTTTCTCATGCACTGAAGGGGAGCACATAGGGTTGTCAACATTGTTTAGCAGAGCTCTAGACCTCTGCAAATGGAAGGCAATAGAAGGAAAATTGCACAAAATAGCCCTGTTCTGGTTATTGGGATTTATAAGCCATGGGTTTATTTTATAAACCTATATTATAACCCACTGAAATATTCCACCCGTCAGATTTTATTGGGATTGTCTTGTTCTTCTGAAACTGGAGCGCAGACCAAACCCAAGCAAATGCTCCTCTCTTTCTGTACTGATTTCAGAGTTTTCCTTCTGCAATCAACCTGAGAGAACAGTATATAATCTTTTGGCATATGTGTTGCCCCTCATACATGCACATACACACAGATTAAATATCTGAACTATTTGCATATAGGGAGCAAAAGACTTTTTCCTTGCTTAGAAATGTTACATGCCCCTTCACTTTGCTTTTTCTGCAGTGCTTTCTAAGGCTGACCTCCAAAGATGCAGCCGCCTACGAGTCACTGGCAGGGCTGCAAGGGGCTCACTGGGGCCTTGCTGACCGTGAGATTGCAGGAGGTGCTCTGAGATGCTGAGGCACACAGGATGAATATTAGGTGGCGACGGAGGACAAAGCGTCCTCACTCCTTCCGTCTGGGTGAACACCAAGATCCACCATCCAGGCAGTGTGCCAGGGTTTGTGCTGTTGTGAAGCTTTTTCAGCGTCGACTAATTTTAAATACTGTTATGTATTTATTTATCATGACAGCTCTGAGTGTGTGCCAGCTGGTGAAGTACACATTACTGCTGCCACAGCCCCTAGCCACTTTGGGGATTAGGAACAGAGTATTTTCAAATTTTTCTAAGTTTGTCTTTGTGAAAAGAAACTTGCAAGTTTTTGGCTGGAGTTTTTAATCTTCTGTCAGAAGGACAGGGAATTAATTTCTGATCAGCTTTGCTCGGTTCCTTAAAGACTGTGAAGCTCCATTTCAAGCAGGAGGAAGCCAGAAGTGAGGGAGAGCTGCAGACCCGCAACTCATCCCACAACTCCCACAGGAGCTTCCTGAGCCTCCACACAGGCACCATAACCTAAGCTGTAGGGCTTGATATATTTCCTTGGCATGTTTACATTAGCTGGTTTATAGGAAAGGATATATTTAGGCCATCCACCGTAAGGATGAATTTCAAGAGAGTACCAAGAGAAGCAGACCATTTGCTAAGCTGACCCATTTCCAGACCAGAGCTGTATTCCCAGCTCTGCTTATATGTGCTTGTGGCACATTTGGGATCACAAAGCCCTGCAAAACGCATTTGAAAGAATTATGTATCCTCAGTGCTGGTACATGTCTTTGAGGCTTTAAAGGAGAGAGTAATACCTTCATCTGCTCTGTAAATAAAGGATTTAAAACTGCATGGCTCTCAAAAGGCACCTTTGACAAGCTCTTAAACTTTCCTAACTTAGAAGAGAGAGCACCTTAGTCACCTTGCAATAGATGTACAGAATGGTACCGGGTGGCTGCTGCCCGCAGCATACTGCTCTCCTTGCAAGGAGGGGTAAGAGGAGCCTAAATGAACGACAACAAAGCAGATGCAAAGTCTCCATTTCAGATGGACAAGCCCACATTCATTAACCGACTAGTCTGCCCAGCTCGTTTATTATTAATTCTGAACACCATCCAAGTGGGAGAAGAACCTGTGATGGGGTGCCAGCCATCAAAGGTCTCCGTCTAGCGGAGCCCTGCCTGTCATAAGCTGGGCAGGCCACCAGCGCTGCTGTAAGGGTGATAAGCCTTTGGATAGCGGCTCGGCTTCCCATCAGGGCTTGCTGGATGAATGTGGTCACAAATAGGATGGGAAACACGTGTTATCTTTTTCCTTCCTTGTCTTTTCCTCCTGACAGCTGGTCTGCAGGTTTGCAATTTTAGGATAAAAGTAATTTTCATATTTTGCTTATGAGTTTTTCAATTAAATCCTGTAAATCTAATCTGAACCCAGGATAGCACTTCTCTGGTACCTCCATTGCAGCTGGTGGGGTTTGTAGGGTTGAGGATAAGTCTAGGAGCAGCTCTGGGAGGGCTAAGAGAGCTATGAGCCCAACTCTGGGGGAACTCAGACTGGGTGGAGGCTTCTCTCTGCCTCTGCATTGGTGCATCTTGGATCAGAGTTCCCAGCTTCCAGCTACAGTCAGAAGCAAGCAGTCTGCAGGAACAAACTGAAACATTGCAGAAGTTTATGTAAAATATGTTGTTTTCCGAAGCAACCATTGCCATACCCATAGATTTACACAGTCACTTTCCTGAATTAGTTTAACATACAGTCTGGAACATAAAAATAATTTGAGTTTGAAAATGATAGAGACTTTCTATTTTAAAGCTGACTATTATAATTTTTATGTTCTTTGAAAATAATTGCCACCTGGACGAGTCCTATAAGGAGTTTTTTATTTTGTTTTCCTTCTCTTATTGAATACGTTTTTTGATATTGAAGCTGTTGAAAGAGCAGTTTCCATACTGAGATACGTGAACATGTGCTCTAGGGTCTTCACATTTCACAGAAAACTATGACAGTCCTATTCTTGGGCTGAGATTTTTTCCGCTGATGGAGACTGGAGTATTCTGAAGCTGTGTTTAGCAAACAAAGGTAACCCGGAGCCTAAAAATATAGATTGCATTTGCAGAGAGCCTGTAAGCATGTCAAGGTAACCCTTTTGTGATATACAAAACAAGCCAATACTGTAATGGTTGTACACCTTGGATCTATCGCAGTTACAAAATCTGCACCAATGAAATGCAGTGCTTATTGCGAGATCAAATTATAGCAGTCATACCTGTAGTCACTCTGAGACTCCCTCATTTTTTTACTCTGTTTTCTGTCGTATGTGCCTGCAATACCTGAGTATGGGAGGTCCTTGGGTCCAGGACCAGCCTTTTCTTAAATATGTGCTTTACAAGTACACCTTCCAGGACATAGCCATGATAAATGGTGGAGCCCCTGGAATATTAACTACCTACATCATTATATAATTGATATCTATTCTATATAATAGTAATTGTAATTAGATACATTTTTTCCTGGTTTTCGCATTGAGATCAGTACATGCTATCATTGTTTATACCAGCAAACCTAAACTGGATTTCAATCTAACTCATGGTACAATAGTATTAGAATAAGACTATAAAGACTGAAATCAATGGCTATTTTGCTATCAGCTTGGTTAGCTGTAGTGTTTTTCACAATAAAAGCTGTTCCGCAGAATTTCAGACTTCACTGCCAAAAAAGGAAAATACCAATATTTTATACCGAAGAACTTGATGTTACTCACGTGGACATGCTAAGTGTCCTACTAAAGCTGTAGATGTACATCTATATTTAATATTATCTTTGCAAAATATTTAAAGAACACCACTTTAATCTCTTCTTTCTTTTTTCTTTTCTTTTCTCTTTTTTTTTTGAAGTGGCAGTAAGACTACAGTAATGCAAACCTTTTTTGACAGTGCCTGGTAGTGATCTCTTAGCAGCTAAGCCACACCAGGCCGGCTTTGATTTCCTTATTCTTGTTGAATGGTAATAATCCTATTGAAATTTAGCTAGATCATGGAATAAGGTAATATTAAGAAAGAACAATGATATTGGAATGTGGCCTAAAATAAAATAACAATCACATTTTATATCCAGTTAAGTTACAAGCTGTCCATTGCTTTATTAATATGCACTTTAGTCCCAGTGCAATATGTTCAAATGCAATAAGGTCCCTTCCAACCCAAACAATTCTGTGATTCTATGAATCCTGAAATTAAGTGAATCACAGAAGTATGTGTGGTAAAAATTGAAGACCTTAGTTACAGCTGCATAAGAGTGACTGAATTCAGGATAAGCTGATACAGAACTTAACTCTGCATATTTTTGTATTTTATTGCTTGTGCAAACCAGAGACAGGTGAACTCAAAGCTTTGGTACTGTTTGAAGAGCATTGCATTTTCAGTATGTATTTAAAGCTTTAAATGAAACAATGTATCTCTAATTTTTATTATAAATCTTTTACCTTTCTCTTAAATTGAAGTTTTTGTTTGCGTTTCAAACTTGTGAGGAAAAGTTTCGAAAAAGTCTTCGTTACGGATCCTTTCAGATTTTAATTGACTCATCTCTCAAAGGTATCATAGTAAATAATAGTGTTTTGATAGAGAAAAATCTGGATAACTACCCCTGAATGCTGCTGAATCACACTCCTCTGGGCAGTGGGGTTTTTTGTGTGCCAGGACTGAGGGAAATACTGTCCCCATTAACATGGGAATGTGAAACGGATATAGTACATTTTCTGAAACATCTGAAAAACTAGAAGTCCATTAGAAAATCTGCCTTACCTTAAGATGTGACTAATATCCTGCCTGCGACTGATTTGCACACAAATCCAGCAATTTTGTCAGGTTTGTCCACTTAGAAACTTAATTTGGAGGTTTTCTATTAATACCGGATACTGCACCACGGGCTTTTCTTCCTACTGTATTTGGCTCCCTGCCACCCTTCAATTCACAGACACCCATTCCAGCTGCCACTAGCCAGAGGAATAAACCAATAAACATAAATAAACATTTGCTGTCCTTGGCCAAACCTTTGCAGAAGGGCCCCACCCTGACTAGAGATGCATTACCCAGAGAACAGATTGATTCAGGAAAAAAGACGGTGTAAATGGACCATCTTCACATCCTTTCTCTGTGAATCTTCAGTCACAGCTGCTTATTTTGTTGTGGAAGTTTTCCTCTTAGAAAAGGGTGAATACATTGCCAGACACAATTGAGATCCTGCCTTACCAGTCAGTCAGTGGCGAAGTTATCAGCTAAATCTGGGTTGCAGAGTATTTAGTCTTAGTGATGATGCACGAATCAGAAATAAGGCAACCTGATTTCAGTCCCAAGAGAAATATAAGCAAATGTGCTGTGGGACAACTTCCCACTCTGTTGTCACAGAAGTGCCTGAAGCGATTTGGTCCATGGGGAAGCTTGGTGGGCAACAGCACGGAGTGCTTCCTTGTTGCACGTGGGCCGTAATGGGAACCAGGAGATGCTGTTTCTAATAGACTTTTGGAACAGGGAGGGGGGAGAGAAAGAAATACTTCAATCTATTTTCTAATGTTGCCTTTTCAAAAATTTCCAAACTCGTCCTGTGTCACAACCATGTTGAGAGCTTAAAATTCTGCATAGCCTTCAGCCCAAGAAGGATCTTTTAGACTTTAGGGACCACCCGGCTTCTTAAATCCCTCCTTGGATTGCAGTGTTATAATCAGTGCACGCAGGATGTAGAAGAATCCTGTGGAATGGAAACTCCTCTTATTCTGTAAGAAATGTTTGTGGTGTTCAAGACAACGGATGAGTGTTTGTATTGAACAGATCTCCCTTGTTTGGAACAGAAGAAACAGCTCAGTCGCAGAGCGTGCTGCCTCCTCGGCCCTCCTCCACCACCCCTGTTTCCACCGCCGTACTTCAGGCACGGCTGGAGCACTGTAAGTGTGGCCCGGGAGCCTTTCTCTTCTTTTTACATCACTTTTTGTGTTTGACAAAGACTGAAGTATCCTCTTGAGCAGTGCTTCATGGTGCCACTCAGCAAAACCGTCTGGCTGTGTTGCTGTAGCTCTGTTAGGACAGTCATTCAGCATCCCAGACAAGGGCTTGAAAGTAAACCTCAGATAGGTCACGGAATAAAACAAGGCTGGGTTTGTTCAAGAGTTAGTTAAAGTAACTTAAAATACTCTCCTAACCCTGTTTTGGGACCTTCCTTAGAGTAAGGCAATCCTGAACTAAAGGAAATGGAAATACAATAAACCAAGTAAGGACAGAAAGGCAATTTCCCATCCTACACAATGATTTCAGAGTGTACATTATGTACGTGTCCTGTTTTGCATCATATTTGCCTTACCCAGTAGGTGAAATGAAAGTCCCCAAATCCTCCTATGGAATCTGTTCCCATAATTTCATTATGCAGCAAGAAAGATGTGTTTGAGTTGCTGGTATGGAGTTTTCACTCACCCACCTGGATAGGTACCTGCTCTGTATGATCCATATCCATACACATACGTTAACATAAGAAACATACCAGATACAATGATATAGCACTTATTGCAAGGGTCTGTTAACTCCACTATATTTTCCATCCTGAAGTAAAGAATTTTTCTGCCTACTGAGTAATTCCTGTTTCTTAATTATAATTCCTGTTTCTTAATTATACTATTCATTTGCCATATGCAAATACCGTAATTATCACTAGTGTTATGTAAATAATGATTAGAATGACAAGAATAACCTAAGGAAAAATGCAGTGTAAAATCCCTCGTTGTCTTCGGAGAGATCAGGATTGAGCTCAGGGTACTATTCCCCCCAAACCAAAATCTAGTTGCCACCCCTTTCCTCATCCCCTCCCCTCCCTGTGCCGTGGTTTCCATGGAAAGGAGACCAGGAGACAAGATCTCCTTAGGAAATGTGATGTACTCCTTCAGTGAGGAGAAGGTTGGGACCAGGGCCCCTGAGGTTCCTCCAAAGAGCCCAGAGAGTAATCTGAGCATAAAATCAGCCTTCACACCATCTCCCCCATAAGAACACAAACTAAAACTAAGTAGTTACTAGGAGGATGGGACCCATATGAATTCACTACGAGCGGTTTGTGCTTTGGACTCTCTAGATGGAGCTTTTCTGGAAAATGGCTCTTTGCTTGGAAGCTGAAGATCAGTTGTGTTAACCCAGTGTTTCTGGCTCAGTGTTTCCAGGGGAGATCGCTTTTGTCACAGGACATAAATAAGGGAGTTTACTCATGCAAGCCTATTTCTGAAGTCAAAAGATTAGACATTCATTGATCTTTAAAGGCGTCAGCTCTGGTCTGCAGTGAATGAATGCCTACAGGTTAGTATCTTCTGGAGCAATGTTCACGCTGCCTATACCCCTGCTGAGCATAGTCTCTATTATTAGAGCAAAGATGCTATTTTTGGAAAGGAGCTGCTACTTGTAAAGTGGGATGGAGGGAGCAGGGTCAGGTCTAAGAATAGGCCAGGGTCCCACGCTGGCTCAGAGGGGCGTGCGAGAGCCTGGCTGGGACGTGCCTCTGGGAGAGACGGAGCAGGAAGCGTGGGGCAGGACGCTATGCTGAGGTGCTAATGTACAAGCATCCGTGAAGATAACTGTGTGACTAGCCCTAGGCTTCTCCCTAAGGGAGCAAATAAACTCTCTTAAGGCTGTAGCATTTGGTGGCTATTTATGCATTTCTCCGACTGGCTACGTACAGCTGCATGTTCACTCATATTTTTTATGTTACGTAGAAGCTGCCTGCCCTGGATATGAAAGAGTTGTGTCAAGAGCTCCAGATAATACAGGCTTCCTCTCTGCCTGAATCACTTTGCCCTGTAGGACTTCCTGGCCCCCAGGTGAGTGATGCGTTTGTGATTAAACCACGTCCTTCTCTCACTTGCTCCAAGGTCCTCACAAAGCTGTAAAACATCTTCTGCAAATGCTTTTTACCACTTAATAAGCATACCAAGCTCTGGCTTAATTTCATTTTGATATGACTATACATAAACCATGTAGGCTTTTTACCCTGTATTCTCATCCCTGCCTTGCATACTCCAGCAGTTTTCAAGTTCATCCTTAATTTTTGTGCAGTTTTACAGTGGGTAGGAACCATCAAAAGTCCCAGAGGTGCCATCACTTCCTTCAGAGGCTCTTCACTAGTTTTTTCTTTGCTTTAGACTCTGTTCTCCTTTATGTGAGGGAAAAAGCCTGTCGACTGGATGCACAAGACATGCAATGAACTTGATTGTTAGTGGAGTACATCCCTGAGAAGGCAAAAACCTACAGTACTGGTCAGAGATAAGGATGAGCTTTAGAAGGGCAACGCGATGGGATTCAGGAGATGTGGGATCTCCTGGCTTGACCTGCAACATCTCTGCCTCTGACTTGCTGGGTAGCCTTGGGTCAGTCCCTTCGAGCTCCCGTTTCTTTTTCTACAATTTGTACATTCAGAAATCTTCTGAGTGACGTCAGAAATCTTCTGAGGAAGTGATCCACATTTAGGAGGAAAGTTTTTGCAAATGCCTCTGTAGTGGGGAGAAGATCACCCATCTGCCTTTCCATTCCAGTTCATTCCCTCCAAAGAAAAATACAACCTTTCAGGGAGAGGTGCTTCCAGTTTCTCCTGGGGCACAGATGGTGCTTTGGGACAGTGATCTTCCTCAAGGCCCCTGGGTGCCAGTGTTATTACAGTACAGCTAATAGCAGACACGGGACCTTCGCTGCAGCAAAGCTGCGACTGAGAAGTTAAAACAAGTGCCCAAGCACTGGTTAAAAAGTAAGGACAGTGCATCACAGTAAAGGTTTGGTTACGTGGCAAAGAGCTTAGCTTTAACTATTTAGAAGTCGATACTTCAGAAGGTATTTGTAAATAGTCTGAAAGATGCAATGGGAAAGCCACAAAGTCTTGTTTTATGAACCTGGGCTTTTCTGTTCAGCCATGTTGTCTTTGCTGAGATGCAGAATGAGGCAGACTCATTTAGCATGTGAATGATGAGGTGTGGAGAGGAGCGATGAAAAATGTTTGTCCTGTCCTGTACTGAGAAGTCTCTGCATTATGAATCAGCCCTGCAGTGTGGTTGGCCACGATCCAGAGCTGCAGCACATGGAAAAGAAGCAGTTGTTATTTCAGTCTTCACTAGACTGTCTTTTAAAAAAAAAAATCCTCTTAATACTCTCTCTGACTTAAATTGGAAGAACAGTAATATTAATTCTATTGTTCTGCAAGGTCCATTGCTATAAATAATATTAATCTTGCAACCAAATGTTCTATGATCCCTCCGAGAATATTTTTAAATAGAGTAGGCTGGCAGATTTTATCACAATGGCAGACAGTAGGGTGGGTATAACATGGCTTTGGAATTTTTAATTATAAATTGCAGGACTGTGTCTTATAATGGGACAATGTTAGAGTGCAGTGCTCTGGGCAGTAGTTTTGTGACAATGGTCACCTGGAACAAAATGCTACCATTAAAAAAAAAATCTAAGAAGTATTTCTGAATTCTTTTATGCTGTAGCTTGCATGACTTTCAATGAAGTTGTAAAAGCTCGTACTATTGACTCAGAGCTGAATTTTAACATTTCGTCATAATAATAACGATTAGATTTGTAATGATATAACTCAGTCTATTATTCCTCCCATGTGTAACCTAAAGTGAAATGAAAGAAATATGATAAAATTTGGCTCTGAGTCTAATAGGGTGCATTCTGATTTACACTATTGAAAACCTGAAGTAACTCTACTGACTAAAATAGTTGTAGTAATTTGCATTTGAGTGTGCACTTTTCTCCTATTCATGTACAATTTGTATCGTGTTTTGGACAGTACAAGACAGCCAGGATCCAAACCTGAGTGAGTCATTTATACGGCTAATCTAATGCTCCTCTGATGCAGGGTCGTGGGATATTTTCCCTTAGTCATTCAAAAACAAAAGGTGATCTGTGAGCTGAAGCATTCTAGAAACAGAATTGTTTTCCTGATTTCTTTTTCTGAGATGGTGTTCAATGTCTGCCTGGATTAAGAAGTCTTCCAAAAGGAAAATCAGCCTTATTTGAGAGAAATATCTTCAGGACTCAAAAGTGGTGGCAATCCTCCATGTCCATGCCACACTGCAGAGCCCACCCCACATGCCACTTCCCTTACCACCCCTTTGGCTGAGCTCCTTTGCCAGCTGACGCAGGGTCTCTATGTCCTCATTGTCACTAATTGTTCAGGGCTCCAGTGACTTCATATCTTTCCTTTTCTCACTAGTTTTCTTCATCTAGAAGATGACCCTGCACTTCTCATGTCAGTCCAACTTGCCAGCCTGCCATTCAGCCATGGCACAGACCTGGCATTTAGAGGCCATGTTCAAACACTACATCCAATACCTCAACTTTGCGGGTTCACACGGTTCCCAGGGGACACCTACAGGGCCATGCGTTGAGGGAAGGCAACCACCAGTGCCCTCTTACTAATGCATTCACTTTTCTCCCTAGGGTCCACAAGGAATTCCTGGTATAATGGGTCCAAAAGGGGAGAAAGTAAGTGTCTGTGTTACGGAGTTTGGTGTATTTTTGAGGGGGCAAGGAAAGAGATGAGGGGGCTTGTTTTCACTTTTTTAATTTTCTGTTTAGTCAATGGTGGGTCTTTTGGATGCAGGGATTTGCTTTAATTTGAATGTAAAGCTGTGAATTGGTTTGAAGCTACATTTTAAATTTTCATTCTTCAGTGTTCATTTTCAATCTTGAAATATTTTTTTATGGATTCTCATGATAGCTATCTATGTTTATAGCATGTGTTTAGAAAGCAGCTCAGGTGCACAAGTCAGTGATCTTACTGATCCAACAGCCTTTGACCGCCTTGTCCCTTTGAGAGGACATGAAAAGCAGAGGTCTCCCATGCAGTGTTAATTGTATTGGTGAGCTCAGATATTAAAGATGTTGTATATGTTCAGTTATGGCTTCAGATCTGCAAAACATTTGCTTCATGATGATGCTTAAGGAGCTTTATACCTGAAGCTAGGCACATAAATACATGCTTTGCTGTACAAGGGGGCGACTAGATTTGGGGCTGAAAACACAGGAAAGATCAAGAAGCTCTGCTAAAGCAACTCTTCTCATTTAACCTCTGGAAGGAAAGTCTTGAACACAAAGATATTCCTGATTCATTTTTTTTATAAATGCACTAGCTAATGAGCCACTGTGCTTTGTGTGGTGCCTATGAGACTAACATACTCCTTTCTCTGCAGGGGGAGATTGGCAGGCCAGGAAGAAAGGTATGAACGAAGGTGCTGTCTCAGACACCCACCTAATACCTGACACACAGCAGCTGTCAGAGTGGGGTGCAGAAAACAGTTAAATAGAAATTAGCTAATGTTAAAGTTTAACAGGTTTGTGCTTCTTCACCTGGTACCCAGAATGGGTGGTAGGGAGCTCTGGGTGCAAGGCTGCAGAGCTGGGCTCTTTGGCTTGGAGAGCTGGGCGCTTTGGCTTGGAGAGCTGTCCCAGCTGGTTTGAATTCGACAAATTCCCTCGGTAAGAGCACGCAGCTCTGACCAGACTATTGAAACACAGTGGGAAATTACCTGAACTATGTCTCAGTGGACAGGGGAAGCAGGGTATGGGAGCTATCGTAAAAGATGCATTAAAAAAAGCCCAAAGAAAAATCAACATTTTTTACTTCTCCAAAGTCTAAACAAGGCTCAGCCAAATACCTCTGAAGGAGGAGTAACCACTGATTACATTTACAGGGTTTTGGCACCAGTGCAAGATGCTGACTACAGCCCTATGCTTGGTGACATATGAGCCATGATATATTGTCAAAAATATGTGTCCCTACATGTCATGAAACAGAATACGTTATCTCAGTCACTAAGTACCTCCATTTAATGTAATTAACTTTAAAAGAAGACAGAAATGCAGGATGAAATCAGAGATATGCAGAGGGTAGTCAGTAACCAGGAAAAGAAGTACCTTTCTAATAATATACCAGGGATTTTAATGCCCTTCTAATAATATACAAAGGATTTTAACACCAGCTGCCAATTAGTAATTCAAATAAATACGAAACACATAAACAGAAGAGGTCTTCTTCTTTAATCTAAACTGCAAATGCCCTACAGTAAAAAAATTACTTATATAAATTCAGGTCTTCAAAACAGTAATGTCTCAGAGAGTCACCCACCAACCTACAAGAGAGTGCAAAGCTTAAACACAGCACGTCAGCGCTTACCCTTTTGACAAAAACTGGTAGGTCCCAAAAGAGAAGTTGTCCAGGTTGAAAATAAAAAAGGATCACTCCTGCTAAAAGCTGTCTGGCTCGCGGGAGGTCACTCTTAGCCCCAGATGTCATGATGACATTTCTAAGATCGTATTGTCAAGTGACATAAAGCAGTGGAACAGCACTAATCTGCAGCGTTTTAAGAGATACTCAGTGATTTACAGGCAGTAATTAAAATATGTAAGTAACTATGTATGTTGTTATTGCTAGTCATATAGCAGCTAATAAGGAGCAATTATGGCTAGTGATATGCGAATGTTCAGAATAAGAATAATATTAAATAAAAATAAGAATATCTTAGTTAAAGATTTGTTTCTGTTCTTAATGTAAATTGGATTCATACTGATATAATTACATTCAGGTCTTTTTGATTTACATCATATTATTAAATTAAAAGAGGATTTAGGTTATTGATACTGGGGTTTTAGGATGATTATTTTAATTGCACACATATTTACTCTGTAGCTGATCTACTTATTTTAATCAGTATAACCTGGTGTTTCTGCAAGCCTACACTTCCTCTTAGTAACATCAACACAAATTGTATTATGAATACAATATAGTATTTTTTGTGTTAAAAACAAGGTAAAGAAGCATTTGCAATTCATTTCCTGAAGACTTTATTCCTCCGTATCTCCTGTCTGCAGTGAAGGCCTGTGTGTAGGAATGATGTTACATGAATCGTTGTAATTGATCTTTTCCATTCAAGGGTAGACCAGGACCCCCGGGTGCCCCTGGGATGCCAGGACCGGTAGGATGGCCTGGACCAGTAGGACCGAAGGTAAGACTAAAATTGTCATGGGATCAGCTGTTCAACATCACGATCTGAACACAACCGTCATCTCAGGAATTGTCTAAGCCGCTATCTGTTGGAGGCTGGGAAGCTGCAGCAGTGCAAGGACACTGTGTACTTGTCCCATTTCTTACGCTGCTGTGCAGAGACCTGCCCAGTCTAGGGTTAGGTTACTGCACCTTCAGCCTAGCTCCTGTGGCACTTCTTACGTTGATTAAAGTGCACGAAAGGGAAATTGAAAGCCAGTCTAATGAAGACTCATTGATAACTACCGGTGACTCACAATCACACGAATCAGTGTTTCAAAATCGATCATTGTCTTTGTGACTGTCCTTTCTGATGATCTCTTTGCCTGAATGTGCACTTCTTGGTCATGTAACTGTGTGCCCATGTGATCACAGAGAAAATGCCAGGCTGGTGTCAGGGGGAAGAGATTACAAACCATGTAGATTGCTGATCAGATCTTTAAAGTTCATTTCCACACAAACAAACATTAATTCCTGTGATTTTTCATAGCCAACAGCAGAAGAAATAGTAGGACATGTTTTGCTACTGCAGAGTGGTCGCTTCGCCAGCATTTATTATAAAAAAACAGAAGGACAATCCTTTACTGAGTATTTACCTTATGCTGAAGGTATACAGCTCTTCACAGGAACCACAGTACACAGAGTTTCTACTGGGACTTTTGAGATAACTTACTTTTCTTTAATCCAGTACGCATCAAGCAAAAGGACTGCACACAATGTTTAGTTCAAAGCTGTTTTTTTCCAGTAAATCATCGACTCTTCATTTTCTCCATGAAGGTTGGTGCTCCCATCTGAGAGGATGTGATGCAGTAGCTCTTGCTACTCCAACAGTAATAGTAGATGACTTCTGAATTCAGGCCACACTTAGGAAGTTTACCCTCAAGCTCCTCACAGCTATGTTAGATGAGGAACACCATATTATAGTATGTGGGAATGTAGGCAAGCAAAAAGAGATTAAGTGCAAAAAAGAAGCCAACGTTCATTTTGAACTGTGAGATGAGAAATTGTGTCCCCCAAAATGCGGTGTTCTGTGATTTCTCACAGCAGAAGCAGTGAGGGCACAAGGAAGGTCCATCTACCTCGGTCCTTCACAGTCTGATCACTGAGAGCACAGCAGTCACAAAAGTCATTCACTTGGCTTTTTCCTTACATAAGCTCTATTTTTATTTATCAAGTCTTCCTAATTTTGATTTCATCTCCTTTTTGTCTATTTTTCTGCTTTTTCATCATATTCCTAGAAGCATCCCTCACATCCAGTAGTAAAATTTTTTCCTATACTTTGACTCCAGTTCCTACTTGCTGTTTGATTCCAATTCTGCTTTTATTGTCTTCTCTGATACCTCTCTCGTCTGTTCTTTAGATGGGTTCACACTTTCATTTCTTCCAGTCTTTAAAAATTTTTGTTTCCTGCCTGTCAATGAAGGCTCCAGTCGAATAGAGGCCAGCAGATCTCTGTGCTCACTTCCATTGGTTGTGTCTCCCTTTCCTTTCCCTTCTTCTGATCTCTGATCTTCGCAACCCCCTGATACTCGTCTTCACTATACTAATTTGCTGCATCCTCTTCTTGCTGTGTATCTCCAGTAAGCCGCTGTTCGGGTTTTTTTCTTGTTCCCATCTCTGTGCCTTCTATTTCTTCAGCTGTCTTGTCTTCTCTTTCTTTGACACAGATTTGGTCCAATCCTTATTTCTCCTACTTTCGTTTCTTCAAGTCTTTTCTGAACTTCCGCCGGGGCAGCAGCCAAGTGAAAATCCTCTCCACTAGTAGGACAGTGAAAGCCACAAGAGAATGAGAGCCAACTATATTCAGTTGATAGGGCTGCTGCGTGTCTGTGGGGACTACTCCTTATTTCACTCCAGATAGCATTAGCTGACAGCAGCCAGAGAAGTTGTTGTAAAGCCTTTTCGTAATTTACTGGCTTCAAACCACTGTAAAGCACATGATGTCTCAGAACTACAATAAAAGTAATTGCTATGCCTGCCCAAGCCATAAAGGCTTGCAGCAAAATACCTTTCTTTTCTGCAACTCAGTGGAAGCGATGCTCGGTAGAGATAATGCACCTTCATGCAGTAAAAGGATGCACTGCTGCTGCTAATTTGCTTGCATGTCCTTTAATAGCATTTAGCAAAACTGAAGCACAAGTTACTCACCTGAGAAAATGCAAATAGAAGAATAAGATCACACATGAGGACTCAGGCAGAGTACAATTGCAATATAGACCTCTGACTACAAAGCTACACCAAGGTCAGGCTTGTCTTAACTATTTGGCATAAAACCTGACCCACTAAACTAGCAGGCATTCAAACATGCCCTTGTCAGAGAGCCACAATCAATAACTGTCTTTGTTGACCCCTTTAGGGTGAAAAGGGAGAGTTGGGTGTGATGGGATTGCCAGGTACAAGAGGACCAATGGGCTCCAAGGTTTGTTAACCAAACGCTGCATTTTCAGACATTGGTTTCTAATGCTCTGCTGACAGCTGCTTCTCTCATGAGTTTGCTAGAAAGCCTTTATCAAGATATATCATTTCTAATACAGCTTAAAAGATATGTTCTCCTTCATGCAAGGTTGTGTTGTCTGGTTGGGCTTGGCTGTGGTTTTGGCTTTTCATAGAAATACTTTGGTGTAAATTACTGTAACGCAAAAAATTATTTTAAAAGCAAAACTTACGTATAATTGTATCCCACTAGAAAGCTGGAGTTCTTAAGTATATCATCTGCAGCACTAACTTGTGTCTCAGTGTTTTCCACCCACCTTCTGAGACTGTGGAGGCCATTTTGGTCCTCTCCTAAAATTAGACAATCAAGTCTGGATGTTCTAGTACCAGTACGTCACTGTCTATAGCATAGTCTCTGCCTTTACAAATTTAGGCCACAATATTTTAAGGTACTTGAAAAAAAAAATGTAATTAGTTTATTCAAATAAAAGACTGGAAAAAAGAACTGAGCAATTGTTTATTGTATGTTTCTTAGAGAGAAACTCAGCTTTATAGTAACCTTTGCATTAGAAGATTATTTAAGTATAATTTAAGGAGGTTCCACGGATGGGGAGAACGAAAAAGAAGAGGAAGATTATTGCTAAAATTATTTTAGATTATCAATTGTGGTGTCTAAGGCTTCTTCATTTTCAGTTACATTTTATTTCCCTTGTTTCAATTTTTAAAACAATATCAAACCTGCTGGCTTTACCTGGCTTTCTCACACTGGCTTTTGGGCTGAGTTGTCTTGCCTTTAATTCATATTCCATAGTTTTGTTTCAGTGCAATTTTAGAAGCTATAAATGTTGATTTGCATTTACAAACTGATGCAATTAATTATTTGTGCTTCATTCTTTTTCTTCACTTTAAAGTTTGAAAGTCCTGCTTCTTGGGTAATCTTGAAAGTGAGAAGCATTAAACTATCTATCTTTCCCTTTAGGGTTTTCCTGGAACTAGAGGAGAAAAGGTCAGTGTGACAATAGAACAATGTGTAATTTAACAATTGGAAACAGTTAAGTACAAAAAGTAACTGTAGAAATGAGAATGAATTTTCATGGAGTGAAGCCGGAAAGTCCCACTGAGAACTGAAAACAAGCATTGAGAAGGAGCATAGTCTTGTGGCTTGGACTGGGATGCTAAAGAAGTGGGTTTTACACCCCATCTTCATATGAACAAGTTACTACAGTGCACCTCACTACAGTTTCCCCATCTGTTGAATGGGTATAATAATCCTTAATTGTTGATCTGGTTTATTTAGGCACCAGATAGATAGTTTTTACTGTGAGACCATACAGTGGGACCTGAACTTGAACGAAGCCAACTGGTGAAAAAAATCAAGTTTGGAAGTATTACACCCAGGAAAGCGTGTATTTAAAGTAATTATCTGTGGAGACTATGTCCCTTTTCCTACACGCCTTACTCTTAATTCTATTATAATATCAATAGAAGTAATAAGGAAACATTTTACGTTAGCTACCATATGCCTTACTCTGGAGATATTACTGTATTCTGTGTGACTCCAAATAACGCCTTGTGTGGGATAAATATTTTTTGCTTCCTTGTGAAATGGTAGTAATTAAGCTGTTGTCACTCTCTGATCTCTCTCCAGGGATCCAGAGGTGACAGAGGTGACAAAGGAGTCAAAGGAGACCAGGTAATTTTCTTTTCCAAATGGCTGTGAGCTTTAGCTAAACGTAGGTATGAGATCTAATATATTTCTGATAGCAAAACACAGGAGTGGTATGGAGGAAGGGAGCCTGGAGGCATCTTCCTGGGAGGCCAAGAGTGGTGAGGGCAGGCAGTGGTCATACCTGATAGGAGGGCAGTGGGTCAACCTCCATGTCCGTGTACCCCCCAGCCCCAGCGCATAATGGGGTCGTGAGGCAGAGGGAGATTTCCCTGTAAGTAACCTCAGTCTCTCCTGGCCTGTACAGTCCAGAACCACAACAGCTTGCCAAAATGCTTTTGGCTGGTGATATGATAAAGCTGAGCGGAAAAAGAAAAAAAAAAAAGAAAGAAAAAAAAAGAGAGGAAAAAGAGTGAGATTCTTGACTTGGGCCTGCTTTTAACTAAGAAAGGAAAAGTAAACTGCTTTTGATGTAAGTGGAGAAATGCCGTTCCCAAATACAGGCTTTGGGAGTTGTCCAGGTAGCAGGGTTGCCCGTAGACAAATGCACAACTGGAATGTTTTTGCTGGAGGAGAGGAAGCAGGTGGCAGAGGATTGGATGGAGGGGTAGTGTTACCGTACAAGGGGCTTTACAGTAAAATTTTGCTTATAATTCTCCATCTACTGCATCACCCTCAGTGCTGGATCACAGTGTGTGTTTTTCAGCCAATATCAGTACATGGCACTTGATTTTCTTCCTTCCAAGGAAGGTGCTGCTTTGTCAAAGATCACTCCACACTTTTTAATGCCTTTTGTCCTTTTACTTTGTAGGGAGAAATAGGCTTCCCTGGAATGCTGGGACAAAAAGTAAGTGGACATGATGATTGAGGAGTTGTGTTAAGTGCTGGCATAGGGTCAATGAATAGCTTCAGGAACATCCTGGAAAGTATAAGGCATTAAAGCTCTTGCTTGACTCAATGATCAACACTTCTTGGACTGACCAAATTCTTCAGGCTTTTTATCTTAGGAGAAAACTCTGAGATGTAGCTGTTTGTTCTTGTTTCTCTTTTTTCCCAAAACATTGTTTAGTCATTTAATCTTCTTCCTATTTAACATCTTTAAACTCTTGATTATAGATTCGTAACTGGCCTAATTGTTTGGGTGTTATTCACATGAAGATAATAAATATTTCCTTCTTGATACTCTGAATCAAAATGGCACTACTATAAGTAGCAGTGGTAATCCTGACCGGTTTTGATATCATCATTATTCTGTACTTAAAAAACAATCACAATTCAGATGTTGTTTTATGGGTAGAAATCCTAAACGGGGGTAATTTTATGACATAGTCACATCTTATCTCTGAAATTTGGATAAGGAAATAATGGTTGCTTCTAAGGAGGCTAGAAGATGAGTGAATTCACCTTCCTTTCCTTGAGTGATTTTGTTACACGTGCATCTTAACCGCAAAGCAAGATATTGCCAAAAGGGTCAGAGAGCTTTGCTAGCCTTGACCTCCACAAGTCTCCAAGCATGTTTCTGATTGCTCCATTTGGATGCCTGTTTAGGAAAGGATTTTTCAGGAAAATTTGGGTAAATTGTGAGAGATATTTTTCACTTTATGTTTGTTTTAAAATATTTTGTTATAATTTTGATATTCTGAGAAACAAATGGTGCCAGCGTTATCTAGAGGAATCGTGTGAATTACAGCACCATACACCTGCTGTGTTGTATAAGGCAGGTATAACCAAGGTAACATTCATTTCTGTACTTACATCCTGCTTCCTTCCCTCCACACCCACCAAGGGAGAGATGGGCCCGAAGGGACAATCTGGAGTACCAGGACACAGAGGACCTATAGGAAGACCTGGAAAACGAGGCAAACAAGTAGGACCATGGTGTTTCCCGTTCCCGTGACCTCTGATGTCTGTGTGGTTGTGGCGTACAACCATGCGGTCTATGCTCTTGATACCATGCACTTTGTCACACTGGGAGCAGACAGAAGCCCCAAAACACTTCACATGAATGCGCAGGCTGCACTGGAGTTAAAGCCTCAGCTTTAGGGCTGGCGCTTTATCTGCAGCATTCAGCATGGGGAAAGTTGTATTTTTCCTAGCTTGATAATGTACTTGTTGAATATAACTTCAGCAGACCTTGAACCCCTCTTTGAATCCTAAGCAATGCAGAGCTATGGTCTCATGTCTTTAGACTTGATGTCTAAAGAGCTGGCCGGGTCTCAGACAGCATGGAACATAACTCCATGAAGCCCTACACTTTGTAGTGCTGAGGCTGACTTAGGGAGCTGGGCTGCTGGATTTACAGGCAGCTTGGTAGGCTGCAATGGCAAGTGAGATATATCCAACATTCAGTACATTTCAGCCTGCCCAGGTGCCATCCTCTGCCCCTCATGAAAACAGGTTCCTGGGATGAGCGAAGGAAGGTTTGTAGGAAAACACCGGATTTCTGGGGCTCTGAATGAGGGAAGGATTGCTGTGGATGCTACAAAAAACATCCTCCCTCACCTCAGCTCTGGCCAGGGAGGCAGCGACAGCATCTTGCAAGGGACATCCCATTGCCTCTCCATGAATTTTCTCCCTGGCTCACCAGCGCAAAGAGCTACACTACCTCTGCTTGCAAAAACACTGCTTGTGTGCACTGGCAGTAGCTGCCTGTACACTAAGAATGGTATGCTGTAATGGATTAAACTGGTATGTCATCTGTGGTGATGAAAACCACTGGTCTATACATCCAAATCTCAGTCCCCTGTTGCACTGTAATACACTCCTGGTTTCCAGCACATGCACCAAGTGTGCATCCAGTGTCCATTCAGGCTCTGCCATTGCCACCTGTGCTTTCTGTCCATAAGATCCAATTTGGTTGAGTCAGTCTTTGCCCAGGCCCAAGCATTGGTCAACACAGATCAGCTTGCAGAGCCACAAGGCCTTGGAGATGTCTGACACAGTGCAAAGAACCAAAGCACTAAAACACTTTCTCTGTTTCTCCCATTTCCTCTGTTAACACTAAACCAAGACTGATTTGTTAGACTGGATATTTATATGACAGTTCTCATCATAGTACTGCATGCCAGGGACAGATTCTTCTGCTCTGAGAAAGGCCAGGAAGACACATAATGACCTTAAGCAATGGCAGTCTTGTATGGAAGCCTTTCAGGAATGGGATGGTTGACAAATTGCCCTTATTTAGGGCTCAAAATAATTATGTTGGCAGAACTGGTTTTTTCAGACTTTCAGATGAATTGTAAAGATGAGGAATTGTGTGTAAAATTGTTACTGACTCCTCCACTATAGCATTTCCCAAGGAGTGGATAGCAATATTGGTGTAGCTACCTGTTCAAGTTACCAAATGGGCTTCTGTGAGTGCACCTTTCCTTGTCTATTGTTTTTAAACAATGATATTAGGGGTACAAAGGAGACCAGTTCCTGCTGCTCTGAATTGCCACCTGCAGAGCCTGTTTCTTTACGCTGACTGACAGGGAAGGGAACCTGCTCCTTCTGCACCGACATTGGTTCTAATGTACACCTGCTCAGATACAGGAGCTTGTAGATGCAGTGGTTAACGGGCTCAGCTGAAAGCACTTTATTTGCAGTCTGGTTATGCCCAGCATTCCAAAGAGAGGCACATGCCTGCTTCACTGTTGCTCTGATGCTGTCAGCTAATATCCAAAGTGAAAGAATAGACTGTGTGGGGAAAATTAAAAGTTGAGTGTTAGGGAGGGAATACTAGGTCAGCAAGTAAGGACTGTAAGTGCAGTGTAAGTCTGCTAGATGACCAAGGAGAAAAAATTTTTTGTCCTTGATTTGTCAGGTTTTAAAAGCCGATGTCTGCACTTTGCCGTTTGGGGGTTGGGGGGTTATATAAACTGTGCTTGTCTGTCCTGCCAAAGTAATGTGCACAGAATATCTTTCCTTAGCATAACGCAAAGAGAAGATGCAGCGCCTGCAGATGAACGCCTGCAGATGAACTTGAACACAGTGCACTCCTTAATTGACCTTAGACATTTTGCCACATTACACAGCGTCTTAATCAAAAAGTGGTGACATAAGGCATGTCATAATTTAAGGCAACAATCAGTGTGACTAAAAGCACTGTAGTCCGGTCCTAAATTGGGATTTCTAGGCCCAAGGCTTGGTACACTAACCCCTTTGTGTACTGAAAGCAATTTCAGCATTGATCTTCTGGAGGAAAACCGGGTTTCCCCCTGTAATTGCTAAACTAGCTATTTCCTTTCCTCTTTTCTAATCCTTTGAAAAAACTTGAGAGTGGCAGGTTAACTCTGGCCACTGCCTTTAAGTGCTGTAGTTGTCTGGTTGTTTGTTCAGCTGAGAGGATCGTTTCCATCAACATGGGGCCCTTTCCTGTCTCTTGATCCAGCTGACATCCCTAGATAAAGGCAGCTAAATTAGGAACGTGTCACTTTCACTTCCATTTTGAGATACATCTTGATTATCTCACTGACTTCTTCAGCTCTCGCCTGCCTCTGGGCCAGGCTTTCCTAAAATGTGGCCAGGAGGTGGGGGTCACAAGTCGCAGCCTCACTGCCCTCAGACTGAGCTGTAACACCCAAAGCTTTGTAACTTGGGAATTCACCCTAAGGAGCAAGTTTAGGGTTTCAGGCTTGATAAGGAGGAATGACTTAGGGCTTTAGATAAAGTCACTTTGAAAGAAAAGAGAGGAATACATATATTGTCCATCGGAAAAGCTTCTCTGAATGCCATGGGTGCATGTGTAAAAAAACGAAGCAAAAATATTTAATATAAATCTCTGACGTTATTATTTAATCTATCTGTGCTAAACACGAGTGCCTTAAGCAATTGTTCCTCCAAAGCAGGAGACACAGAAGACAGCTCATTTGCAGGCAGTACATGTCTGACTGGCCCTGGCTTGCCTCTGCTGGGCCGTTATTGTGCAGGGGAAAGAGATTTCCCACAGATTTCTTGGAGGCTACGAAATCCTGGTCTGCTAGTTCTGTGTTGCATAATATAAGAAGAAATTAGGGATCAGCATTGCTGATATTCACATAAATCCTGGAGTATTTTGATTGGCGCAGAGCTTATCTAATAGGATTAAACAAAACAAATATTCAATTAGTTCTTTACGGGCCATGGCGAAATCAACCTTCCTCTGTTGCAATGGCGCAAGTGACATTCAAACGCATCCATGGGATGCAACATATTATATAACAACAAATAATTTTAGCATATATTACCGTATATGCTTCATTACTCTGAAATTAGACGTGCAACTACTCAGCGTGTGCCTGTGAATGCACATTAACCTGGAATTACACCAACTTCAAGGAATTATTCTCCTTTGCCATTAAAAGAATACTTACATAGTACGCATCATTTTTGTTATGCTAAATAATGTATGCTGTTGTTACATAAAAATCAAATCACATACTTAAACTTTGAGCTACGTAATATAGAGCCTAGAAATCCAACCCTTGCAGAGTACATAAGCCCAAAGATAAATATAGTTATTCTTAAGAATTGTCACCATATTAAATTCAGGATCAAAAATAGGAAGGTGCTGAACAGTTCTAGGGTGAAACTTCCAAATGCCTAAGGGTATGGCTGCACAAACAAGCTCTGATGAGGAAAGTTAGGATTGATTTTACAGAATATTAGATATTGTATGGTAACTGTGTGTAAGCTCATCTCCCATAGGTAATTTTACAGCATTTTGGAGGGATGTAATTTGTCAGCATGCCACACACCAGCTTGCACTTTGTAAAGCCAAGCCGTTGCTTGCCTTGCAATGATTTGTCAACATCGCTATACCCGTGGTGAGAGTCAAGGACATACAGGAGTCCAGGCACCTAAAGTACTTCTGAAAACAGTGGACCTCACAGTCATTAGCATGCTTCTGAAAAACTGCACCCTAAAACAGGGAAATGTCACTATGGAAGCCCTTGCCGATGCCTTTTTGAATTTTCTCTTTTTTTTCCCCGTTGTGTATTAGTGCGCTAACTAGGAATTTCTAGGTGTCAGTGTTGCAGTAGTGGCACCTATTTCAGCTCCACCAGCCCTTTCTTTCTGAGCTGCACTGACTCCTAGAGAGGTCCCAGGGGTAAAAAGACATCCTTAAAGAAAGGCTACCCATTTATTGGAGTCAGAGCAGGGTGACTCCTGACTCCACACAGAACAGATCTTCTGGGGACATTCACTTTTAGGAGCAGAAGTCCTGCCTAGACATGTTTTTCTGTCTCCATGTAGAAGAGGACAACATCTCTTCCCTGGGGTGGTGGCTGTGAACTTCATGCTGCACACTCCTGTTGGCGAAGGTCGTGGCCTTGGGTCTTGGGAAGCCAGTGCTGGCTGGAAGAGGTTGTGTGTTGTTAACAGTTTAGCAAATAAATGGATGTCTCCTCTCTCCTAGGGACTAAAGGGAGACATTGGACCTGCGGGTATCATGGGTCCACCTGGAAGGCCTGGTCCTTCTGGCCAGCCGGGCCCCCCTGGCCCTTCAGGATCAGGTATGCAGGAGGTCGGGTGATTTCCTAAACAGTGTCCCTGCCCCCCAGCCCTTCCTGACTCCTCACATATGCCTACATAGGCTACTTTATGAGAAGTGCTGCGGGGTTTTGTTTGCTTCTCCGCTGACAGCAAAGAGAGAATTTCTCCTGAAGGCAGGTCATGCCATCATTGTCCATTACAAGGACTCTATACCTTACTTTAAAGCCTACATTATGGCTTCTGATGATTCAAATGAAACCAAAAACATGGCCTATGTGGTACCTGTGGGAATTTGGTATATGGGAATGATGAAAAGGAATCTGGTAGCCTTGAAGGGACTAGTTAATCTCCATCACCAAAGGTCTGCTGCTTCTCCAGATATCCTGGCTTACAGTGAAAGATTATGATTTCTAATCAGCCAGGACATACTCACCCTATAAAAGAGATGAGACTCAAGTCACAATGGCAGTAAGGAAAGAAGGGAAGAGAAGGAAAGGGATAGGAGCCAGAGGGAAAAAGAAGGGTAGTGAAAAAAAACTTTCTCTTTTTGATTAAATGCCATAGATCTATGCTCACTGCAGTTGTGCGTGTTGTAGAAATCACGAAAAATTCTTGTAACTGATAATTGTACAGCTTCAAAGCTATGTATGCACATGAACTCTAGGCAGCTTGTGAGACCAAGTGTAGTCATGAAAGACAATACACGACCCACAATGTTCAGTGGCAGCGAACCCTCAGGTAGGGTTTTCTCAACCCAGATATATAGTAAAGTACCTGAAAAGAAAGGCAAAACCAGTTGGAAACTACTATTGTCCCAAATGGGCAACAGCTGCTTGCACTGCAGCCAGTCTGTTCAATGCCCTCTTCCATTTTGCTTTCCCTTTTTCTTCCCTTACTTACATCTCTTCCTTCTGGTGATCTGGAAATGGTACATGTGAAGCTGGGGGATGCTTCAAAATCATCACATATCTCATGTCTACCATTATGAACTGTCTTTGTCCTGAGTGAAATAGCTGAGGTTTTCAAAGGGCAGAATTTTCACCATGCCGATGGGAAGGCAGCCAGGATCTTGAGATTACTTTTTAAAGGCTTTATTCCATCCACAGAAAGTTTATGTCTCAGGCTTGTTAATCTTTTTCCTCTAGAATATAAATTCTGATCCTAAACGACATTTCTGTAATGATGTCACCGCTTGCAGTATGAATATGTTGGCGCATAGTCTAATTCTGCAGAGTAGTGCAACCTTGCCAAAGTTTGAAAGTCAAAAAGCATTTTTTTTTAGTTTTTATTTGTAGCACTCCCTTATTTCTGGTTGGGTTTTCTTGTGCAGAAACCTCTGAAACTGCATTCCTCAAGTGGTGGCACAAAGGCACAGGTCCAATACATTGTGGATGTTTACAGTCCAACTCTACTAAACTCAGTGCATAAGTGCTGTAGAGTGATCTGTGTATTCATCATGACCTGAATTTGTGTAGCTCCAAACAGGCTGACATTTACCTGGAAATCCTGAGCAAATGGCCCCTCTTTTTCCTTGTAAAGTTGGCAGAAAAATTTAAAAAGTGATCTGAAAAAAGTGACTGTGCTACAAATCGTGGTCTTTCTCCTGAAATGCTGGAAGTGGTGGTTCTGGTAATCACTTCCTTCAGTTCCCAGTGGATTTGGTCGTAGATGTGCATCTTTGAAAATTTACATAAATTCATATATCCACCTGACCTGTACTTTTACTACTAAGGCTGTTTGTGTTTTATCTGTTAACTTCATAACAAGGCAACCTGGCATTTTGCTTCCTAGGGCAATTCGCAATAGGACCAAAAGGGGAAAGGGGACTTCCAGGGCCTCCGGGGAGATGTCTCTGCAGATCCCCACAGCATGTGAATAACCCGCCACATGAGGAACCTGTCTTTGGACACAGTTATCTGAAAGTCCCTGCGGTAAGCAGATTTTCTGGGAGAGGATCTAAGCGGTTCTTAAATACTTTTATTGTAAGAGGTGGCGTACTCACCAATATTTTGGATTTAACAAGGAACATGTCTATATGTGGGCAATGTATCCACCACCTCTGAGATCCAGTCAGGGCAAAAGAGTCTGATCTCATAACTAGTCTGAGGGTTGAGTGGTTGAGGTGCTGAAATGCAGCTGTATCAAACCTTTTTTATCAATCCTTTTTTCAAGTCTGAGGATGCTCTCTTCCATCTCCTACTATATATAACCTGTTCTTGTTATTTCAGTAAACTGAAATGTATTTCAGATTGCTCAGTGAAATAAGCATCTCTTTCTTGTTTATGTTTTATATCTCCTTCTGCAAAGAGAGTGATTTCAGAATTGAATATTGAGGTCAAGCATTTCACGTATACGATAGAACTTTCTCCCAAAGAACAGACCCTCTACCTTGGACAAGAAAGGGGTCTCCACGAACCATGGAAGTCAGGCTTCTGAGCTCCTGACTGTAGACATACACTTTATATAGCTAATTGCAGTCTTTAACCTTCTGCAAAGCATTTTTACGAGCAAATCGGACAAAGTACTTTAAAGGACAAGTCATTGATGGAAAGTGACTAGCAATCTTTCATCTCTGATTACTTTGGGCTTTGTAAATACTATTTCTGTACTTTTCCTTCTGCTGGTCCCTGCCTTATTATTCTGTTCACTGTAGCACTTAATCAGCAATGAAAACGCTACCTTGCTGCCGTGTACCAGCATAGCCCAGCCACTCTGCTCATGCAAGTGGATATTGTGCGGTGTCTGATCGTCTCTGAATGACAATAAGCAGCAATTAGCTTTGTTAACTTTCCCATCTGTCACCTTGTCAGAAAGCTGTTACAGTGTGTGAAAGGGGCATACTCACAACACTGTCCATTACGCTGGGTCATTGATCTCAATCTTTTGCATGAATGTGCTGCAAGTATTGCCAGCTGCTCGCTCATCCCTGTCCATGTTGCATTACAGAAAAGCCAGTTATTTTAAAACTTAATGGTGAGAGAAGAAAGTGCATGAAATAAAGGTGCAAATCACATCAGGCTGCACACTATTGCAAGAAGCTGTCATGTACTTAGCAGCACCGAGAGCTCACAGGATAAGATACAAGGCTTGCAACATTCTGCGCAGGTCTTATGAGCCTCCTTTTCCATCTGGCATAGTTTCATATTAGATCTTAAAAGAAGATAATGAGAGTGTAACTACCTAAAATAGAAGCACCTTACACTATCTTTGTGAGCCCTCATTTGATGGTGATCAGGTGCCATTTCATCCTCAGAAATGAGGGATGGCACAGAGGCAAGCCTCAGCTCTGAAAGTGGAGCGCTTGCTGAGTGGCGCTCCCCCTTTGCCTGCCCCATTTGTTTTGCTCCCTCGAATGTCAAGTGCAGGAGCTTAAACATTGCTATTATTTATTCTGTTCAGATCCCCATGTAGCAGCTTTGAAGCCTGCCTTGTACCACTTGAAGCTTATTGTCAGGGTTGCTATAGCTGCACATGGAAAAGACCCGGAGAAGGTGCTTTGTGCCCCCAGTCCCTGTGTTGCGCGGTTTGCCAAAGCAGCATCCTACCGCAGCACGTCCCCAGTGCAATCACCCACTTGCCGTCAACTCCTCCAGTGCCAGTGCTGCCAGAGGAGAGGAGAGGCTAGGAAACAAAGCCCCGGTTTTCTGGCACTGGCTAAGAGTCATTCGGGTTTTCAAATCTTTTGCCATTTCTAAGGCGGTATGTGTAACGGAGAGTTTCAGAGAGCACAGATCTGCTATTGATTTCAAGAGAAATTAGAGCTCTGGGGCTGGGACTTGAGCTCCTAAACACAATTACAGAATGAGTTCCTTGCTGGCTTTCTATTTCTTCGCTTTCTATTTCTTTGCTTTCTTTCATTCAAGCTGAAGGCATTTTTATTTAATGCTTCTTTAATGAAATTGGCCTTTATCAGGGGTGAATGGAATATTCTGCTATGTAAAAATTCCAGGGTAATCTGCTTTAAAAAGAGCCAATTCCGTTTATGCTAGTGGGAATCAGGCTCAGCCCTAAATCCATTTTCCTCAGAAGCATTCCATTTGCTTTTTCTTAATTTAAAAATGGTTTGAATCTTGCTAAAAATAATTTGATTAAGCTGCCAAAGGAAGAGATTATTTCCTAATGCCCCTTACAGCCAATTTCAGTGACTGAGACTTTTTAAAAAATGGTAAGAGAGCAGCTCATGCTAGTTTTTCCATTTTGAACTATTTTTTTTCTGTTTAATTGAAGACTTGGCTTTAGACTAAAGTATGTGCATGTAAAGAAACATTCATTTCAATGCCAATTAAATCTAAACTGCGCTGAGCAACGCATTCTTTCTTTTGTAGCCCTAAACATGCATAAAATATTATCAACAAATCCACAAAAAGCGCTTACGCCCGTATGGTTGTTCCATCATCTAACCATTTGAGCATCTGAAATTTTTTCTTAGCAATGATTGTGCATGAGTACTTGCGTGATCATTACCTGTGGATGTGCATTTTGAAATATATGGCCATTGGAGCCATAGCTAGGAGCTCAAGAAAGACTGTTCTCGTCTGGAAACTTGTGCCTCTTCTTGCCAGTTACAAAGGAGCCTCTTATGGTCTGGCAGTCCGTGAGTCTAAGTTCTCACCCAGGGCTGGAATGCCATTGTTTTTGAAAACAACCAAACCATTTTCCTGTGCAATTATTTACTTATTTGCAGGTACGTATGCCAGTTTACAAAACTGGATTCCATGACAATCCAAAATATTTATTGAGAGGGTTACCAATCACCTCTTTTTCTGTGCCTCAGATTTTTGTGGTGAATAATCAAGAAGAATTGGACCGGTTAAACACCGAAAATGCCTTAGCTTTTAGAAGAGATCAGAGATCTTTGTATTTCAAGGATACCTTTGGATGGCTCCCAATCCAGGTGAAAATATGACTGTGATCTCAGAAAACTTGTGAGTGTGTTCTTCATTTTTAAATACGGAACATACAACTGTACTTAAGGTGTCAATGAAACAAATGGAGAAAAAGCTCATTTTTGAGCACTGCCACAACTGTACCTAATTCTGTGATTTTTGTTCACAGAAATCTTAATTACTGAGGCATTAACTCATCAGTGTCACAGATTTTGCTAACCTCCCTGTGAACCAGGCTCCACTGGTGAAAAAACTGGGGCTGAGTTTGGGGAATTATGATAGTAAAGAGCATTTTTTATTTAATACAAAATAAGGCAAAACTCACCAGAGTACAAAGTTGTGGGAAAACACAAACTCTGTAGACCAAACCCATGTATTTCCTTATTGCTTCAAGGCGCTCAGCTGAGTCCCGCTGAAATCAGCAGCAGGATCCTTCTTGTGTCCACTGAACTTCGAATCAGATTCTGTATAAACCCTGTGAACCACCAAATAGCAGGATAAAACCCAGTTGTGGGATCTGCCTCCCACAACCCTTCATCTCTACTTGCTAGCCAGGCTGCTCATGGTCTGTTCGGTAACTGCTGTGTGTTTCTTTGGCCAGCTGACCCCTTTCTATCCCGTGGATTACCGCTTCGAGGCTGGCAGTACCTGTGGAGATGGAATCATACAGGATGGGGAAGAGTGCGACGATGGCAATGCGGTGGTGACCGATGACTGTATAAGTAAGTTACAGCACATCAAGAGTAGACTCTTTCTACCAGGGAATGTGCATTGGTTGTTTCCACAGGGTGCACTGCTGTGTAAATCACACACGTGTTTCACTCAGGGGAGCTTGCATGGTTTGTGGATCGAGTGCAGGCACGGGCAGAGGGAGGCACAATGGCCATAGTGCGAAAACTGAGGTCCTTCGTGCACGTAGATGCCGCACACCAGCACAAGACAGATGTGACACCAAATACTTCTAATGCATCCTCATTGAGGACCGTGTACCTCACTGAGCAGAGATGTCTTAAGTCAGAGCAAAACCGCTGCATTTCAGGGGCCAAATCCAGCAGCTGCTTTACATACGCACCTTCCTCAGGGGCTGCTGGCTTTCCGGCCAAAAGATGCAGCATACCTTTGCAGTGCACCACAAAACCCCTTGAGACAGACACTGAAGCTGACTGTTTCTAATAGTAAGCTAGATCTTGGGTTGAGTAACTTCGGATTTTGTTATTCACTTGCATAGGGAAGGTGTTAGCTCACTACCTTCACTATTAGGTGTATACAACATCTGATTCTTGTCTAGTCAAACTTCCTTTCATTTTGCTGGTTGTGGATAGCAATGAGCATATAAGCATACAGGCAGCTGTGGCAACCTTCACTTCTACATTTCAGTTGCTTTTGTGACTTGATTCCTTCCCCAGAGCACAGCACTCTACACCATCTGCAGCTGACACACAGCTGGTTTGGTACTCTGTTGGTTCTAGCAAGGGGATGCTTCTTCACGTTTCAGAACAGGTATCAGCCAACGCTGAAAGATGCAATTTCTGGTTTTGATTTATATAGCCCTCCATTTTTTTTAGCCTGACTTTGAAAATGAGGTGTATGCAGCCACACAATATGTGAGTTTGTCCATCCACCTGTCTGTCGCCACAGTTCCCCTTATAACTTAGGAATCCCAGCCATCTTCTCAACAGCAACAGGGAAGAGATTTCAAAGGCAATTCAGTTGCAATAGGTATAGGGAGGCATGTAAACAAATGCCCCTCTAAGCTTGCCTGACTGCAGAGTAATCCAGTGAAAGAGCATGAGCTCTCCAGGCTCTAAGCATGAGAAAATGATTCAATTAGAATTTGCAATCAACCATGGGGAACAAGCACGCAGGAAAATAGTGGTCATTAGTTCTAGTGCCTGCAAAATTGTGTGTTGTGTGTCTGCAGGCACATCGTGTTACTTTGTGCTGTACACTGGGCAAAGGTACAGGTCGATCGAGGCCTTGCAATACATAGACTTGGACAATAATGTGACCCAGAGTTGTCACTAAGTTGCTTGGAAATGAGCATATTGTCATCGTTCTCCTCTTGTGACTGAACCAAAAGATTAACTGAATGTTAAGTGGATTTAATTGTAAAATGGGCTTGTTGTTCTTAGAAGCATAAATTTATAACAAAGAGATCCTTGGTGCAATTAATTAATCATTTCTATTTGTAAATAAACCACTTTAACTCTTATAAACCGCCTATTCTTAAGTGTCCTTTGAATTTGTTGCTCAATAGCGTCTCTGAGAACATGTCAAAGGGACAGCGAATCGGCTCAGTTAATTTTTTCAAGTTATAAAGTCATACTCAACAATTGAAGACATCAAAAGTCCAGTTGCTAAAATAACAAACAAACCCACAAATTACTGCAGCCTACATGCCTGTCACGATGAAAAAATGTCACAAGGCCCACTCACACTCAAGGCAGTAGGAGTCAGCAGTGCAAAAAACACCTTTTTGGCAATGATTTCATACTATCTTTTTATAGGCAATAGTTCTGCATAATTCTGTTCATATGTGGGAACTCACTTGCAGTAGACACGCACAGATACTGTGCAATATCAGGTAAAGGTCTAGGTTGGGATTTTCAAACATCTTAATGACTTCAGAGTGGTTTTTTGAAATTGTGAGCTCCCTAAATAATTTGTTAAATGTATTTTATGCTTCCTTTAATGTATTTTGATAGTAATTATCTATGGTAATAGTAATTATTAGAATAAATGCTGTTATAATTAGTGTTTCTGTAGTAATTATTTTTAGTAGTTATTCATTCTTTCCCTTGGTCATTGAAATTAGGCTAAAAAAAAGCATGTTCTTTGTAGTGAAGAGTATGGCTCCTTCAAAGACAGTCCTTACAGGCTGCCCTCCCCAAAATGCCTTGTTTTACACTTTACCCTGAAAAATCTAGTTCCACTTACCTCGTGCCTTTTTTATATATGAGGTGCCTTGAAGGTATTTCTTTCTATATTTTTCACTAGGATGCCGCCGTGCTTACTGCGGAGATGGCTACAAACATGAGGGGGTCGAAGACTGTGATGGGAAGGATTTTGGATATTTGACATGTAAAACATATCTCCCTGGGTATGTATGAGTTGTCTTCACTTTGGTTCAGGGTTTTTTTGTGTTTGGTTTGCTTTTTTTTTCCTGTCAGCTTTAAAACAGAGGAGTATTAGCTATTTAAACCTTGTTCCATTGGGACCGCTGCAGGTAGTGAAGGAGAAAGTGTCTATCAGATTATTTCTGCGTATCATTGATTTCAAGGGCTAAATCTCATCTCTCAGTAATAAGCACATGCTTCTTACTCAAGATGAATGGAGGTCACATAGACATGTTTGCCCATCGCTTGCAAAGATTGCCTCATTTGGTGACGTTATCATTGTATCAGTGTTCACCCATAACACACCAAGAGCAGGAAAGACCATGAGAAAGAAATTTTCACACTGAAGGAACAAAAAAAATAACCCAAACCACAACTTCCAACTGACCTCCCTTGCCCTTACCATTAATGGGTACTCTAGGGGTGTCTTTGTTTCTGAATCAACCGGTCATCTATCAGCCCTTCCAAAGGCCAGGAAATTCACTCAACAGCAGATGCAAAGCCATGCATTTGCTTAGCAATGATGTCCTTCATTTAAAACATCTGCTTATTGTTGACTTGCCTTCTCTGCCTTTGTTTAAGTAGCTTTCTCTGGTGAACATTTTACCTCCAACAGCAGTACCTCTATTTAACTGTCAGGTATTGTTATGGCTAACAGGAAACATTTAATTTGCAAATGGAATTATGCGCAGGGCCCTCATCCTTCTTGGAAGAATAATGTGATAATTGACAGGAATAAGAAACCACAGGATGTCTTTGTAAGTAAGTCAAGTGCTGTGCTAATCCTTCCATTGCAATTGTTGGAGCACTCCTGGTGTAAGAAATTACTAAAATCAAGACAAGCAAACCTGACAACCTGAAACATTTTACAGAGATCTCATCTTCAGACAGTGTGGAGCTGTTTTCTACAGTGAAAACTATTCCCTTCGAAGAGCCTGAAGTTTGGTGCCAAAAATAGCACCACAAAAGCTTGAGAAATTTTTATAAATTTCACTTCCCATGTATAGTCAAGTTGTGAAGAGCAACTGAGATCCTTTATTTTTGCGTGCGCGGTCTGCAAGTTATCTGCTAAACCAAAGCTATGAATCATGAGTAAAATGGGATAAGTATGTGAGCATGGCACTCCCGTGGGAGTTTCATCCCAAAGCACCCTTTCCTCCAAGAGCTCTTCTGCAACCGATTTTCCCATTTTCTGCTCTTTCCAGACCCCAAATCCCTTTAATACACCTCCACTTCAGATTTTACGCTGATTTTCTGAGAATGTGGGTTATCCAAGGACATAGTTTTAAGGACCTGCTTAATGACTGCTTTATCCGCAGCTTGTGAAATATCTGATGGATCAGTTATTCACTTAGACATGTGCCAGAAATAAAAACTTAGGAAAATGCTTATTTTGTTAACATCTCAGCTCAGGTCTTCAGCAGCTAGAGTCACTGCAGCTCAGTTTAAGCCAGTAGAAAGACAAAAATCACTGTATTTCCTTATTTTGTAAGGTCTCTTCCATTCACATTTTTTTCTTTCAAAGGTGGGCATGCATCGCTATCGTTATTTCAAGTACGTGAAAAATAAGTTAAAGGACAGGCACATTCGTGCCAGCTGGAGCCATTGGAAGTAACTGGAAAAACACTTAACTCAGCTCCTCAGATATTTAGTTACACAGCTCCTGTGGGTGAGCACTAAGGCCTCTTGCACGCACCCCCACATAATGCTCAAGTCCCACTGCCAATGGGGATTTTATTTTTCTTTAATTTACATTACTGGGAATTCAGTCTTCACTTATAGTTTATCCTGGGCTTTTATGTTGCTGACGAGGGGGAGCACAGTGGAGCACTGATGGAGATTACTCTCTTATTTTGTTTCCCATACAGTGCTGCTCATGACATTTTCTGATATTCTTTACTCCTACAGAGAGCTACATCCAGAAACCATATAATGTGAACTACAGCATACTTTAAAACTGATATATTCTCATTTATTTTAGGTCTTATGGAAAATTGCGATGCACTTCTTACTGCTACATTGACTCTACACAGTGTCGATACTTCACATGAGGGGAGCGGAGGTGGGTAGCATCCCACATGTAGCAGGGTGCTAGGTGCTACACTATCATCTATCCAAGAAGGACTAGGACAAAAAACTCCACCACCCACCTCTGTGTGAAAACAAAGACACGTCATGCTGCTGATGGCTATTTTGAGATGTTTTTCTTTTTTTCTTTAATTGAGTCAGATTGGGAAAAAATAGGACCACTGCATCCTGTCTTAATAGAGAAATGTCAACCTGTTTGCCAGTAAGACTTTCATGTGGCTGTGGATGGCAGCTTGCTCTCCATCACAAATGCAACATTAAGCTACTGGAAACTGAATTTCATTAACCAGGAATATCGTGTAACAATTACCTCGACTTAGCACTGTTAAACCTACATGTAAGCTCTTCAGGGTTTTTGTCTTTAAACCTTCTCAGCATAAACACGAAGCATATCTTGGATGCGGTGTTTATAGAGACTTTCTCTTTTACTACAATGTGAACTTTGCAAGTGTTGTATCCACGTGAGTGATGACTTCAGTGGCATTAAGGTTAACTGTACACCTTCATGGGTCGAAGGAGCGGAGGCCCTTCAGTATGCTTTCAAGATCAGCAAATCAGCCAAAAAAGGTGGTTAACTTCACCTTCAGGCTAAGATGTTTGGCTGTGTGTGTCTGTATGCACGCACAGAAATGCAAGCAGACACAGGAGGCCTCAAACTGCAGACCACAAAGGCCAAACTGGACAAATAAACTGTGAAATAGGCAAGGAACTCTCTCCCAGGAGAAAATCAGACAAGGACAGAAGATAAAGAAGGAACGTATTTCCATATTTTTCACCTCTGTTGAGCTGGCTGGGCTCCGCATGACCTTGAAGGGGCTGGGACAACATTGGTTACCTGCCTGGAACCACAGCGCGACCACATACACGTTGCCAGCGCTCTGGTTTCCACACTGGAAGGTCTTTTTGATTTCATCCCCTTGTCCACCCGGCCATCATCATTCAGTTACTGGCTATACCCTGTTCTCTCTCCCCCTCTCTCCCACTTGCTGTTTCTGCCATCATGTCTGGGGTACCCCCCAGTGTAAGTTCTCACTTTTGTATCGCTGTAAATCAGATCTTGGAGGACGGTGTTTGTGGATGCTCATTCATGCTGTGTAATGTACATGTATTTTTGTTTTTCAGAAAGTTTGTTCACCTGTATTAACTCTGATAGGAGTCGGGGCAATTATATACTTATTTATTAGCAGGCATTAAAGAGCATATTTCACATGGAAAGCATATTAAATGTTATGTGAAAAAGAGTCTATAACAGAAGAAAGTGAAACAAAAGATGTGCAGAATTCAGAACTAAGAACCTCAAATCAAGATATTTTCCTACAAGCCACTCTTCTGCTTCACAATAAATGCTGTGCATGACTCTGAAATGCACAAGTTGTCTGCACCAGTGACAGCCCTGCAACAGCTGCACTCGCACTGGTGCTTTGTAAAGGTTAAATAAAGGTGGATGTTGCATTACAACGATAATGCATTAAAGTAATCAAGAAAGGGATACGACTCTTACCGCCTGTATAGACTTTGATTCTGCATGTCCAAAGTGGTACTGGAAGTTACCAATTTAAAGAAAAAACAAAACAAAAAGTGTACTCTTTGTGGCTATCACTTACCTGGGCTCTTTATGCTGCTGTGTAGTCAAGCGACCAGCGTTTGTAGCCCAGTTCAACAGTTCAAAATTTTTGTTCTCATTACTTTATTTTTTTAAAAAAACAGAGGTCTTAATAAAAGGTCAAGGAACCACTGGGCCAAGGAACTTGCCCAACACGAGCTCTGGAAATTTGTGCGCTAGCACAGCTGCTTTTTGTTTTCCCGTGCTTGTGCAAGCGGTGGGTTCCAGCAGCGTCACACCACACGGGAGCACATGTCCTGGTGGGAGGCTCTCGTGGACCACCACGCTCCCAGCAGCATATCCTGCTGGCCAACTCTCCGGCTGAACCTCTGGCAGCATCTGCCAGGTGTTACCATCCCAGGCTTGGAGACACTTCCTCTGAACTCCTCACCTTCTCCAAAGAGTTCATTTCTACTCCCCAAAAGGCAGGAGTCTTTGAGAAATCTGGTAATCCCCGTGGCCTTTCGCCTTCAGTTTTAAGTCGCATAATTTTTAAAAGCTCCTACCTCCAAAGGATGTCGAAGTTGCAAAGCTAAGCACATGGAGGGTAAGAAATGTAAACAGGAGGCATGCTCACATAGGTTAAATTGTACTCTGCTGCACATGTTCAGGAAGGGGCGTATCAGTCTGGTCAGAAAACACTGGCAGTGCATGGATTTTAAATGGACTTTATTAACACAGCACAAACAATTCAACAAGTTAACAGAAAGAAAGCAATGCAAGATTTAAGGGGAAAACAACCCAAGACATGAAACAAGTTTCTTACTACCATTACTGTCTTGTTCCCCTCAGATGATTAAGCATAAGAAAGACATCTGGGAAGGTGTTAAGTATATATGATTTAGAAGGCTACAAAAGAAATCCTTCCTCCTTATTTCTGACATACCCGCTTTATCATTAATTGGGGATTCTTCAGCTGGATGGTGCCTGGTCTGCTGTGAATTATCTTCCCTCTTTCTCTGAGTTTAACAAATTGTGCCAAGTCTGGTTCAAAAGTTAATTGAGGTATTTCAGTTCTTTGGCCTTTTGTAGCAGCAAATGCTTATGGGAGAGTTTTCTAATGACTAGTATGCAACTTTAGACAAATCCAGGAACAGTATGAGCTTACACCACGCACTGTATTAAATGTATACTAAAAATCCAGCTTGCACTTAATATGTAATTAAATATATGTAGTCCTTACTACGTGTATAAGCAGCTCATGTCAATAAATCATGCTACCTTAGTCATGGTATGTCCTCACTTTCACTTACTTCATTTTGGGTTTAACAACACAGCTTTTAAATATAATTACCTAGTTTAAGATGCTGGGGAGAGAAAAAAAAACAGCGCCTCNGTATGAGCTTACACCACGCACTGTATTAAATGTATACTAAAAATCCAGCTTGCACTTAATATGTAATTAAATATATGTAGTCCTTACTACGTGTATAAGCAGCTCATGTCAATAAATCATGCTACCTTAGTCATGGTATGTCCTCACTTTCACTTACTTCATTTTGGGTTTAACAACACAGCTTTTAAATATAATTACCTAGTTTAAGATGCTGGGGAGAGAAAAAAAACCAGCGCCTCTTCTCCCATGCTTTCTGTCTCTCCTCACTTGCCACTGGACCTCGCTCTGTGCAGCCACACCGTCGTGCACAGCCTGGGAGGGTGCTTGTGCATCCCTGCACCCGATCCCGGGTGCCTGTGCACCCCTACACCTGGTCCCGCCCCTGCCTCAGCCCCAAACGGATCCATGCAACATACCATGTGCAGAACTGCTCTGCTTTCATTGATTTCTGGCTGTAATCAGTGTCACATGGACTACTTTTAATAAGGCTTTGGGCTGCGGTTTGGGGGATTATCTCTTCCTGCTACCTCATAATGTACTGGCTGGTCTGTAACTCCTGCTAGAGGCTGAGCTCATGGCTGCAAACCAGAAAGCAATGGTTTCAGGTGCTGCTGGACAATAGGAACAGTGATGTTGACACATAGGGTTCGGCCATTCCCAGCAGCCAGTGCCCAGGCTTTGGGAAGAGGCTCCTGCCCTGCAGCGGCAGCCAGCAAGTCTGTCCTCCCAAGGCTTTTGCGTACAAGAAGGCATCCCAGAAAAGGGCAATGCTGTCTGCCCCGAGGGAATGGAAGTGGATTGACGGCCAGAGAATGAATGAGTCTTTTGGGCAGCATATTTTCTGCCTATCCTTTCTACAAGTTCAGCTTCTGTGACTCTTGCCTCTCCGGCTTCCCAAATGCCTATGTCATCTCTCTCTTCTCTTCAAATCATTCAAACTTTCAGCTGCCAGTCTATCCTTGCCCATGAATCTGGCCACACAGTTCATCTCCTCCTTTCTTTGTTCTTGTGATTTCCTTTAACAGCATCGAAGTTCATATCCTTTGTAGCCCCTTCGAAACCCTGCAATGCCCTTGCTGCTCTGCAGGCACTGGGTTTTGTTGGCTTCTTCTTCAGCCTCTCACACGATCCCTTTGCTAACATCTTCCTCACGTTGCAGCTCCGCTAAGCTCACAGCAAAGCCCCTCGGCCATGTTTCTTACCTTCTTAAAGGATGGTTTCTTAGTGAAGCCAACCTCAATGTCTCTAAAAATCATGTGGTGCAATTCCCGTTTCAGTCCCACTGATCTGGACAAGGGAAGAGGGGATCCGTGGTTATCCTTTAACTGGAAGTCCCCCAGAACAGGCATTGTCCTTGAGCACCAGCCGTTTATGAGTAATAACAGTAATAAGTCCCCAGTTTGCTGCTTTTGAGGACAATTCAATAGCTCTGGCACTCCACTGCCAAACACAATCAGGACATGTATTAAAAAAAAGGACCAAAACAAACCCAAGAGGGGGAAACCAGTAGTGTGCTGTAATTCTTTGATGACGCTTAAGTGCATCATGCAGACAAGGCAATGCCGCAAGAAGATCTTTGAAGAGCTGTTGGAAAAATCATGTTTTAATTCACAAAGTGTGAGACAACAGAAAGCGCTTTGTGATAGACTCTCAAGTTCTTCCTCTGATAGCTTTCACCTAAGGAGGCGGATACAGCAAAGCAAGTGTCCCTTCCTGGAAAACCATTCCTTTGCACGGAAAGCACCAAATACTGGGCTGTTGAAGTCTGCTGTAGGCAACATAAAGTGCTGGCAGAAAGACAGACTGAAGTAGACAAACAGCGAATGTAAAATTGGGATCAGGAATCTGGCTCAGAGTAACTGATGATGCTTAGTGATCTGGTAAGGGACTGTGCAATCTGCAGACTGTCTGAGTGCTGCCAAGCCTCAATAAAAGGGAAAAAAGGAACAAAGCCTAAGTACATATGCCATTTTTTGTCTTTATTGAAGATGGTCAGCGAACCACCCCCCCACCCGCTGTAGTAATACATTCAGTTATATGCTAGGCAATGTGCTCTTTGCTGCAAACTGGGATCCTCTGTGCTGAAGGCTGGTGTCACTCCAGGTCTGACAGGGCCAGAGCAAAGCCTGGGCACATGCTTTCATTGCATCAGCAATTACTGGGGGCATTTAGGAGGATGGCCCTGAACCAGCCCAGCAAGGAAAGGCTGCATTTGAAAGGGTAGCCAGGCCAAATTGTATTAGAGGAGTGTACTCCTGCTGGAAATTACATTAGTGGCTACTTCCCTTCCTCTGCCCCCAACAAAATCTTGCAGTTAAAAAGCACTGAGTTATAGCCCCGACCTTTCAGGGCTTTTAGTTTGCTCTGACAGTTTCCTGTGCATCTGAGGGAGGGTCTGGTTTGGATGCACAACCTTCTCAAGTGAGAAAGATCAGAGTTTAAACAGCCATGTTTTGCTGCAGCCTTCCACCCTCTACTGAAAAAGCAGCCCTCCCTGCACGGGCTTCTGCTCATAATTTTCTCCGGAAAAGGAGGGGGAAGGAGAACGGTGGAGCTGAACCCGTCAAAGCCTCCCGCAGCAAAGCCAAGCAGCGCTACAGGGCACTGCGGGAAGCCAGACCCTCTCTGGCCATCGTGCTCAGGGCAGGAAGGAGCCTTGTGCCACATGTATATTGGAGCATCTCACACTCTTCAGGAAAAGCCATCTGCTGGGCTGCCCCCAGGGCCGACGCTACCAGCGGCATCTCCTGCAGGACATAGGGAAGGACAAAGCACTCCCCAAGCTGTTTTGCAGGTGCGGTCAGGAGCCTGCCTGGCTGGTGCGTGACAACACAAATGCAGAGCCTCGACAGAGCAGGAATCTGAGGTAACAGCACGATAAACCAGCCGGGAAGAAGGGGATGTAACACTAACCTCTGCAGACAGCAGCACGTTTAGTATATTTAGAAACTCGGCAACTGATAACCCTCTCAGACAGTCTAAAATATCACCATTTAATAAGTGAACGAACTGACATTGGCCTTAAATTCAAGCTCATGGCAAGATGTATGTGTTTGACCCTTGTGCCAGGCATGTGACGAAGCTTTCAGAGTTCATCTTGGAGAGCAGAGACCTGTCAGCATCCCCCATGCAGGGGCAGCAGTGCAGGGGACAGTTATTCACAGTCACGCTTCCAGGGGAAGAGCCACCCGACAACATTTCTCACTGAACCACTACTGAGTGCTGACTAAAGATGTGGAAATGCAGGCATGTAAGACATTTTGCTTTGCTTTCTTAACCAGAGCAACTCTAATTTAGTAGAGCAAGGAGGGAATAGATCTGGGATCCCATACCGTTCCCCAGTCCCATGGCGGGGGCCCAGAAACTTTTTAATGATTTTGTTTGGAAGAGAAGAGCCCCGTTCTCATTTCCATCGGGCATGTTCCCCCACAAAACTCACCACGCAGGAGCTGGGGGAGGCTGCACTGAGCCCATCAGACACTTGGGACAGGTTATGCTTGGTGCTTCCCATGCCATTCAGAGGTTATTTGATGGAAAAACATATACAGGAACCTAGCAACCCTGACATTTCATAGCAATATAATTTCTTTTACACATTTCCATTGGGTTTGCCCTCTTACCTCTCTGGCACTACTGCTCTGAGGACAGGATGCGCCAAGCGAAGTAATATTGAGCAAGTTTAGATTTTGAGTTGTTGCCAGATTTAAAGGGGAGGATGACCGATTAGAGATAAGAAACAGAGAATAGTTCTGACAACTGAACTTGCCCGAAGCGTCCTGTGGAAATGTGTACACCATGGGCCAAAACCCACAGGGACGCTGGTCATGAAGTACAATAAAAAGCCAGGTTGAAGCTGTGGCACTCCAGGGCCTTCAGATAAACCATCATAAACCATCTGGTGGCCACAGTGGCTTGTTGCTGTCTCACTGTCATTTGACCAGAGATTAGCTGTCAAACCTGGCAGGAACCCCAAAGTAGGAGCATGGGGCAGTGGGGTGAAGCTGGTAATCTCACTGGTCTTGGTGGGCGCAGGGGAGAGCAGAGAGGTTTGCTCTGTGCCAGGACTTTTTGAGCAACACAACATCTGGTGTGAAACGCTGCAGGATTACGGCTTCTAAATAAAGCCAGGGAGCTTTACCTGTTGCTGCCTGGGATCCACAGGCTCTGCTTTAAGCTGTCCGAGACCAAGCTGTTATGCTAATCTAAACATGTTAAGTATTTATTCTCCACTCCACCCTATCCCATTATGTAATGAGCAATAGTGTCCTGTAGGTTTGCCAGGGAGTAACCGCATGGCAGGGAGCACTGAACTGCTGACAATGGCCCTTGGGGCAAATAGGTTCACATAAGAGAGTTTGTACTGGGTATAGGCAATGAAGAACTGAGCCCTAAGGACAGACAAGTAACGTGATTATTCCTCCTGCATTCAGCAGTCAAGCGTCCATTAGACAGGCCATTTGTAAGGGAAACCCATGCTCTATTCATCTGTAAAGGCCGTTTGTTAGCTATGTCTCAGCAGTGGGGTTGGTTTCTCTCCTTGCCTTCAACACTCATGCCCAGGTTTCATGGCAGGGTGGTTTGTTTGGTGAGCACATCTGTATGTGAAGATTGAAGACTTCTTAATTTCTACTGTATCAGTGGCAGATGCATTGCATCGGGATTTGGGAGTGGAAGGAGTTCCCCCCGCATCCTCACCACCTATGGCTCAACTGAAGGTTGTCGCTGAGGCTGAGGGAGACAGTTCTGATTGACCGAGATGGTCAGTTCTGTCTGATGTTTATTAGGGGTATAAACAAAGGCAGCTTTCCAGACCCTCTCTCGGTTTCACCAAACTTTGAAGCCCACAAGAAAAGTCCTTTAAGGCAGGACTTCCTCAGCAGATGGCTGATTATTTCTTTGCTTGTCTTTTAATAAAAAGGGTAATAACAAACAAAGCCTTTGAAAAGCTACATTTGTGCAGGAATATCCTGCTTTTATATGTTTTTAAGTGTCTGTATCAATAGCTGAAAGCAGAGCTCCATGTGAGATGGTCTGCGGACAAAAAAATACCAATGTGGACAGATGAATCCTCACCCCATACTGATAACAGCTACATAACTCACAAGCTGTTCATGTTGCCTGATGATACAGACTTAAGAAAATGTAAATTAATATTTAATTACTTTATTTAAAGCAGAAGAGCTTCAACCGAAGAGAGTCCTGTTTCAGGAGCTTAGCCTGGATGCGTGAACTCTCCACACAAGTAAAGGACCGATAAAAGAAAACAAAGTGCCACAAGAAGAAACTTTTGGGCTGGCTGACAAGAAGCATGCCCAAGTTCTTTGAAATAGTCCGGAGCTTCTCCCAGCTTCTACCCAGGGGTTGATTCCAGCTCCCAGGGAGAGCAGCCTGCTCAAGGTGACTGATGAAGTGTGAGGTGGGTAAAAGCAGCAGTGACTATTTATACAGTGTGCTGTAAATTAAAGATGAGAGAATACAGATCTTTAAAAGACTGGGTCGGGGGAGGGGAATTTAGTAAGTCGGGTCAAAGAAAATAAATGGTGAAATGTCCTGGCAGGATCCAATGCGCGACTGGGGCATTCAGCGTGTCCCCGGCAAGGGGACGACTCCTTACAGTCAAGTGCCTGCAAGAAGCAAGAAGGTCCCTGCGTCTGGCTGGTGCATCTGCTGAGGCAGGACTGGCAGGGCCTCAACACAAGGGCCAGGGGCAGCAGAAGGAAGCTCTGCGTGGGAGAGCATGCCTCTCGCTCTTGACGAGGGTCTCCCATCGCATTTTTGTCAAGAAAGCTCTCCCAGCCGCCACAGCTCTCAGAGGGGCACAGGCTTCACAGAGACATCCGCAGCACCCTGCTGCACACACAGGTGTGTCCTGCCCGTGCGGCAAAGCATCTTGTTTTGTTGGTTTTGGGAAAGCTGTTTGCCACTCAATGCATGGGACGTGGCACGTTGGGCTCAGCGAGTGTCAAATACCTGAGACAACGGCTCAAATGTCACATTAAGGAGAAAGAGGGGTGGGCGAGTGGTGGCAGCGCAGCAGAGGCTGCGCAGGCTGCACAGCAAACAGCTTCCCCTTGCTTGCAGGAAGGAGGTTGGGTACCAGCTGCTAAGCAAGAAAGCAAGTGGAAAACTGTGACCTATAGGAAACTATGTGAGGCACGTCTGGTCTCTGAAGACTACAGATGAGCTGGCGATACCAACACTGGAAACAGATGCTAAATTGATTGGAAATTATTTTGGCGGAAAGCCATAGCTGGAGCAGGAGCCCTGGTACGAAGACAAATTGATGCAAAATGTATTTTGAAGTCTCAGATCTGTTTGATTTTGAGAAAACAGTGACCTGTTCTCTCTTTGGCATTGCTGCAGGACTTTGCACAGGCCACACACCAGTGCATCTTGCTGAAAGCAGTAGGTACATACTTAGAAAGCGGCCAAATGCTGCTGGTTTGGTACCAGGACCTGTTGGGAGACCTGACAGGGAAGCAGCATCTCAGCGACTCCTTGAATGACAGCTCTGGAAGGACACAAGTAATACCAATTTCAGCTCCTCCTGCTGCAGGCAAAACTCCTGCACTAATGGTGACACCTTGCTAAAGTGACGGGGAAACAGCGAAAGATCCTGCAGAAATTTTACCAGATCTTGCAAGCCGGAACACCAGCAAAGCAATACGGGCCGGTAAAAGGTGAAGGTTAGGGGAGTGCAAGAACACAACAAAACTTGGAAAAGTCTTCTTTCCTAATCCCCAGAGCTGACGGTTGAGCCTGCACTGCTATCACTGCAGCTTCTCTGGGAACCATCCCCGCGTGGGGCAGAGAAGGTAAGCTGGAAGCTTTCCAAGGCTAATGTGTGTTTTTAATGATAACACACAAGAAACAAATCTAAAATCTGTGCTAGACACAGAAGGAGAGGAATAAATATATGTTAATTAAGAAATATATTTGGTTCAATGTATTGAAATATTAGGAAAAATTACATGGCGACATCTTGGATGAAATCCTCCAGACGGATAGACAAGACACTTAGCTTGGTTGCACCAATGTCTGGAAGTGTCTGGCACACTGCAGCATCTCCTGCACTTCCTTTTCTCAGTCCTAGTACTTGTGCTTGACACTTACTCTACGAGTCCCCAAATGATAAAGAAATTTTCTCCTCGTGGCCCCAATTCAGAGAAGAGCTTTGCATATACACATTGAACTGGTGTTCAAAACCTGTGCTCCGTTCAGGCTGTAGCATGGAATTACAGTTTCATATTCTGCGTTTCAATAGCTTTTATATTTCCTGTGGGGCAGCAAAACCGCATGCCAGCCTCATACTGCCCCCAGCACAGCAGGGTTTCCAGCTGGGCTAAAAACAAACCAGCCCAGTAAAGGTTTCACTCTACCTGGTTGCATTGGTCAAAGCTTCAGTGCTGTGAGCTTGCATTGCCTTTCTCTCTTAAATTCAGAAAACAGTCTTTTTCCCTATAGGAGAACCCTAAGAAAAAAATATTTATGGATAGATTGGTCACTGCTGAATCTTTAATGCGTCCTCTTTGAGCTTCCCATTTTAACAGCAGCACCTGTGTGGTCCTATGAACCCTGTATGTTCAGCACGCCATTTTTTATTTTGAACCATGGATCTAGATTCCTGTGGGGACAGGAATTTAGCAGCCACTATCACAGCCCATGACCTTTACTAACAAACATCGCAAACTCTGTCAAAGCTTCAGCTGGGGCTCTTTCTGCAATTCATCTGGGATCCCATAACGGCAACAGATTTGCTTTTTTTAACCAGTGGAAGTTGTAGTGCGGAGACACTTGCTCAGGAGGTATCTTTTGGCATGTGGGATTTCTATTAGCACACTTCTGTGCAGCGCTGCTGGTCTGTGTTTGGCTATTTAAGAGAGCGGAGCGTTTTACAGAGGTGACCAATGACTCATGCTAGCAGACAGTCCCTCTGCACAGCCGCAGACCTCCTTGCCACAGCCACCGCGTTCTGCTCTCCTCTGCTTGTGGACACGTTTCAGCTATAGAATAGGACACTGCAGTGCTGGTTGGCACATCAGTATTGCAGCTCATGGTGAAAAGCCCAGCTTCGAGGCATTAGCTTGTGGGTTTTGCTGAAGCACTGACAGTTATGGGGCAGGTCTGTGGACACTGCGATGCATGACGGACCCCATCACATCCCTCCTCCTCCTCCAGTCCAAAAATGCCAATGGAAAAAAAGTTGTCTGCATGGCTGCAGCAAGTTGCAAATCACTACTTCTCTGGTGAAAACACATTTGTTCGATTTGTTTAGCGCATGCCTGTATGGAAAGCTGAAACCTCATTTCTGCTAGAACAGCACCTTATGATTTCAAACAAGAAAAATAAACAGTTCATTGTAAGGCTGCATGCCAGTGAAGTTTTGACAGACTGTACCACTCTCAATTTCTGTCTCTGTGTACATCCTCTTTGTTTTGGTGTGAAGAGCTACAGCAGTCTAGAACAGCGTAACACAGACTAGGTACCAACACCAGGAGCGTGGACTCTGTGCAGGACAGAGCTCTGCCCCAACAGCAGCCCCCTCTAACTGCAATGTGTAGCTGTATGGCTTTGGAGGAGCTGCCAGGTTATACAGTCAACAGGGCTCGGGGGTTTGTTGTGGCACAGCTGGCGCTTCAGGAGAGCCACAAAAGGAAGCTGCGCCATGGCTGCAATGACAACTCGTGCCAGAGGCATCCAGGCTCACCCACGTGCCAAGTTATTTCCACATGCCCACGGAACAGGGCCAAGACTGTCTTAGGCGGACCTCTAAAAGCATCAGTGACACAACTGTTGTTATGTAGCTGGAACTGCCAGGGTCTCATGACTTGATAACCTGCTCATTTCCTTAGGAAGGAGAGAACATGAATGAAAACCTGGAGTGGTGAAAAAGGGATGTGATCTCTGCCCTGGCAGGCCTTCTAAACTGCTCGTCCCTCACCAAGGTGCCAGCTATCCACCAGCTCAGCGCTGCAGGTGAGACAGAGGGATGCTGAGCTTCGGGCTCCTGACAGAGCTCAGCCCTCGTTGAAGCAAATGCAGCTCTCAGCCTTTGCAGAGCTGATGCTCAGGGACCTACCGCAATGAGAAGGGTGCAGAGTCTCCTGTACCGCCAGCTAAGCAGTGCTGCTGTCGCCGCAACAGAGCACATGCATCCTCCCTGCTGCCGCAGGGCTGATTAGGCACAAGCAGGGGCTCAGTCTCATCTGCTCTGCTCCAGCAGAGAAAACGCCTCTGCCACTTCACAGATCTTCACCTGGATGTTGCCATTTAAGAGAGGGACTTGCCCTTGCGAGAGAGACAAGCGAGTATCACAGATCTGCTATCAGGTATTGCAGATCTGCTCTCAGGTCCATGCTGTTGTTGGGAGAGAGGGGGAGAGGGGGAAGCAGGGGGAAGGGAGCTGTTACACCCACATTAATTAAGGAACACTGGTCTTCATCTGCTTCTCAAGATGACCACACTGGAGTTTCTGAAGTCTTGGAAATCTCTATGGAAGAGATTCAAGTCCAGGCAAAAGAAGGACAAATAATAAACGCAATTTTAAAATCCAAATTCCTGTCACACTGCCAGGCTGGCTTTTGTAACTACAGCCTTCACATATTTACACTGGCCAAGGACCCACAACCATATGCCAGACACAGCTTTTATTCTCATAATCAAAACAGGCTCCACGTGTGTTAACATTCTTCGCACAGAGATACATACAGGTCATTTCTGCGAATCAGAAACATGCTGTTTTCGACTGTTCACACAGAACCTAGAACAGATGCAGTCCTGAAGAGCACTTTAGGCCCCTTATTGCAATAAAAGAAACAAAATCCATGCAAGGAAAAAGTGAGATTTTAAAACATGCTTATTTAAAATAAGTTTATTATAATGAAATAATACAAAAGTCTGACAAAGGTCCTAACAATGCTCCAAAAGAAGAGACAGATGCTGTATGACTTGGGAGATGATGCAGACTGGAAACTCCAAAGTATTTCGGACTGAACTGCTTATGACAGCACAATTTGTGCAATGCTTACACTGAAAGAGGTGATTTTGAGGCATGAACAAGCCCTTAAAATTAAGTAAATTTAAAGTGTGAGGCAATATACCTTCTCTTAATCTTTAAATGTATTTCAGTATGTATGCATGTAATGTATTTTAGTATGTATAAGTAAGGCTTGCAGTACGCTCACCTTGACATTGATAAAATGCATGCCCAAAGTTGGCTTCAAAAAAGAAAATAGGAAAGGAAACCACAAAAGCAAGCTACTTTGGTTTTCAGTTTTGTCACTGTGTTCTGGAATGCAATTTACTTGTTTAGTTTCAAGTAGACATAAATCTCAAACTTTCAAGATGGCTTTAAATAAAGGAATTAGTAAATTTTGGACCCCTTGAATGCAGCAATGCAAAATAAAGTTAACAAACAAGTGTTAAGCAGAAATCAGGATATGAAAACAAGGAAGTTTCATAGATAAAAAAAAATCCACCCCTAGCACATCTGGAGTATCTGAGGCGGGGGAGAAATCCTAAACCAAGAAAGGGATATTAAAAATTATAGTCAAAGACCACGTTTTGAAGAACTGCATGCCAGTGGGAGGGTGCATGTGTGTTTAACTGAAGCATATGCCTATGTTCTAACTTCAAAGCAAGTGCTTAAATCCTTGTGTGCACTGTGAGCTGGGCTTGCTCAGAGCCAGCAAGTGTGCTGTAACACCCCTTCTGCATGAGGGTTATCTTACATTGCTCGGAGCATGCAGTAGCTTGCAGGGTTTGTTCACCAAGTGGCTACAGAAGTTAGCACAGAGGCATGAATTCAGTTATTCCAACGTCCATCCCTTGTCTCTTTGTTTTGTTATCTGCAGTATGCAGGAAATAAGTAAATTAAAAAAAAATAAATCCCTGTGCTTTCACTTGTAAGAGGCACAGCTGCCAAGTCTGAAGTGTCTCAATTTAAATTTAACTGGTGAAATTAAAAGTTGAAAGTGGTGTGGTTTTCCTGGCAAAATATGTCAAACCACGGAGAAACTTCAGAAAAAAGCCGCACGTTCTCCATCCAACTGTATGTTTGGTTGCCTGCCAAAGAATTCAGGTCTGATTTTCCAAGTTTATATTTGTATCACTTACAAAACTTCCTGCTTTGCGCTCTTATGGAGAGATGTTTTGACTTGACAGCAATAGCTCTGGTAGCAAAGCAGATGACAATGGAAGGAAAGGAAGGGGTGGGGACCAGGTGGGGGAAAAGGGAAAGAGACAGGTAGGAATGTGCTAATCATCTTTTCCAGTGTCTGAAAGGCAGTTTAATGTTCCCTAAAAGTTCTTCACAAAATCTGAAGTGGTAATGAAAAGAAAGGCTTAGAAGGTCCAGCATACAGACATACTTAGTACTGTTTTCTATAATCGTCGACATCCCTTTGCCAAAGCACGCTGCAAACAACTGGAGCACATTTTGGGCACACTTTTTATACGTCCGGCCAACCAAGTGACACTTTTCAAACTATGAAACATTTTAAAGCAAACATCTGTAACCGAAATCCTGATGATGCTTCACAAAAAGCTTTAAGTGAAGGTATATGGCCCTTAACTTCTAAGTGCATCTGTTAAAGGGAGACCCATATTGCAACAGTGTCAAGATGGGCTGTTTCAATGACTCCGTAAGTTTACACTAAAGCACTTGAGTATCCAGTTCACATTCTACAATTGTAATGTCACAGAAATTCAATAGCAACGGAGTATGGTGTCTTAAAATAGCAGAGGGGGCTCCAGAACACAGTTTGTTTTAAAAAAAATAACAACAAAATAAATAAAAGCGTCCCATTGCTAAGCAGAACTCTACTGAAATTGAGAGCTCTGCTCTAATGCCAACGGCACTGTATTACAAAGATGTGTGTATGATTTCTATTCAAATATGCTGACTGCCATTATTCAGTACTAGACAGCTCTTCTATCAGACTGCTTTGGGATTTACCATGTCTCAGCAAGGATGCACACTGGATAGACACCGTCAGTGTCATATGCTGTATCAGAGTTCTACGCTCAGCTATACTAATTTCACATAAAGCCTACTCCCCTAGGGTAAGGCTGTGATTACTCTTATTTTGCCGTGGCTAAGCGAAATCCCTGAGAATATGCAACTGTTAGACATTGAAGAAAACAGCTGAAAGCATTTCTAAAGGAAAAGGACGGAAAACTTTAGACTAGTGCAGTTTAAGAAACCAAAGCAGTTCCTGTGAAGTATACAGAGCAAGGGTGCTGTTATCTGAGAGTCATGTGGACCTCTACCAGTATGCAGGTCAGTAGTTCATAAACGTCAGCCATTAAAAAGAGAACAAAACCACCCTAACCAATCAACGAACGAACCAAACAGAAAACATTGACCTTCTCTCCAATTCTAAATTTGAAGGCCAAAAGTCAGTTGCTTGATCTCTACAATTATTAAAATCAAAAGCAATCTTATCTGCCTGCCAAACTGACATCATAGGAAAAGAAAGAAGTGAATTGTCTAGCAGTGTACTTGCTTCCACTCGGTCATCTGGTCTATTGCATCCTTAGAGGTATAACTTGGCATTCAGCTCTGCAAGATGCTGCATGGGTTTCTTTCTCAGTTTGACTGGAAAGATAGCATTCATAAGTCTAAGAATTGCTCAACACCCTGCAACAGCAGTGCATGGTGAAGTACCAGTTTTGAAGGCAAGGACACCTTGCTCAGTTCCTTTTCTCCAAGGCTGCTGTTTAACAACAAGCACACAGGGGTCTCTGAAGCCACGGTCTTCTAAGAATGTTCTCAAGCACCAATTCCAGAGTTCAGAAAGACCAATTTTACATAGAAGAGCAAGATGAGAAAGCCTCCTCTGAGGCAGGATGTCATACTGATTAGAGAATACATAATGTGGATGACTCTCTATTTGTCAGAAGAAAGAAGAATGGTAGAAGTTAGTAACTGCTGAAGCTAATGGCCCAGTGAAGCGAAGTTCTCTGCCTGTGAAATAAAGCCTCCTGACTTTTTGCATTGAACATTGGGTCTGATGTACTACTAACAAACTAGTGGTTCTCCTGCTAGTTAAAAAACAAAACAAAACTGAACAAACCAGAAAACCCCAAAATACCTCTAAGACTTTAAGTGCTGAATACACTTTCGTGCTACTGGAAAAGCTTAAAGCAAAAAGGGAAGTCAATTTTCATCATGATCTGACAGTTAATTTCTAGAGAAGAGGGATCTCTTCCTGCTCTCCCCTTGCCCCAGCCGATATTTTGTGGAAACGTGGTCTCTATTACCCTTCCAGAGCATTCAGCTAAAAACCATTACAGCAAGGTTTCCCACATAACAGCTGAAAACCTTGAGGAAACAACACGAGATGGAGAGCTGGTTCTTCTACTATAGGAGTGGTTTCTTTGCATTCATGCTTAGAAGCAGCAGACAGCCGAATCCCAAAGGCTTAATTCTTAGCACTGTGAGTAATGAAATAATTGAATGGAACTTCGTACTCAAACATAAATATATGTTACTTAAATTAAGAAAATCAAAAAAACTAAACCCCCCACATCCTTCTGATTCCTCTCGGAGTATGTAGGAAATACAGACTGGCACAACTCAGAGAAGATGACAGGAACAAGGAAGTCACACTGTTTAAATGCCTAATTAGAGTCCTGCTATCTTGCTTTATACATCAGGTGTGATGTTTGGTCTTTTCTTCAAGCATCATATGCTTTTTCTTAAAGCTCACAATGCTAGGCTCTTTAGAAAGGATCAAGTACTTGTTGCGCAGAGAGGCTCCCGTCACAGAGCATGCAGGGCAGCAGGCCTGCAGTACATTCATTTTACCGACAACATGGTTTTTAGCCCAGCAAAAGCCAGTACTTCTCCTGTGAGTCTGGCGACACTTGACTTCTCCTGTATTTATGAAGATTTACTAATTCTAAGTACCTCATTAGCACAGTCTTCTCTCCTCCTGCACATGAGTTAAACTCAACTCTTTGCACAAAGCCATCTGAAGCCCTAGGTACCACTGAGACACCCGCTTATGCCTTGAATGGGCAGTCAATAATTCACAAACAGCCTTCTAGTCATCAAGACAACTAGGAACTTTGACCTTAAACACAGCACTAGCAGTGTTAAGGAGCATGTTTTCTCACCTGTATCAGCAAAATGGGAAAAAGGGCAAATCTTACCTTCTTAATTTCCAGTCACTTCTACATAATTTCAGCTTTTAAGGTTTGTAATTGGTCCAATGTGTCACACCTCCCGTGAGAAATTCTAGTTCCCCTTACATTTTACTCATGTCATGTCCACTGACATCCATGAAGTCTCTGCCTATAATGGCAGCCTAGGAAGTATTTTAATGAAATCTGCTTTTTAAACTGCTAGTTGCTTCAATTTAAAAGCAAATATTATGGTTTTGTGTGAATTTGATTTAAGAAAACCCTAAACTCAAAATAGAAAAACCCACCAAAACCTTAATAAACCAGGATGATGGACATGATCTTCAATTGCTTGGGTGAAGCACTGTTGAAATTAGCTGGGCTCTGCCAGTCTGTGCCAGCAAATTTCTTGTGGTCCACTGGCAGGACCTAACAGGGACACCATCACACACACTGGGAGCTGGTCAGGGAACACAACACCCCGTTTCAAAGGCTGGTTCCCAGGGAAGCTCAGACTACTAGCCACATACTCCTGTGGTGAAGATCTCTGTAATATTTGGGGAGGTGCTGCATTAAAAAGCTTCAATGCACATTAAGGGACAAACTCACTGTGTACTTTATAAGCCAGCATTTAGCTGCCCTTCTCTTCTGCTACCAGGGTAACAATAACTCTCACTACCTCTGTCCTCCTACACCGTTGCAGGGACGGGGCACAGGGCATGGGAGAGCCAGAGCCAGCAGCACCTGCCTGGGCACCGTGTTGACATCCCAATGGCTCCGTTGCACACACAGCGCTCTCCTAAGGTTCGACAGCAAAGGCCAAATTCTGCTCTGTTACTTTTATGAGGTGAAAGGAAGAGGAAGTGCACAGGCAGGAGAGAAACAGTCAAAAACATTCATCACGGACATAGCTGTGACCCAAAGACAAACAGTACCTCTGCATTTAAACACGAAACAAGCATTAATGAAAAAATAAAAATCATACATACCCTTCCCCAAAAACACTCACAACACCCTTTCCACCTGAAAAGATACAATGAACAGAAATGATGTCCAAAAAAACCAAAATGAAAGAAATCTTTAACAGACACAGTCCCTGAAGTTTTAATATGCAGTCGTGCCGTAGTCATACCACCTCATCTGACTCCAAACCATGTATTTCATAGAGAATGTCCAAGATATTTAGCTGCTTTTCCATGGCTGGTAAGTAAATGTTGAGGTCCCTCTGCATTCCTTTGTAAAATGTTTCTTCCTGAGGATCACACTCCTCTACAGACAGAGCTGCCACAAAGTCTTCATATGTTGGAGCTGCTCTTAAAGCTAACTGGGAGAGGAACCAAAGCTTTTAGATGTGCAAAACAAAACAGGAAAAGAAACCAAACTAGAGCCACGGAAAACTTTTAAGACATCCCATTTGCACTTAGATTGCGTAGCCTTAATGTATTTATGTGTACGTGCATATGTTAAGATTTTTAACTGGGAGGGAGGCTAACATTTTTTTTATTATCTCTCTGTAGATCTCTAGTTTAAGACACCTTCAGAGAGGCATGACTTTCAGTAAGTGTCTGCATATCATATTTTGTACAAATAAATAGCATACATTAGAAATTAAGTAAATACAAATGCCAAATAAAGTACAGTTTGTTAGAGGACCTCCCAACCCAGTGTCACACACTGCAGCACTGAAGTCTCATTCTCAAAACACTCTTTAGAAAGCTCTCCCCAACATTTCTGTTTCTCCCAGTCAAAGCCCCTGTGACGACTGCCTGGATGAGGCATTCCTTTTCCCTTTGGTAATTTCAGTGATAATTTCCAGTGACAGACACGAGGGGGAGCTGCCAGACTGGACAAAAAATAAACCATTTCCTCTGGTCAATACATTCTGCTTCAACTCTCTGACACATTCTGCACTAACCCTTCTTGAATGGTGACATCCAAACACAGAACAATCCTCAAAAAAGCAACCTCAAACCCTCATTTCTTCACTTAACAGCCCTGTAAGACTGTGCTGAAAAAAATATAATGAAAAAAATGCGATCCCTCTGTTTTGGCTCCAGAAAGTAGGTTCCACCCTGAAAGCCCAATCCCAAACAAATCGTGATAACCACAAACCTCACCTTGAAAATAAGGCCTGAGAAAGGACTGTATTCATTTTAATGCTTATAATTTTAACATAGTTTATTAATTACACACAACATAATATCACATGAACAAGAGCCCCCCAGTTCTGTCAGCAACCAAGATAAATACTTACCGCAAAGACCCCGCGGACAACCCATCCATGGTGCTGCCGTAATGTCTTTCCATAAGCATTATCTTAAAGGGGGAAAAAAAAATATCCAGAGAGAGATGGCAGTTTTAAATTTGCACCTCACAGACAACTTAGAGCTTAGAAAGGACTGTTTAAGGATACATTCTTGCAATGGATGCAAATAATGGCTGTTTCTGAGCACCAAAGTTATGCCTGAAAGGAGATGACAGATTTGGGATTTCTGCACTGAGGTCTCAGCTCTGCTGTCAAATCTCCTTCACCTCATTCACAGCAAGTAAGTGCTCTAACAGATAGAAAAACAAATGTAATTTTTACTTGACTAGCTGTGCTTCACAGCTGACACTTCTACTATCCAGTTCTCAGCTCAGCACGAGTCCAAAAAAATAATATACGAGGTGAAACAATCCTGTAAGCTGATGCCTCAGCTGAGGCAGTTAGCTCAGGCGTTAACCAAGAACACTCTCTCCAAATCTGAGGGTCAAGTTTTGAGGAACAGAAAGCACCACACCTTTATTAAAATAATCCTCAGGATCTCTCTTGTCAGGGCCCCTGAGTGTAGCCTTTGATCAAGGCCCTTGTTACGCTCCTAGGCAGCTCCACTTCCATATACAAAGCTTTCTATGTACAAAGTCAAACATCTTTGAGCCGTATTTTCCCAGTACTAGTTTGTCACTGTTGTAGTTTCATATCCTTGTCCTTCAGTTGACTTTTTAAGTATCTGACATTGTATTATACTTTCCCTGAGCTGTTCGCCTTGGCAAAGAGATTCCCCACGTTTTGTTGTGTTAGGGTATTTGCTCAAAAGACTGGAGATAGTTATTATTGGAAGAGTGTAAAAAGTCAGAAAAACACAGCCACAAGTTTTGCTGTAGTATGAAATACTCTTCATCTATTAATGTAATGACTGGGGAATGCAGCTTTTCTATCTTTACAGAGTGAGAATCTATGCGAAAAGCATACGGCAATAAGAGCAATGAAATAAGGAGAAAAAGAGTATTGTGTAGCAAACAGGACTGACAAGTCTATTCTCTGCCTTATCAGCAAACATAAGGGACATTAAAAATACCAGAAGTTGAAAAGTCTGCTTAGATTTAAATTCCAAGTAAAGACTAATCCCTTTAGAAAGCCGTTTGTTCCACAGAAGATTGTAAGAACTGCTGGATATTCCATTTTTTACTTTAATTTCATTAGCTTGATATATGAGATTGTAGAAAGAGAACGTATACCCCATCTTTACTTCAAACAGCACAGTAACTCCTGAATTAGAAACTCTTAACAGTAAACCAAAGCTGCACTGTGTGATAAAGATATGGAAGAGATTCTCAGGAAGAGAAAGGGAAGGAAGAAGTGAGAAAAAAGAACAGCAGCGTGGCTCTGCTGTGGACACAGAGTGATTCAAGTACTAATTCAGTGCCGAAGCTTTCAGACTTAGAAGGTCAAATAAGCGCCTTGACTTTCCATGGTGTTTAACAGCCACATCTGGTGGCAATGTGTTTACAGTCCCACTTCCAAGAGCTGCTTACATACTTTGGTGTAGTAGTTCTTTTTAGTAATCCTACAGGGCCACTGCTTAGCTATTTAAAAGAAGCTAAAAAAATAAAAAAACCAACTTTTTTTAAAGCTGTTTATAAGGATTATCATAAGATTAGACTGCTCGCATACAGAGAGGGTCTTACTCAGGAATAATCAAGTCTAAGAGGGGTTTGTATTTTGTCTTATACTTGCTGTGGGCACTAGCCTGACTCAGTAAGTGTCAGAAATTGGGTACTTGGAAAAAATTCCTTATTTTCTGTTACAAACTTTCTTCTAACTGATACAAGCAATTCACAGCCATACTGGCAAAGAGGTGATCTCAAAGAGTGATGGCCAATCTCACAAGCAACTGAAAAAAAATAACACAACAGCAACTATAAATTTGAGAGCGCTCTCACTGCAAAACAGTATAGAAAATGGAATGAAACAAAGGACTTTTTTCCCTTGGATATGACTGTCTTCCCTGCCAGAAGTACACCAATCAAAGGAATCTATCTGCTACTAAATCAACATTGATCAGTTGTCTAGTAGTCTGCCTGAAGATGGACATTTTCAAAAAAGTTATGTCTTGGAGGTTACTTGCATCATCAGTCACTGAAGAAAAGCAAACACAGGTTATAAACAAGGAGGAAAATAGCCAAGTATGTAAATTCAGAAGAACACGAAGAATAAAGCAACTGGCACTTACTCAGAGCTGTTTGGATATTCTTTTCCCCATTTTTCACTTCTGTCAAAAACCCTTTCAAGAACTTTAAGCCTCTGTCAGGATGAACCCATGAAATAAAAAGAAACCATATTTGTAACAAAGTAACCCAAAGTATAACAAAGCCCCCAAAGTTGCAGTACAAGAAGTGCAATAAAACCCTGAAGTAAGGCACCGTTTTCAATCTGAATAAAAAAATGCAGCCACCTACTCCAGCCTCAATCCCAGCCCAAGGAAAAACATTTTGCTAAAACATTTCTGCCGCAGCCTGAAATCACCTGCCGGATGTTCTGGCCCAGCAAGATCAGTCACTCACTGTAACTTCACTTTTATGCGTAAAAAAGGCTGCCTGTGATCGCTTTTTCAGGCCTTTTGGCAAATTTGCAGTAATACAACCACAGACAACACATTAGTCTTGAACTTAGCCAGTCCAGATTGATGGAGTCTGGAAAGCAACTGGTTTGCTCCACGTACATAAGCTTGTGCTGGTGAAACGCCCTTCATTGCACCTTAGCAATTCATAGTGCAAGTAGATGCCGTTACCTTTTCAGCCACAGGAGAGCCTCCGTAGCAGAGTTTCTAACTTGTGCTACACCTGCATTCACTTCATGAAGCACTATCTTCTGAAGGGTATCAAACTCTTCCTTGTTGGTTATAAATTTCTGGTTTATTTTCTAGAGAGAAAAAAAACAAGAGGCAAAGCTTCAGGGTTGAAGACCAAAGAGTGGCCTGTCATATAAATACCACCTCTTCACCAAGACTCTTCCCTGTATCACAGATCCCCAACCACGTCAAACTCCCCATGGCACAGCTACCCCACCACACTTGGCACACCTTCCCAGGGCACCGTCCCAGGCACAGCTGGCTAACACAATTGAAAAAACCCAAACATCTCAGCCAAAGATTTACATGAAATCTACCATTTCTGCCTGTCAAAGTTCTTTAGGTTCACACGTCATCCTCCACACTTGTGGAAAGGAGCTAACTCAACCTCCTCTGCAAGCAAAGTCCCATTTGCTCCAAGTACGAGCAAAATTACCTTCTGAAAACTGCTAAGCTGCAAATTCTCAATTACACTTAGCAGTCATGGGCGTGCTTATGCTTTTTAATTTGTTCCCAAGTTTATTACATGCAACTCCTCACAAAAACAAGAGAGAAAATATATAAGGGGCAGATAAACGGATTCTTCTTCTACATTAAAAGAGTAGCTGCCTATCACTTGACAATAAATATTCAAGGTTTTAGTTTTTCAAATAGCATTCTTCTTTCTTGCTATTTTTAGTCTTTCAGTGGCTACCTTCACAAAGATAAGCGAATACCTGTCTTACTTTGCACCAAACAAATCTGAATGTACGCGTTGTTCCTTATCATACACTCAGAAGACATATTTTGCTTTTCTTTTTCGTGAAAGAAAAGCTATGAAAAGTCTCGCTATGAATACATCATGTCTCACAATCAGCACTTCAAACCTTTTCAGTCTTGGAGCTGGAAAAACTTCCAGAACAAGAACCAAGGCTGCAGGGTCTGCCGCAATCTGCTAAGAAGCTGCTTCTTAACGCACTAACTTCCTCCTATTTGGTTAAGGAAAGGGTTTTTTTCCCCCCCTCTACATTTGTTGTACAGTCTAAAGTCAATATTGCTACCGTCATATCATGACTTACAATCTATTCAGCTCAGAATCAAAGTCATATTCATTAGGTGTAACAGATGTTTTACTTGGCAGTAAATCAAGTATTTTATAAGTTTGCACACAACAACTGGATTTATTAAACACAGCATGTACTGTAAGAATAGAATCAGGGGCATTTCAGCATTCTGATCTGACAGCTGGCAACATTATCAAATATTAAATAGCCTTCCAGTATGGACTCATACAACAAAGATTCTTGACCTGTAGTGCCTAAAACAGGTATTTTGTTAAAAAAAAAAAATCAGTGCTAGAAATAAGCTGTTACCTTGATGTTACCTACAAAATCCATTTTAACAGGAGCAAAAACAGTTGGTCCCAGCTTGTCTAGAAAAGAAAAAAAGGCAGGCATATTTTAAAATTGTGTCTTTTTCCTGTCCTCATGTCTTAATAACAATTAATTTCATTTACTCTCAACAATCCTTGTAAATTGCAGGGGAATACTAAACGAATGATGTAAACTGAAGTCTTTCTTTGGTGTAGAACCAATCCACCCCAGTTAGTACAATTGTTAAAATACACCGACCTACAATTTGGAAGTTTTCAAAAGGGTGCATGCTCACAGGGACCCCACATCCACTTTTAGATACAGGGGCCAAGCAGGTGGGGGGCTGTACTAGCTGGAGATACAAGCCTTTGGAAAAATCAAATAGATAGTACAGCTGATGGTATGCCGTCAGCTGTACTGAGTGCGTAAGGCATCCATGCTGCTCTCTTGAGGGGAAGAAACTGCTCTTCCAGATAGATCCATAGGTTTCCAGACAGCTTATACATGGGTCCCAACTAAATGAGAGTGGATCCTCTATGAAGTGAAGGAGTAAGAAACATCTTCTGGTACCCATCAAACTGATTCTGAAGACAGGAACTGTTTCTAGTGTGTCACTTTAGCAAAGAAACAAATTCTCCAAACCAACTGCTCCACTCTTCCTCGCAGCTGGCAGCAGTCAAAAGGAGTCAGAAGAAAAGAAGGAGCTGCTTACCCAGAACGGGCACAATTGCATAACACGACTCCAGAAACTCTTCTGTTGGGATGCCCTCCTCCTCCCGAAGTTGAATATCACTGAACCTGGTGTCCAGGACAAGCACAAAAGATTCTTACCTTAACAACTCCTTTTGTGCAACTTCTAAAGGCAAAATTACATTTCATGCCCACTTCATTTGCATAGGGGTAAAACTTATAGACACGGAACCACCAACATGGCTTTTGTTCCACTGGGTTAAAGTAAGTGACTGCAGAAAATACACATTTGGTGGTGTGCAAGCAAAGTCTGCAATTACAAGCAAGGAAAAAACCTCCCACTCCACTCTGTACGGCTAATTCTGCGAAGGATTTCTTCACTTACTGTGCTGTATGCAGTCTTGTTAAATCATCTCAGTAAATACAGCTTTACAGACAGAAGAGTCTTAAAAATGAGTCAATTAAAGGCTTATCAAGGTTTCAATAATCCTTTTAATTGAAATCTGTACTACCTATTGCTCATGACGCTGAAGAAGGTAGGAGAATCATTTTCATTTCTGTCTTCCACACACAGAGTCAAGCCACTTAAAGAATTCGTTTCCGACTGCAGCAACTTGTGGGCACCACAGCTTTCTACAGTTTGCAGCTTGTTCTCTCCATCTTCTTTAATGCCTTACATTTATAGGGAACAGAAGAAAAACAAAAATAGAAAAAGAAGAGAGCCACATACCCATATTGTTATTGCTGTTCATCAAGATGCTTTCTATTTGAAGGAAGGCACTTGGATATCTGGATCATGCAAGTGTGTGCAGACCGTATTTCAACCAATCCCCTCCCTGTTTCTTTTAATCAGACAGAGCAAGCACCAAGCTCCAATGCAAGTGAGCCCACACATCCTCAGCGAGGATGAGCCTTATGAGAGAAGGGTTTTGAAGAAGCGATTGGGTGCAGTAGGGAACAGACGCACCTCCTTGAAAGAAAGATTACTTCTACTTCTCACATGGCTGTAACTTCCCCAGTGCTAATAAAGTGGCACAGTGCGTTTTCAAAAGCAAGAGTAATAGTCACTTGTTTGCTCCTTCTGACAAGTAAGTAAACTGGCTGCTTAGATAGCTATTGCTAAGATATCAAAGGCTGCTATGTTCTTAAAGTTTCCCAGGAAAAGATCCAGGTGCCTCTTCCCCGCTGTGGTCTATTTTATTTCTTCTTTGGGATCAAGCGCATATGTTTCAAATAAACAGAGCACTACACAAGCACCTCCGAAGGAAGACGAAGTCTTATACATCCCAAGTGTGCTAAGACCTTCTGACCTCATAGAGAACTGCAGAGAACAAGTCAAGAAGCAAAAATGGTACACTCACAAAATCTGCAGCATACAAGCCACTGCTACAGTACATCTTGCTGCCAGACTGCCAAACTAGCATCCAAGATTTCCGAGGGAAATTACCCCTCCAGAAAAGGAATACTTTCAAGGGCCAGTGAGGATTACAGACCTGAAGTGGAACTGAGCTTCTCGCTGAAGGGATCAAGCTGCAAGGAACTCTCTTCCTCCAAGAGAAGTCTGAAAGCAGGCTTGCAGCAGTCCCTATCACTTGCAAAACCACTGAATAAGCCTAGTGCTGGATGAAAAAAGAACTGCTCGTACCCAGTGATGGCAATGAGACTTCAGCCAATCCCCTCAGGGCACAAAAAAATGGTCTCAGCCATCACTGACTGTGCCTCATTCACAAGCAAACTGACGCTGCTAATGAACTCAAATTTGAGGAACATCACTGAACTGTCCTTCACCGAGACACACAGGCTGGTGAGTAGAGAAACAGCCCAAGTCTGCAGTGACTCCACAGAAGTGCTACGCATAAAGCCTGGGGTCCTCTGAAATTTAAAAAACTTGAACACTGTAAGCCCTAAATGACAAACAGAAATTTCTTATGGGACTTAAGCGCTTGAGTGTTTTTAAAGATTGACTGCTCTTAATAAAGGGGAGAAGGAGGAAAGAGTATCTGAGGCAGGGCAGAGCTCCTGGGCTCAAGGCAGCACCCAAATATAGCCATCGGGGAGATGGAGCCCCAGGCTAGCTGGGTCAGCTCACCCCATACGATGGCACTGCACATCCTACTCCACCCCTTACTGCCAGCAAAATTCTGTGACTCAACTGTGCCTAAGCAAGATGGGGTAGGCTTTTCTCTTTTCTGCAGAGGAACAATCTCAGTAGCTAAATGATACCAACAGCCTGACTTGAAATAGTTTGATCTCCTTGTGTTAGCAATGTGTTCTTGAGGTATTACACTAAATGTTGACACAGGCATGTTATTCTGCAGGGACTTATCACACTACACAACACCAGCCACAGAAACGGGAAAAACTCCAAAGAGAATCCATGTAAGAGCAAAACCACTGTGTTCATTAACCTAGGCTTAGAAACTTCAGCTGATTCACTGACTGCATATGTATGTTTTGGAGTAATGGCCAGGCAGAGAAGGCTACTGTTCAAGAACAACACAGTCCACTCAACAGGATAAGCAGAAATCATATGTTACTTGTACAGACTTCTCAAAACTAAGTTCAGCAGTCCTTAACAATATAGCTATGTCAGATGGAATTTTATACTAAATTAGTTCAACAGTGTTTTACTGAAGTCACGCACAAATCTAATTTTCATGCTATTGCTAAGGTAATGGAAGAAATAAGGTATTTTCCAGTATACCCTTAGCTGCAGAAAAAGGGTTAATTTTCCATACAGATTTGTCAGAGCAATCAAGAGCAACTACAAGGTCAAGTCCTCCCAGACAGGCACACAAAGCTTCAATGTCCTGCTTCTGACACTGCAGCCCTACATACCAGCAGAGGTGCCAGCATTCCCAGCAGAGGGCCTCTGGGAATAACTTGTCTGTCCACAGCGCAAGAACAGCCCAAGCTCTGCCAGGCTGTATTGTTACGCATGTCAGTCAGCATTTACAGAAGCCTCCAATTGTCCAAAAAAGAATTTTTACTTTCCTTCCTCATTCAGTCCCAAGTTAGCTATAAACAAGGGCAGGAGCTATGCTGGGAAGACTTGACAATGGGCAGATATCAGGCTAAAATACACTGACATTCCCTCGCCTGGGAAGCAAGGTATCAGCACTCTCTCAAGCAGCCTACACCTCTCTCCATTTACACTTAAAAGAGTAATGATTCTGGATAAAAGACGGTGCATATATTTACCTGCCAGATCCTCTGCTATGTGATCTTCAACATCACTGCTTCCCTCATTTGTTTCCAGGTTCAAACATTCCAAACTTTTAATAAGGGTTTGCTCTTGATGGTTAATTTCTGCCTTTACAGAGCCATTTTCACAGGGGTTCAATTCCATCTGCCTGAAGAAAGGGAAAGAATAACTGTAATGTATAAAACATTGCTGGTAAGCTTCTGCCTGTGAAAACATACAAACAACAGCAACAGAAAAATAGTTGACAGAAATTATAGGCTGTCACAGGCTGTTCTGAGGAAAAAAACTTGTCTAAAATAATAAAAGGAACCAGGCAGCTCTTTGCAGTAAGTAGAATTAATGATTCAACCTCAGTTTCCTGTTATTAAAAAGGGACATAATAAAAAAAAATACAATTTATTACAAAAAAAAGAAAATCACAGACAGGTATTGTAGCTAAAAAAATATCCCTTCATTAGTACTTTAAAATATATACCCTTGCCATCTACTCCAGAAATCATAGCCTGCGCTCCATCAACCATTTTATGAGCTTATAGAGTGGAACCTAAAATGCAGGAAAGAGCACTGAAGTGGCAAAGAGCTGGCTGGTGAGTCACCAAGTGAGTGACCAGTAAATCACCAAGTGGATGGCTGAGAAAAATAAAAGGGAAAGGTCTGATAAAGAAGAGACACGAAGCAGGGTGAGCCAGCTCCCTTTTTTTGTGTCTGCTTCCAAGTACACAGCTCAGAGCAATACAATTCTGCCTCCATCCAGTACTAGTAATATTAGAGTAAAAATATGAAAAGAACAGACACTACCAAAACCAGATTAGAAAGAGACTGACAGCAAAGACTTTTATTATACCTTTCCGTTGAGGTGTGACTGGACAAGACAGAATGCTTTACCTGTAAGATAAGTGGGAAGGGAGAATATTCTTTAAAGCAAGGAGACTGTATCGTGCTTCTCAAACTCCACATTTCATTAAACACAAGTTGGAGTCAGCAAAAAAGCTAAGCATACGCTCACTAATTGGCAGTATACCAACAAACATGAAAAAGGTGCTACATTACTACACCATTAAACTATCGAAAAAAGAAAAAAAAAAAGAAAACCAAGAGACTTCTTTCAGAAGACAGCTAGCAAGTGCCAAGTGAGACACCATACAGCACGTTGAAAAGAAACAAGGCAGTGAGTTTTCCTTGCAATGAGGTTTTTTTTACTTAAGAAAAAAAAATACAAAAAACCAGAAGAAATGTGAGGCCAGATGCCAGGTATGGTGAAGTAATCTCACTTCCCAGATGCAGTGACGCATCTTCCTTCCTACATACACTTTAATCTGTGTTTGCCAGAGATGCTCCAGTTCTGCTCATGCAGTTGTGAATTCAGGATTGAAGAAAGTGCTCTTGTCATTAGAAGATAAGCTCTTCAGCTGCTGTTGGCGTATTACCACAGATCCGATGTTGCACTAGCTTAGAAGAGTAATAATCGCTGTGAGCTCCCACATGGGCTAAGTTGCCATACAGCCAAGGTATTTTGAAACACCACTGTCTGCAGCTGGAGCAGGCCCTGAAAGTTAATGCTTAACAACTTTCACCTATCATTAAAAGCTAAAAGATTGCTCACTGCTTGTTAAAAAACGGCCCTACCTCACTTGCAAACCACAAGAAAGAGCAGAGTATGTCCAGTGGAGAACTACTAGCTATAATACGGGTAAAAATACATTCCCTACCTCTACAAATGCTACTTTACAAAAGAGTGACTTGGCATCCACGGCAAGACTGAGAGAAGACGACACTGGCCGTTACCTTGTTCATTCTGAGAACTGCTAAATGTGGGGATCCAGGTGGGGTCTGATGCAATAACTCAGAAGTGAAGGCAGTATTTGCAATCTGCATACATTCTTCAAGAGTCTTCAGGAAGGTGTCACAGGTTGATTTTAACTGAGCTCCCATATCAATCTCACCCTGTGGAAAGAAACCAATTGGAAGAAACGGACTCACCACAGCAGATCAGTTTGGAGCAACTAATATCTACAAAGCCTACAGCTGCTACAGTCATTATTTCTGTTTAGCATGAATTAAAATGCAACATTTCAGCTTTTTTGGTGTTGAAAGTGTACTAAATACTAAGACTTCATGTATTCATCAGTAGCACTCTAGAAGACACCACTGACTGGAGAAACTAAAAGTAAACAAATTAAATAGATACAGAATGATCTGCAGACAATAATTTCAAAAATCCTATGAACAAAAAAAGACTGCAATTGAAAAACAGGCAGAATGAAGTACACAAAGTGCAGTTACTGATGCTGAAATGCTTTCAGCAATAAATCTTTCCAGTTAAATACCAGTAAGATCAGGGAAAGCAAGTTTTCCCCCAGAAGTGTGAACTATGAGCTGGACAAACACCACACTGCTTGCTTGTTGTCAGCACAAGTTCTAACAGTGCCTTTTAGTCATTTATACCCTGCACTGTCTGTCAATTCACCCTGAACAGTTTATCAGGTATCTTTACAGAGATGGTTTGGACATACGGATGATTAACGTTCAGGTGTTCTGCCTGCCTGTCCTGCACCTGAGGCCCCATCTTTCCAGTAGGAGGCATGCTGGAATTTCACAGCAGCTTCTCCAGCAAGTGATGTGCATCCCTCTTCACACCTTAAGTGAGGCTAACCAGGCAATTCTTTCTAGCAGTTTTGCTTTTTTGTGGTCTGAGCTGTCTCTTGACTGTTTACGGGTTTAGGTTGAGGACAGAAGTGTTTTGCTGAGCAGGATATTAATGACTCAGGGGCAGACAAATGTGCGTTTCTTGCAAGTTATCTTTTTATAAAAAGAACTTTTGCTTTATATTCACTATATACACATGATCACTTATGGAAATGTTACTATCTAGATCACGGATATCATATCTCATCTCACTACTTGCTACCCCAACACAGGGAAAGTCGTTTGCAACAATACAGCATTACTCCATTTAAACAAGGACTATTGTGTGCATACAATATTTCCCACACGTTTTCTGCAGAACGAAGGTGCAATGTTAAGTAACTGAGTGAATACTAACTGGCTAAGCGGAAGCGTTCACAATGCACAAGACTTTACAGATGTGGCCTACACCAAAAATAGAGCCATACCTCTGGTTCTGATACACCAGCAATGCTGGCTTCCTTCGTTTTATGCACTTGCTGAACAAGAAGGTTACAGTACAGTCTAAGTTCAGACATTTTGGTCTTCAAGGCTTCTGTGTTTTCAGTGAACTCTAAAAATGAAACAAAAGAAGCGTTCAATTTATTGTATCCATCTTGCAGTATATAACTTTGGAAAACTGCTGAAATAGTATTCTTATCTCTAATTAAATTAATACTTCCTTATTTCAAAACATTTTCCATCAACTCAAAAAGATGAGCTGGATTGGCTGTAAATTATACTCCTGACAGGTAAAATACTGTTTCATTATTTGCCATCATAGACAGAAACAGTATGTTCCTTGACTTAAGACACAGAGAAAAAGCAAGTACACAACTGACCTTAATGGGCTTTTTAAATAGGACGAAATCACTACATATGATATTTTTTGTCTTCACAAAGTAGTTTAAAGTGCAAACAATTACACTGTGAATTAAAAGATCAGGGTTATGGGTAGAAAACACCGGAGGGAAAAGACACGTTCTGTTCAACACAAAGGGATTAATTTAACATACATCCCTGAATCATAGAACGGTTGAGGTTGGAAGGGACCTCTGCAGACCAGCTAGTTCTACTCCCCTGTTCAAAGCAGGGTCAGCCACAGCATGTTGCTCAGGGCCATGTCTAGTCAGGTTTTGAACGCTGCCAAGGATGGAGGCTCCACAACCTCTCTGTGCAACCTGTTTCAGTGCTCCCTCATTCTCACAATATAAACATTTTTTCTTAGGTCTCAATGGAGTTGCTTGTATTTAAATTTATGCCCATTTCCTCTTGTCCATTCACTGAGAAGAGTCTAGCTTCATCTTTTTTATGTTCTCCCATCAGATATTTCCTTTAATCACCTTAGCGGCCCTTTGCTGGACTCACTCCAGTATGTCTGTATGTTTCTTGTACCGGAGAACGTAGAACTGAGCAAACTAATCCAGATATGACTAACAGTCAATCTGAGATTTTTCAGAAGGAATTACTAGAGTTCCAGAATCACAAAATAAATTAATTTGTCTGTTAATAAGACTAACATGGTTGAGTTCTGCAAATACATCAGTAGCTTTTCACTCTGTGCTACTGTACGTCAGTTTACAGATATGACTTTGTTCTGCTTCTAGGCACTGCGCATCAGATCCCCACTTTGTGCAGGAACCTACAGTAGCATCTTCTGCTCAGTTCTGGCTCATTTTGAATGAGCAGATGCAAAGCCTGGTGAACATGCACATAAGGCTAAGAGAAGAAGCGATTCCCCACCTCAGGGAAAGGAAGTGCCCCTCCTTCCCCACCCCAGCATTTGCTCAGGATCACTGATATATTAACAATGATTTGCTGTTTTCCCATCTTCTGTGTAGTCATTGTGCCGAGGTTATGCAAGGTTAGGGCACGAGGTCTCACACTGACCCATGAATAACACCACACTTGTAAGTAAGAGGGGTTTCCACTGGGGTGGGAGTGAGATTGTTGGTGAAAGTAAAGAGGTAAGTGAATTTATTTTCATAGCCTGACCATGACTGGATTTCAGTCTCTGAATACTAGTATTCACATTTAAAACCAATTGCAAACCTTTATTTTAATTGCCAAGGGATACCTGTGGTGCACAAGACAGCCCAGTGAGAACATGGAATGAAAGCATCTCAGGAACTCCAAAGGTCAAGAGACACTGGTATGACAGGCTGGGTCATCACACTAAGACAAGGTGGGGGTCTTACCTTCATGCACAGCCTGCATGGCAGCGACCCGGGCTAGGAGCTACTCACTCCTTGTACTTACAGAACACATCAGTACATGGTTTTCAAATTATTTATACATAGTATATTTAAGGAAAAGCCAAAGTTTTCAAATAGCTGCACTGAGAGTTAGCACCTGAGATTTCTAGCTAGAGTACCCACATTGCTTGGCTTTTAGCAGCACCAGACCCGAAGCACAGGTTGGACACAGAGTTCAGGTATGGATTTTGTCAGCTTTGTCTGTACATCTACTAGGGCAAGGACAGGGAAATAAAAACCAAACAGTATGTGCCAGCAAAAGGGTGTTCTTGCCTTTTTCCTTCTGCGTCCTGCTGTCGGTCAGACAGGCTTTTGCAGTTCCTAGTGCAACCAGCCACTTTTGCCTTTCAACTGCGTTTCTTGCCTTCAGATAGAAGTATTGTTCCCCTGGGATGATCAGGTCCATTCGTGTGTTATCTGCAGGATGAACTGGAAGCAACACAGATTTCAGTCCCTCAGCCCTTCCAGACCAACTGAATATCCCAACAGATATGTTAGGTGGCAGGTCAAACAGTAATGAAAGAGGAGGAATCTACAGGCCCAAGCTTCCCCCGTTGCCATTTTACAACTTCTTTTCTGAGTCAGGGAATAGACAGGACACACACGTGTATGGCTGTGGGACAAAAGGCTATGAAAGGCAGTTTTGTGATCAGTACAGTATCACATGAGAGTCTTCACGGAAAGGGCATCCTCTTCTGGCAAGCCTCTCTTTCACGTTTCCAGCCCATAACTGAACCTTAAAGATGTGTCAAGTAATCCAATAAGCGAGTAGACCTAGTACTGCAGTTTATTATTCATATTTCTAGCTTCAGCTACGAAGAGTCGTTTGAAGCTGTGTGATGCTCCACCACAGCTCATGAAAAACAGTGACCCACCTGCAGGTAGAATACCCATTATATTAGAGGCTTGTAGCAATCTTAACATTTTCAAAATACTATAGTATAAAAACTGGCATATAGATCAAGGTGCTGAGTTACTACAAACACATACCAAAGAAATCAAGCTGCCAATTAGCTCTTGTGACCTGAAATCCCACCTCGAATGCAACACTATTGGACAAATTTCATGCAGCTGAGTGTTACTGTATCTTAGTTACCTTGAATTTCACACACGGCCATTTGGATGCTTCCCTTACAACCCTTCCAGGCATCTTCCTGAGAGTCATAGTAGGACAGGATGCCACCACAGAGAAGAAACCATCGAGGCTGCCAGCCTGAAAAACAAAGCTGCATTTCTCAGTTACTTCTCTCCCTGCAATTCCACTACCTCTCTCATTCAGGACTTGTTGCAAACACATCCCCAAAGATTCTCAGTTCCCCCTGGGAAATTAAACCCTTTCAAATAGTAAGATTTGTGGACAGGCCTGGATGTCATATACCATGACCACTGCCTGCCAGCAGCTACACGTCCTTTCTGCAGGCAGCTGGACCACAGCAGTATGTTCACAATATGCTGTATGTCATCTTCAGTAGTTTTGCTAACACAGCGTCACTGACTCACTCTCTTCCAAAATCACCTTTTCAGTTCACCACCCCTCAATTCCTTCCATCACTCTTCAACCCACCCCTTCACTCTTTCCAAAAGCCACTCCGGCTGTCTTGCCTTACATGTCTTCCTCCCTTGTGGGAAGCGCTAGCCAAATTGTCATGAAAAGCAATGAGCAAGGAACCCCTAAAAATCGAGGGAAAGAAGGGACAGAGGTGCATGAGTTGATTTCTGAACACCGCCCTTCAATGAAGCAGTTCGCAATAGCTCTTGAAACTCCCGTGCTGCCCATAAAGAGCACTCTCGAATTCATGATTTGCACTTCTGGATACCTTCCCAGAGAATAACCAAAACACCAGGTGAGACCAAAACCAATGGTTCTGGGTACACTTTTGCCCACCCTGCTGCCCGACTTCAGAAGCAAATTACCCCTTTTGTTTTCTTCTTTAAGAAGTACTACAGCAGCATGAGAGGATATAAACAAACAAGACATGACAGGCATCATTTATGTCTAATTAAAAACTACAAGCTCATTAACTTAAGAAGAAATCAGGCAGCAATGTCACTGAAGGAAAGCAGCTTTCATCACCGAGCTGCAACAAGCTTCTCGGGCCAGGACCCATGGAGCGAGACACCGAAGCTCCCACACTGTGCCAGCAAACCATCTCTGGGAAAAACATTTTGACAAGGCCATGTGGGCCATGTGGCTCCCATGCATTTTTGCAGGGGTGCCTCGCTCCTGCTGTCCCCCGCACCAGGGCTCTGCCAACCAGCACAGCACTGCAGGAGCCCAGGCTGGGCACGCACTGAGATCATGTTGGAGGAATGACTGCACCTTTCCAGCTAGGGACCGATTCCTCAGGCTACTGCTGAAGCCAAGCCCAACTCAGTTTAAGGGTTAGAAAGCCCTACAGCCACAGGCTAATTGTAGGAGTATGACTGAGGTCTTTTTGTTTGGTTGTTTTTTTAAACAAGCAATTCCATGGCATCCACATCTATAGATTGCTAAACCTTGGGGGTGGCTGGAAAACGAATGAAACATAAATCCTTTTTCACACTCTTCCAGAGCTCTTCCATTATTTCCTAGAAGAATATAAAGACAGTCTAAATCCCAAAGCATTCTCAATACTTCTTTGTTTTATATGAAGGGGGGGAAAAAAAAAAAAATCACAAGAATGAAAATAAAAAAAAAGAAAAGAAAATGGCAAGACTAATTTTTATTTGTCTTGCCATCAAAATAAAGAAATTATCCTAAAAGTCACTATTGATATGGAGGAACTCACAAAAAACGGAGGTGATTGTTCAGCAGAGAGAAGCAGTTAATTGCTTCAGACACTCAATGGCACAGAACCAATCCTTTAAATAATGCACAGCGCCACAGTCAATACAAGCCTCTAATTCAGTCTGGAGATCCTGCTGCTGCACATGAATAATTTCAGCCATGGTCCTACAGCTTACAATTGCAGCTGATGCTCAACCAATTGCATCCCATCAATCAAAGGCTGTGCAATCAATTAGCCAACATACAAAGCACCCTGCCTCCATCACTTCAGAGGCCGGTTAAAAATATGTTATGAGTCAATATAATTTGTTGAGGTTTTTGTTTGGTTGGGTTTTTTGGTTCTGGGTCTCTTTTGTCTGAGAGGGAACCAGAATTATCTGTCTTACTTTGCAGAACCTAACTCTTCTTTATTAGGTACACATTAAAAGACTATGACAGGCAATTGTTAACTAAGAATATATTTCAGAACAGAATTGTTACACTAATAAAAATACATTTTTGTAAAAGGAAACCAATTAAAAAAAAATAAATCGCAGCAAGGTTTTGTTAGAAGATGCACTAACCACCTGGTACTCACTGACACTGAGTCAGCAGCCATGGGAAGGTTATCGTAAACAACCAGCTAAAAATAGCGTGTGGCTGACAAATCACAGGCAGTGCAACAGGGATACAATCTTCAATTACAGGAGCTTCACATTTGCAGGCAAACAAAGAGCAGAGGAAAAAAAAAACCCAAACACAACAAAAAAGCAGCAAAAAGACACTTAGACACTTCCATGAACACAAGTCTTGGGTTTATTCAGTTTTCTTCTCTCTCCATAAACTCTCTCGGGAATATTGCAGTTTTTGGAAATGAGCATTCAGACTTCACCTGATACAGAAAGTTAAAGCTGAACCTTTTGAGGTCTTACCGGTGCCAGCACTAATACAACTTTGAAGAAGAATTTACTAAGCCCACTTACACTGGTGGTACACAGGCAGGACAAAATATAGCTCATACTTCCACAGCTCATTTTAGAGGCACAGAGCCAGCCATTAACAGTAAAAATTGATCTTGCTGGAGGAAGATATATAAAAAGAGACAATAAAATGCAAAGCACAATAAAAGTGAGTAGTAGCTTAAGATCTCAGCCATAGAAGAAAGCGAAGAGATTCCAGACAACTTCACAAACACTGGTTAATGTTCTAAAACATACTGCACTTCTGTGTGAAACTTAGTTCCTGCAGAACCTGGAAGATCTGACATTGTCCACTACAGAAACAGATATTTAAGCAGTCTATGCCTGCTAAGGATTCAGTATTTCTCCAGAAGTTTCCACAGCCTGAAAGATCCACCTACTTCCACTATTACACTTCAGGAAGTCTGGATGCAGCTATCACGGAGCAAACTTGACATTTCTTGATAACACAGTTGAAATTTGGACATAATTCAAACTTCAATGTTACACAACTCAGACTCCAGACAGCATTCATTCCAAAGTGCCAAGCCTGAAGGAAAAAAAAAAAAAACCAAAACATTTGAAGACACGTACATCATGTCAGACATCCACAAAGCCAAACCATCTGGGAGAATTACATACTCAAGAAGTCGAACTGATGACCTGGAAAACAAGCTGCAATTAAGAGTTGCCTGTCCCAGTCGCATTTCTAAAAGGCACAAAGGCCAGACACCCAGGTTTTTATTATCGCTTGCTTTCCATTAGAATTATGTAATCCTTTATGCTTATTAATTTCCTGAGCTCCAACATAAGTCTTTATAAAAACTTAGGCAACAGACAGTCCTTGGACTTCTTTGACCTCAATTCAGATTTTAAGTACGGACAGGAGATAACTCTGAAACGTCCTCATTATGGCAACATCCGCATAATAGGAGGAATTAAAATCTTCATCACATCACTACTGCTAATATCACAGGCAAGACCCAAGACTTTGGGGCAGGGCAGGGGCAGATTCCTGCTTTTCCATGCAGGGTCACAAAAGAACGCCAGAGTGGCTGCTCTGATAGAGACGTCTCATGGCAAGAACAAGCAACATCCATCTTTTCACCCTATCCTGAGCAAAGTAAGCTGTGCCATGTGTTCACCATACCACCATCTACCGCTTTATCTCCCAGCGCCCAAGGGCAGAAGAACCACAGCTTCTGCTCAGGGTTGTGTTAACAACCAACAGCTGGACGAGAGCTGCTGAAAACTCAGCTCAAATAGGACCAAGACAATGCTGGTGTCTTGCAAAAAGCAAGAGAAAATCCAATATATGTCCTTCCCCAGTTGCCAGTGCTGATGTATGTCTATGAATGCCATCAGGTTCGCATGTTTGCTAAAACCCAGTGTGCTCCTGGCTGTTCGCATAGCAGCTGTTGGCCAGAAGATAGAAGCTTCCCCATGTGCAACTGTGACTGCAAAACACCTGCCTTCCAGTTATGAGGAAAGTCATATTTTCCAGTTAGAGGACGCCTCTAAGCCAAAACATAGGACCGAGTCAAGAGATCTTATTTCCAGCTTAGAAAGAAGACTGCTGAGCTGCCATGGACCGTGCTGAAAAAAAACCCTTGACTTCTGCTCTGAGCTCCCTACATCTCTTCACCTATGCAACACAAACGTTTCATACTGGCCCGGAAGGACTGCTGCTTGTCTTAAAGCAACAATGTCCGATGTACGAGGGGAATTAAAGCTATGGGAATCTCCACGTCACAAACAGACGGAACGCTCGTTTTCAAGATCCCAGAGTGCTTGCAGTCTCAACTATTGGGCACCCACACTAAACCTTACAATCCAGTTCTTAACTACCGATTGCGTGACTAAGTTCATCTCACGCGGCCGCGTGTTTCATGCTGTCAGTCACCACGAGGTTTCTAGTCAGGAAAAGCACTTAGCAAAAGACTATCTTACACAGACCAAACTTGAAACTTTCCCCCTTTTTTCTCGTACAATGAACAGAATTAATACAGTTAAAGGGTTATCCTGACATAAGCAATTAGCACTCAACCCACCAGCACTGAAAAAGCATCCTGCCGTCCCAGGGCAACTCCATTTGCTTGAAAACGATGTTATGCCAGCAACCAGCCAAGGCACAGAGAGCGCAATGTACCAGCAGTCAGGCATTTTTGAGGGTGACACAGTGAAAAGATGAAGGGCAGAGAGGGGATCGTGGCGAGTGATGCAGGGGAAAGTTCGGTAACCCAGGCCACTGCTCAGTCACACTAATTCAAGTCATTCAAAGCTCCTGGGAGTTTCTCTCTCCTCTGTTTGTACTTCCCAGCCTCATCAAATTTGCAGCTCCTCTCTCTCTGACCCCTGGCATGGTTATCAGGCCAGACTGAGTCAAGGCAATGGATTTACGTAAACACATACAGATACCACATGGTTGTATGTCTTCACCGTCATTCTGCCACACCTTTCGCTTCTGTCCTACCCAGCCATTCCCTGTGATCGCTTATTCACTTCAGTGCAGAAGGACTGAATGCAGATGCACCGGTACTGCAGCATACCTGGCAGGCAATGCTGCACCGTGTAGACTCTGCAGCACTGCTCTAACACCTACAGAGGAGAGAGGACACACCGATTTCCATTCCTGCAGCCTCATCAAACTTTTCTGCTGCAAGCACATTACTCAATTCCAAAAAGGTATGACAAAAGCAAGACTGCTGTGTGAAGAAAAACAAGGGAGAAGGGAAGAGAGACATGAGAAAGAAGGTCAAACCACACAAACGTAATTACACAAAATCCAAAGAGAATGAACTAACTAGTCCCTGAAGCACCCTGGGTGAAAAGTGCAGCCAGAACTGGGTGAGACTCGGTCATCCATCTAAACCAATACCTGTTCTCTGAGAGCAGCTACGGTCAGTAACATTAGGCAGACAATCGCCCTGAAGGCAACAGAAACCTCAGCTATCTAGGTCCACCTGCACAAAGGCCAGGCTTCTAATTTTATACAATCAGAACTTGGACTATACCCAGAGGTTAAAAAGAAAGGAAAAAATGATAAACAAAAGCTTTTTAGAACCAAATATTTAATTAAGTGTGAAGTTTTCAATTACTTCCTCCATCTCTGGGAACAGAGGACCTTATTTCCAGAGCTTGATATCAACTGGAAGCGTACATGTCTCCCATCCGAAAAGGTCAGATTTCTTAAATTAAACTCCCAAAACAAAGACTCACTCTAAGCAGTATCATGTGCATCCAGATTCAAGCTACGAAAACTAATGCTCTTTCACGCATTTTCCTGAGCTCTCCCCCCAGGTTTGTTAAGGAATTCTGAATAAATAGAGACAAGAGTAGTTTAAAGTTTTATGTGAAAGCTGAAACGTACTGCTTGGTGCTGGCTCTTGGCATCTCGGGATAAATGAAAAAGAATTCAGAGCACAACAATAAAACGAGAGTGGTTGATTACACACAGGAAGATGCGGAGACCTAACTACGGTATGTGGTATGATGCAGCGTCACTAGTGATAGCATGAATGCAAGGGTGCCATGCCTCGAGGAAGACTTAGAGTTACTCAGCACAATTAAGGAAGTGAATCTTCAAATACCAGAAACAGCTTAGCTTTGTGAAGAAAAGCAATCAAAGCCATTTCACGGAGAGTATAATGAGTACCAGGGAAGTCAGTGGAGGCAGTTGGCATTTCTCTTTCTAATGACAAAGCTGCCTTTGATCCCCGAGCCAAGAGCTGATACATACCACCTCTCCCAGAGTTAGCAGCAATTCTGCCCATGGCCAGCAATCCCAGGTAAGGCGTGCCTACACTGAAGATCTGAACTGAAATGAATTTCAGCAGGAAAAAAAAAAACAAAAACAAACAACTTGAAAGCGCCAAGCTCTCACACACACCGCTGAAGGGAGGTATTCCCCAACTCCACACTCCGCTTCCCTGTGGGTAAGCAATAGCTCACTCATTCTACAAACCTGGTGAGAAATCAAAATCATAGACGATTTTTACAAGGCAGTCTCCAAAGACTAAAGAAATTCGTTTTATTAATCAGAAGGTATGCTTAACGAACAGCGTGAATTGCAGCTTGAGTTCAGTCAGAGAGTCCTGTGGGAGACAGTTTCCAAACAGCGATGAGCAGCCTTCACGTGCAGTTCACCTTCGCTTTCTCCTTTCTCTGTCCTGCAAGCAGCAGGAGATCAGACCTGCTACAACACTGCAGCCAGGGTCCGGCTTTGACACTGGCCACACCAGAATGCTTTATGCTCAGCCAGGACCACAGGCAGCGACAGCACAACAGACCGAGGAGCTATAGCGAAGGCATAGGGTGATGCTTTCATCACCCCAACTGCTTGCTACAATAAGCAGTACTGAAATAAGTTATATTCCCTTTATCCATGCTATAAGCCCACGCCTAGCCTCCACAACCTTTACCAAGCAATGCTAACATTAGATAGAGATTTTTGGCAAAGGATGAAATCTAGAAATTTTTTAAGATAAGTTACACTCTGTGACTGTAGGCTCAGCTGAGGCCAACATACACACTTGCAAGATTTAAGTCACCCAGCTCTGGGTTTTGAGGATTAGTAATTTGAAGTTTGCAGAGGCATCATATATTTGCCCAAGTGAAAAACCGCTACCACACTTTATATGCCAGCGATAATTCTGCCTGCAAAGTTCCCTGCTCCCTTAAGGTTTTAACCAATTTAGTATGGGAAGCATAGACAAGAGCAATCTCAGGACATACTTACTGCAAACACAATACCCCAAGTGGATTTTCATAGGCTGGACCTGTGCACACGCATATCTGATCCAAAGTTTACACGCTTCATTTGAACTTAAAAAAACCCATCACATTGAGAAATCACTATGTGGTGGTCATTGCACTAGGGGAGAGGAAAACTCTTAATATCTCAGTTCTCTGAGATTTCAAAGGCAGCACTGGAACCCTGCACACAAAAACCACAATGTGAGCACAGAATCAACACCAGAGGAAAAACACTACCTCCAAGCCTTAATCAGGTAACACTAATTCAATTTATCCTAATCTACATAAAGCAAACAAGTGCATTTATTATAAAACAAGATAACTTGTTGGAGCAGTAAGGCAAGCTAATCTGTCTTGCAGTTGCTGGTAATCATGCTGTGCTTTCTTCGCCCTTTGCCCATGGAAAGCCAAACTTGTTGCCTACTTCTGAAATGTTCTTGCTGTCAATAACTATGTAATTTGCAAAGCAGATCTAGCTCCTTGCCCAAGAGCCTGCGGGAAATATGTTATGTGGACTTGACCTCTCATGATGGCCATGACAGAAGGCTTTAAAAAACAAAAATTCCCAGAAAAGACTCAATTACCAACAAACTCCCATAAGCTCCTCTCACAGGAAGAAGGGAAAGTGGTTCTCCGTTACTACAGTTTTAAGCTTGTTCTTTGGTGAATATCTTATCTTCTCTCTGACTGCGTGAAACAAAGGTGTGTTCCTCATTATAAGGAGGAAAGGGTGTAAGATACCTGCTGTGTATGTTTACATCAGCACTGTGTTACTAACACAGGCATATACCGACATACACAGATGACACACATTTTCCCTACTTTTTCCATACGTCATTTACACTATGCAGCACCAAATTAGTTAACCTTGAGCAAGAGGAAAAGCATATCGGGGAAGAATACTGGCAGAAGTACTGTTCTGGATTACCTGTTGAACCTTCTTGCTTCCCTTAATCCCTGAAAGGAAGCTTTCCTGTCTCTCACTCCCCAGCTCTTTGCTACTGCTGTGATAAATGCCACATTCCAGCACAACTGGTTTTTTTTCAGCATTGCATAGATTCATAACTTAATGGCTTCAGGGCAGAAAGTCTTCATTTTATGCCAAAGGAAAGCACATGTAAGCATAGCTAGCTTGCAGAACAGTAAATTTACTGTTCTGAAACACAACGACAGGTCTTCTAAAACCTAAGAAAATGCATGGAGTGACCCTGATCACCACACTTACTAGCAGAGTCAAGTTTCAGCAAAGAAATCAGAAAGATGCTTTCAATCCTCCATCACAGATTTTCTCTCTGTTGAGTATAAAACTTCAGCTTGTTTTCAGCTGGGGCAAATGCCACATATCCATGGAAAAGAGATTCCTTCAGTTTGTGTTCACTTAGACTGAGGTTTGCAAAGCATCATCCTTCTTCATGAAGGGTCATTTGGTTGAAAATGCATACCAATGTGGCTAGCAAAAAAAAAAAAAAAAAATCCATAAATTAATTGTGATGGAACTGGAATATTTCTGGTTCTTGGTCTTCATCTTACCATCAAAACAGATGACAAGTCCAGCTGATCGTACCACATGCACACTTGGGCACAAATGGTACAGTGCCAAATGCCAGTTTGTCATCTACACACCCCTGGTTCCCACAGACATGTATTCCCCAGGTCTCACGGCATGAAACCAAGCGCAAAGTTCCAAGTACACCCCAGCATCTCAGCAATGCAAAGAAAAATAAACATATAAAACTTTAGATCAACTGAACCATAGATGTTCTTATTACAGGGAAAGAACTAATAACATTGCTCGAGTTCTGCAATCCAAATGGAAAAGCCAAGCACCTACTGCCACACACTCCGCAACTCAAGAGCATTCACAAATAATTAAAAAAAATATATATCCATGTCTGTTCACTGAGACCTGACAAATTTTGATTCTCCTCTCAGAACACCTACTGCCTAAAGCGGAAAAGCCACAGCAATCTTGTAGCACACCAGTAAATCCAGCCTCATGCACCATTCCCCCACCATCCCCCTGCCACATGAATTCATCACTTGCTTGTGCTTCAGCTTTTTCTTTGTTTAATTTTGATTTCCTACACTTTCCCACCTAACCAGAGATCTGCAGCTGTTCCAGTCTCTCTGAAAAAAATTCAAGCAAGAAGGCAGCCCTCGTGCATACTCTACAGAGCAAAACTTGCACCTGGCAATGTCAAGATGGTCGTGGTTATTTTTCTCTGACCATCAAGTTTTCAAACTGCTTCAACGAACCACAGAGAGGTTTACACCAGGCAAGACGTCATCCATGCAGCCCAAATTACAAGTCACCCCCAACTCCAACGCGTCTGGCAGTGGACATCTCCCAGGAGCACAGGTGGCACCGGGCCCTCCCCACCTCTGCGGCGTTTCTGACCCCACCACCTTTAACCTCCGCCAAGTAAACCCTGGCCACACACAGCTGCTTCCAGTCTGCTGTGAAAGTCAAGCATCCCATAGGATGGGAACACCCCCAAAAAAATGAAATCTGGGCCTAGCGCTAGCAGGACAGTCCCTTTTCTAAAACAAAAATATTGTTTAGCACACATTTTCATCCAAATCCCTGAAGTGTGATTTAATGCCAGCACCTTTTCCTCCTAGGTCCGGGATTTCCCTGACGCAACCCAATAAAAGAAGTTTCACGGGGCTGTACGGAACGGGGAAGTTCGCTGGCGAGCATGACCTAACGCAGCCACAACCCCAAGCCCCAACACAGAAGGCCAGGGAGGCCAAGGGACGCCCTAGCCCAGCGCTGGCACCCACAAGCGGCTTCAACGCCTTCTCCAGCGCCGGACAGTGACAATGCGGCAGCGCGGCTGGGAAACTACGGTGCACGGCGGGGTCAGCGCTGGTCCAGCCTCAGCAGATACGTACACGGGTACAAACACACATACAGAGAGAGGAGAAGGTGACGGCACCCGCCCCGCCAGGGGAGCCCGCCCCGCGCAGAGGCTGAGGACTGGCAGCAACTCACCACTCAGGTAGTTGGTCCACTTGTACAGCACCCCCTCCATGGCGGCCGGCCCCCGCCCCCATGCAGCGCGGCCACCCCCGGCAGTCACGCCGCCCGCTGCCGCTGCCGCTGCCGCCACCGCCCCCTGCGCCCCGCCG